>CM035119.1:48095326-48695326 GCA_020205555.1 Panax stipuleanatus
TGTGTAGGGTAATTGTAGAAGTGATTGTAATTATTAAAGTGTAGCTTGCGCTTGAGGCAAGTTCTCTACTCCTTATCTTTTACTTGAGCAAGTTTTCTAATCCTTATTCTTTTATGTTACGCAAGTTTCCTATCTCTAAACTTGTTACTTTTCATTGTGCAAGTTCTCTAACCCTTGCTCATTATATCATGCAAGTCTATATCCATTTCTTAACTTGTTATGTATTGTACAAGTTATACTATATTCAAATATTCGTAAAGCATAAGTATTGAAGTATTATTTAAGTAATGTGATCTTAACTTAGTTGTTCAAGTAAGATCTACTTGATCTATCGAATGCTTTAAGTTATTTCTAAAGCATGCCTAGTTATCATGAAATCTATTGTTGTATCTTACATTTGATTCATAATTCTTATATTATCGAACTGTTAAAGTATTGTGAGTCGATTCAACTACTCCTTAGTTGATGATAGTTGAAACTCCAAACCAAACTTTCGTTGGTACGGACTTGTATTCAAATACTGAGAACGAACAACCCTATTTACTAGGGGACATTTATGCGAAAGCGTTAAGATGGTTGTGCACAATACATGGTACGAAGGGTTGATCCCCCTAAGTACGAGTTAAAGGTCCATAGTCTCAATGACTATTAAAGGTTTAAATAAAAATATTTATAACCTAGGATATAGTTCAAGGTCGTATGACCCTCAGATAAATTTTATATTCGAATTTTAAATATGATTAAAGAATTATTATTCAATTCTTTATTTTTGATGAAAGTAAAGTTATTCAAACTCTCTTGAAGATATTCTGTCATGGCATACCATTGTATATTTTAAGTGAGCTTTTATTTTCTCACTCTTGCATATTTTTATAACCCTTACAGTTAAAGCCGAGAATGTTGACGTACCGTCAACAAGTAAAGGAAAAGGAAAGATGAGCAAGTGAAGGCTTGTTGTTTCAATCTTGATCGTAATAAGACTTAGTTGATGATGTTTTATTTTTGCATTTATTTATTTGATGTCAAGGTTTAGTTGACCCTGGGATTTTATTGGGACAAGTTGTAATCCTTTGTCAAGGAAGATTCTATTTAAGTATTTATGAAAGTTGTAATTTACTTTGCAATTCTTTATTATTGGGTAGATGTATGATTTATTTAGAAAGTGAACACCAAATCTTATGGAAACGAAGTACCCGGATTTGGGGGTGTCACACTGACGAAGTTAACACATTTCCTACCGATCAAGATTAGATACAACTTGGACCAGTTAGCGAAGTTGTACATGAAGGAGATTATATCTCGACACGGTGTTCTGGTGTCGATTGTGTCCGACAGAGATCCGCGTTTTACGTTAAATTTTTGGAAGCGTTTACAAGAATGTCTGAGAACATAATTACGAATGAGCACGGCGTACCATCCTCAAACTGATGGCCAAAGCGAGAGAACGATTCAGACGCTAGAGGACATGCTGAGAGCTTGCGTGATGAACTTCAAAGGAAGCTGGAATGATCATCTACCGTTGGTGGAGTTTGCTTACAACAATAGTTACCACGCGAGTATTGGCATGCCGCCTTTCGAGGCGTTATACCGCTGGAAATGCAGAACTCCATTGTGCTGGGATGAGGTCGGTGAACGTCAACTGTTAGGACTAGAATTGGTACAACAAACTGCTGAAATCGTGAAGCTAATCAGAACGTGATTGGTTGCTGCTCAAGACAGACAAAAGAAGTATGCCGATAAACATCGTCAAAATCGAGAACTTTTACCAGGAAGCTTCGTTTTCCTGAAGGTATCTCTCTGGAGGGGGAAGATTCAATTTGGCAAGAAAGGGAAGCTGAGTCACCGATTTATTGGACCTTTCGAGGTACTGCGAAAGGTTGGCGAAGTGGCTTACGAGGTTGTGTTACCTCTGGAGCTAGATAACATACATAACGTTTTCCATATTTTCGTGTTACGACCTTACAAACACGACTACAAGCATGTAATAGAATACGAACCTTTACAGTTTGATAAAGACTTAACGTATGAAGAAGTGACTGTTCAAATAGTTGATAGAAAGGAACAAGTACGTAGAAACAAAGTGATACATTCTGTTAAGGTAATCTGGAGGAACCATAGTGCTGAAGAAGCCACGTCGGAACTCGAAGATGTAATGAAGAAGACATATCCCCAATTATTTGCTTAATTATTTGTGTAAATTCTTGTACACCGATTCTGGAGACATAATCTTTTTAGGGGGGGGGGAGAATGTAACAGATGAGATATTTTTTTGTTGAGATTCTGGGGACAGAATCCTTTTAAGGAGGGAAGATTGTAACGAATAAGAATTTTATATTAATTTTAAATATTTATTGAATCAAATAAATATTTTAATTTATTTATTTATTGAGTTAAATAAATAATGTGATTGTTGTGGAGTATTTTAATTAAGTGTAATATATTAATTTAATGAATATTTAATATTTAATTTAATTAATGTATATTGATTTTATGATTCTAATTTAATTGAGATAATTAAATTAGATAGAGTTTATGTGATAATTGTTATATAAAATTATAATTAGCGAGTAATTATTGTAATACCCCAACTTTTTATGAATAAAATCGAATTTTCTTTATTTATTATTTTGAAATAGTAAGGGGTTGATTTGATTAATGTGGGAAGTTATGGGTAAAATGTGCAAATATTTTAAATAAGCAAGTGGTTATAAATATTCATTGTTGTCTGGGAATATTCGTTTGGTAGTGGAATATTCTTGCTATCGGGGAATATTCATACGACGACGCAGCCATTTGTGGGCCCTATAACGAAAAACTGTCGGATGAAGAAAACGATAAGAATAAGTTTTTTATAAATAACGGCGTAGTTGTTATCGTTAACACTGTTGGAATACTCGGTGGGTAAAGTAAAGTAATACGCGTTGTTGCACAGTAGCACACGGTATTGCACAGTATTTTTATATTATTATTAATTCAATCATTGTCACTGTACAGTATTTCTCATTATCAGATTAATAATTTATATTATTTGAATAATATTATTAGCTAGAATTATTGGCAATGTCTAAGAAAGTTCTATCTATGAGAGGTTTGGTCACCTAATTGCGCGCCAGTAAGGAGAAATCCTTATCAAAAAGCCCCCTCTTTCTTGGGAACAACCTGGTTGTCAATATTGTAGTTCTATAATATTATTTATGAATAATTAAATATTAATTTATATGATAAGTAAATATTTATTCATTGTGGATATAAATGAAGGAATTAGTGCTGATGTGTTTTTATCACTATTTTGGTGTGAAAAATCATCCGTATGTGAATTTTGGTCATTTTTCGTTTGGAATTTGGAAAAACTTTCTTCTACAAAGTTGTAGAGAACTAAATTCCCTATGAATTGGACATAAGATTCGTATTTTTCTGATAAAAGGGCTATTTATTATGAATTATTGAAGTTACAGAATAATTGATTTTTGGGGTTATAAATGTTTTTTAAAAGAAAAACATTTTTTTATGTTGGTGGGCCCCACTGGTGTGCTGATGATTTTGGGTCAAAGGTGGGCGTGAATTTTTTTTTTATAAAATATAATTTTATTAAATTTTCTACTTTTGGCTTTCTAAGTATTTTCCTATAAATAGGGTGCTTAGGTTAGAATTTGAAAATCACATCAGAATGAGAAGTTTTCTCTCTATATAACATCGAGCGTATTTTTGTGAGTACTTAGATACTTTGAGTGTTGCTATACAGTGCAAGTTTTCTTCAGCATTATATCCGATATTACAATCAGAAGTACTATTCTTTTGAGGTAAAAGATGTTATTTTTTTGTAAATGATATTATTTTCAATATCATTTTATTGAAATATTGGTATGAATTTTATTATGAAATTTTTATCTTTTCCGTAAGGGTTACTATTCACGTATACGGCACTATTCAGGAATACGATACTATTCATGGATACTATTCACAAAGTATGATTTTTCATATTAAAATTTCTACCTTTTCATATCGGGGGTGCTATTCACGTATACGGCACTATTCACGTATACAACACTATTCATGAATACGGTACTATTCATCGAAAAATTTAATTTTTTTTCTTTGTCTAAGTTGGCTATTATGGTTCATATCTTTGATTGGATCCAAGTTTTGATTTTTATTCTTGAATTTTGCTCCACAATTGATTATTATGGAGTATTCTTGAACTTGGATAAACTAAATTACGAATATCTAATTTTTGTCCTTTATTTCACTAGATTCGTTCTTTAAAATATTTTTCATCATCTTCAGTCTTAAATGATGATACAAAAGAATATCTTTGACCTGTAGTGCAAATATGGATGATTATTTGATGAATATCTTTGGCCCGTAGTGCAAAGATGGACAGATGTTGAGATGAACATGACCAACTAGTGATATAAATGAATATCTTTGGCCTATAGTGCAAAGATGAATATTTGGTCCAAGATATATATTGATTGATGTTACAGGGATAAAATATTGATTATGGACTTTCAAATCATAGAAGATAGTAGACATTATTTCTTACTTAACTCTTCTGATGCATTGTTATTTCTGCTTAGTTGTTGATCTAAAACTTGTTGTCCATAATATTTTATCTGATTTGTTGAAGACTAACGATAAATTGTTCTTTATTATCTTAGTCATAATATTCTTTACTGGGCTAGTTGAGCTCACCCTTTTTATCTATTGTCCTCTTCAGGAAATGAGAATGTCGCAGGGACTAGTCGGGGGACAGAGTGATGGTCCGAGTTAGAGCAGTAGCAGTCCTCACTATTTTTATAAATAGTGTGATAATAATTGTAATGAGGACTTAGTTTGAATGTTTATATTTTCTACATATTTGTATTGACACTCACAGTTGTGTGATCGTATTTTGCACGACCATGTGATATAAAAGTTTGTATTTGGATTATGTACCATGTGTTTGATGACTCAGAATGGGTTGGTTGGATTGGACCTATTCTGGTTGCGTCACAGTTGGTATCAGAGCTTAGGGATATGGTCTCTGGTGGAGATCGGGGAATAGAACTAGGAGGGAAGAGACGAGTAAATCCTTCACTAGTATATCCTACCTAAGCTTATGTAGTATTTAATTGGTCGGTCGGAGTATAGGGTTAATATGTGATATGTTAATTTATTTAATTAACCCTTGTTTTATGGCAGTATTTGAGAATGGCAGCTGAGAATGTTAACAATGGAGTGAATGAGACCGTTGAGACACCTTTAATCGCCAACCAGGAGAATGTGCAACAAGAAGGCAATATTTCTACTGAAAACAACCCCACCGATCAAACGATGAATGATGGGATGTTTAGAAACTTTTTGCAGTTCATGCAAAACCAGACGAGGGAGACTCGGGTGCAAAATACAGGTGGAGATAATAGCAACTCGCGGCTTGTCACTGCCAAGCAGTTCAAAGAGTTTGGACCACCAGAATTTTTGGGAAAGCCGGATCTGATCAAGGCGAAAACGTGGGATAAACAAATTACCAAGATATTTGATGTCTTGGGATGCACAGAAGAACAAAAGGTTCCATTCGCCACCTTTATGTTCCGTGGAGAGGCAGATTACTAGTGGGAATCTATGAAGCGTACCCAGCCTACCACACTCAAGATGTCTTGGGAAGCGTTCCAGAAACTGTTCAATGACAAGTACTTTCCTGAAAGTATTCGTCATATGAAAGAGGTGGAGTTTATCAGACTAGAATAGAACAACATGACTGTGCCCCAGTACGAGGCTAAGTTTGCGGAGTTGTCCAAGTTTGCACCTCATTTGGTAGAGAATGAGAAACGTATGACGCGGATGTTTCTGAGAGGGTTGAAACCCGAAATTCGTCAATACCTCATTTCTCATAAATTTTCTCTCTATTCAGATGTAGTAAACAGGGCTCAGTTATTAGAACGAGATAATGAGTATGTTCAACCAAGGGATAACAACCAAGGTCGTACCGGTGGCAGCAGTCATAGGAGCAATGACAACCAGCGGGGAGGAAAGTATCATGACAGAAGCGATAACCACTCTAGTGGTAATCATGGCTATGATATTAGAAGAAGTGAGTTTGGGGGAGATTTCAAAAAGAGAAGGTACAATAATGAGAACGTGAAGACATCGATAGCAGTACCAGCATCAACTATTTCTAGGGGAGGAGAACGACCACCGATCGTATGCTATAAATACGGGAAAGAGGGACACATCAGCCCAAACTGCCCACAATAATTCAAGGCATGCTATAACTGTGGAAAGAAAGGACATATAGCTCAAGATTGTCCTGTAGCGAAACCAAGTCCAGCGGGAGTGGTGATTCCAAAGGCGGTTTCAGACAAGTCAAAGTCGGTGGTTCTTGGAAGAGCGTTTGTCGTGACTACCCAAAATGTGAGGAACCCGAACGAGGTGATCATGGGTAAGCTAATCATAAACTCTTGCGAAGTTTACACTTTGTTAGATACTGGTGCTATCCATTCTTTTATATCACCTACTTGTGCTCAACGTTTGAACTTGACACCTGAGAAATTAGACTTTGACTTATCTGTTGAAACTCCATTGGGAGAAACCTTTGTTACATCTACAGTTTATAAATCTTGCTTGATTCAGATTGGTACCCTCACCCTACCTGTTGATCTTATATCTTTAAAAATACTTGCATTTAACGTGATTTTAGGAATTGATTAGTTAACCACTTATCATGCCAAAATTAATTATTTTCGTAATGTTGTTAGTTTTCATATTCCTAACCAACCTGTTGTGCGAATTCAAACTACCAAACCACTAAAATCAGTCAATGTCATTTCAAGTCATAAAGCTATTCGTTTATTAAAAAATGGATGTCAAGCTTTCTTAGCCCATGTCACTGATCTAAACCAAAATATATCAGGTTTGAATGATATTTCTGTTGTTAATGAGTTTTTCGATGTATTTCCCGAAGAACTTCTCGGTCTATCCCCAGAACATGAAGTTGAATTCTTTATTGACCTTGAGCCGATACAAAACCCATTTCTAAAACCCCATATTGAATGGCTCCTATTGAACTTCAGGAGTTAAAGGTCCAACTACAGGAGTTGTTAGACATCGGTTTTATTCGTCCTAGTACGTCTCCTTGTGGTGCTCCTGTTTTATTCGTAAAGAAGAAAGACGGGAGTATGTGACTTTGTATTGACTATCGGGAGTTGAACCATGTCACCATCAAGAATAGGTATCCGCTACCTCGTATTAATGACCTGTTCGACCAGTTGCAAGGAGCACAATTCTTTTCAAAGATCAATCTTTGTTCTGGATATCATCAACTGAAGATTAAAACTGAGGATATTCCAAAGACTGGCTTCAGAACTCGATACGGGCATTATAAATTCCTAGTCATGTCTTTTAGATTGAATAATGGTCCTGCTACTTTCATGGATATGATGAACCATGTATTCAAGGAGTATTTGGATCAGTTCGTGGTTGTCTTTATTGATGACATCCTCATCTATTTCAAAAGTCATGAAGATCATGAGCACCACTTGAAGCTGGTACTTCAAAGGCATCGTGATAACAAGCTATATGCCAAGCTGAAGAAATGCGAGTTCTGGGTTAAGGAAGTAGCATTCCTTGGGCACGTAGTATCAAAACATGGAGTATCTGTTGACCCGACAAAGATTGAAGCAATACAAAGTTGGGAGCAACCAAAGTTGATGACCAAAGTACGTAGCTTTCTGGGTTTAGCTGGTTATTATCGGAGATTCGTGGAAGGATTTTCTCGAATCGCTACTCCGTTAACTCAGCTGACTCGAAAAGATACAAAGTTCGTATGGAACGAGCAATGCGAGAAGAGCTTCCAAGAGCTCAAGAGGAGGCTCATTTCGGCACTTATTCTGACGATTCCATCTGGTTCGGATGGATTTGTCATCTACAACGATGCTTCGGGCAAAGGGTTAGGATGTATTCTCATGCAACATGGGAAAGTTATAGCATATGCCTCGCGACAACTCAAGGAATATGAGAGGAATTATACTACTCATGATCTAGAGTTGGCAGCAGTCGTTTTGGTGTTGAAGATTTGGAGACACTACCTGTACGGGGAGAAAGTGGAGATCTATACGGATCATAAGAGACTTAAATATTTCTTCACTCAAAAGGAACTCAACATGCGACAACAACGTTGTCTTGAGCTGTTGAAAGATTATGATCATACCATCCAATACCATCCTGGTAAAGCGAACGTGGTAGCTGACGCGTTGAGTAAAAGATCATATGCGGGAACGAGTGCGATGTTGTCAACACAAAGGTCTATTCTGTGTGATTTACAAAAAATGGAGATAGAGTTCAAGACTCCGGGGACCCACATGATGATGTCAAGTATACGCATAGAACCAGCTTTGATTGATAAAGTTAAAGCTGCTCAAGCTACAGACCCAGAGCTGATGAAGATGAGGAAGAAGGTGCCATTCTAGAAGCAAGAATCGATGAAAAAGGAATACTTCGAGTCAACTCCAGACTTTATGTTCCTAATAATTTTGACTTGAAGCATAGAATCATGATGGAGGTACACAACACACCGTTTGCCATCCATTCTGGGAGTACCAAAATGTATCGTGATCTTCGACATATATTTTGGTGGAACAATATGAAGAGAGAGATCGCGGAGTTTATCTCGAGGTGTTTAACTTGTCAACGTGTAAAGGCGGAGCATCAAGTGCAAAAGGGTCCATTTCAACCACTTGAGATTCAAAAATGGAAGTGGGAGCACATTACTATGGATTTTGTTACGGGTCTTCCCAAGGTTTCTTAAGGCATAGATGCGATTTGGGTTATTGTTGATAGATTAACCAAGTTTGCTCATTTCTTGCCGATACAGGAGACTTATTCCCTTGAACGTCTTGCTTGTATGTACGTAAATGAGATTATGAGGTTGCATGGTATGCCAGTATCCATAGTTTCGGATCGTGACCCAAGATTTACTTCACGATTTTGGGTTAGTTTGTAGAAAGCTATGGGCACGGATTTACGATTCAGTTCGGCATATTATCCTCAAACGGATGGGCAATCGGAAAGGGCTATTCAAACTCTTGAAGATCTATTGAGACTTTGTGTTCTAGACTTCAAAGCAAGTTGGGATAAGTACTTACCATTGGTGGAATTCTCCTACAATAACAGTTATCAGGCAAGTATAGGCGTGGCTCCATTCGAGGCATTGTATAGGAGAAAGTGTCGTTCTCCAGTATACTGTGATGAGGTGGGTGAAGTAACATTGTTGGGACCAGAGTTGGTACGTATGACTACAAAAAAGATCCAAATGATCCGACAACGTATACAAATGGCACAGGATCGACAAAAGAGTTATGTGGATCTTCATCGAAAGGACGTGGAATTTAATGTTGGTGATCATGTATTATTATGTGTTGCTCCGTGGAAAGGGGTTACGAGGTTTGGGAAGAGAGGAAAGCTCAATCCACGATTCATTGGTCTATTTGAGATTCTTGACTGAGTAGGAAATGTGGCCTATAGACTCGCATTACCTCCAAGCATGTCTCGTGTTCATAACATTTTTCACATATCCGTGCTTCGTAAATATGTGAAAGACCCAAACCACATTATTTAGTTAGAACCAGATGAGATAGCCGAAGATTTAATGTATGAGGAGGTACCTGTCAAGATCTTGGATAGGAAGGAGTATGTCCTACGCACAAAGGTTATACCACAAGTCAAAGTTTTGTAGAGGAACCATGCTATTGAGGAAATGACCTGGGAGTTAGAATCGGAAATGGAAGCGAGGTATCCTCATCTTTTTGAAACACCAGGTACGTACGTCAATTTCGAGGACGAAATTTCTTAAAGAGGGGAGGTTGTAAGGCCTTAACTTTTTATTAATAAAATTGAATTTTCTTTATTTATTATTTTGAAATAGTAAGGGGTTGATTTGATTAATGTGGGAAGTTATGGGTAAAATGCACAAATATTTTAAATAAGCAAGTGGTTATAAATATTCATTGTTGTCGGGGAATATTCGTTTGGTCGTGGAATATTCTTGCTGTCGGGAAATATTCATACGACGGCGCAGTCATTTGTGGGCCCCATAACGGAAAACTGTCGGATGAAGAAAATGACAAGAATAATTTTTTTATAAATAACGGCGTAGTTGTTATCGTTAACACTGTTGGAATACCCGGTGGGTACAGTACAGTAATACGCGTTGTTGCACAGTAGCACACGGTATTGCACAGTATTTTTATATTATTATTAATTTAATAATTGTCACTGCACAGTATTTTCCATTATCAGATCAATAATTCATATTATTTGAATAATATTATTAGATAGCATTATTGGCAATGTCTAAGGAAGTTCTGTCTAGGAGAGGTTTGGTAACCTAATTGCGCGCTAGTAAGGAGAAATCCTTATCGGAAAGGCTCCTCTTTTCTAGAAACAACCTGGTTGTCAATATTGTAGTTCTATAATATTATTTATGAATAATTAATTATTGATTTATATGATAAGGAAATATTTATTCATTGTGAATATAAATGAAGGAATTAGTGTTGATGTGTTTTTATCAATATTTTGGTGTGGAAAATCATCCGTATATGAATTTCGGTCATTTTTCCTTCGAAATTTGGAAAAACTTTCTTCTACAAAGTTGTAGAGAATTAAATTTTCTATGGAATGGACATAAGATTCGTATTTTTCTGATAAAAGGGCTATTTATTATGAATTATTGAAGTTTCGGAATAATTGATTTTTGGGGTTATAAATGTTTTTAAAAAGAAAAACAATTTTTTTATGTTGGTGGGCCCCACTGGTGTGCTGAAGATTTTGGGTCAAGGGTGGGCGTGAATTTTTTTTTATAAAATATTATTTTATTAAATTTTTTACTTTGGCGTTCTAAGCATTTTTCTATAAATAGGGTGCTTAGGTTAGAATTTGAAAATCACGCCAGAATCAGAAGTTTTCTATCTCTATAATATCGAGCGTATTTTTGTGAGTATTTAGATACTTTGAGTGTTGCTATACAGTGCAAGTTTCCTTCAGTATTATATCCGATATTCCAATCAGAAGTACTATTCTTTTGAGTTAAGGGATGTTATTTTTTCGTAAATCATGTTATTGTTTTCAATATCATTTAATTGAAATATTGGTATGAATTTTATTATAAAATTTTTACCTTTTCCGTCGGGGTTACTATTCACGTATACAACACTATTCACGTATACAGCACTATTCACGTATACGGCACTATTCACAAATACGATACTATTCACAAGTACTATTCACGAAGTATGATTTTTTTAATAAAAATTTCTACCTTTTCATGTCGGGGTTACTATTCACGTATACGGCACTATTCACGTATACGATACTATTCATGAATACGGTAGTATTCACCGAAAAATTTAATTTTTTTCTTTGTCCAAGTTGGCTATTATGGTTCCTATCTTTGATTGGATCCAAGTTTTGATCTTTATTCTTGAATTTTGCGCCACAATTGATTATTATGTAGTATTATTGAACTTGGATAAACTAAATTACGAATCCCTAATTTTTGTCCTTTATCTCACTGGATTCGTTATTTAAAATATTTTTCATCATCTTCAGTCTTAAATGGTGATACAAAAGAATATCTTTGGCCTGTAGTGCAAAGATGGATGATTATTTGATGAATATCTTTGGCCCGTAGTGCAAAGACGGACATGTGTTGACATGAACATGATCAACTGGTGATATAAATGAATATCTTTGACCTGTAGTGCAAAGATGAATATTTGATTCAAGATATATATTGATTGATGTTACAGGGATAAAATATTGATTATGGACTTTCAAATCATAGAAGATAGTAGACATTATTTCCTACTTAACTCTTCTGATGCATTGTTATTTCCGCTGCAGTTGTTGATCTAAAACTTGTTGTCCATAATATTTTATCTGATTTGTTGAAGACTAACGATAAATTGTTCTTTATTATCTTAGTCATAATATTCTTTACTGGGCTAGTTGAGCTCACCCTTTTTATCTATTGTCCTCTTCAAAAAATGAGAATGTCGCAGGGACTAGTCGGGGGACAGAGTGATGGTCCGAGTTAGAGCAGTAGTAGTCCTCACTATTTTTATAAATAGTATGATAATAATTGTAATGATGACTTAGTTTGAATGTTTATATTTTCTACATATTTGTATTGACACTCACAGTTGTGTGGTCGTATTTTGCACGACCGTGTGATATAAAAGTTTGTATTTGGATTCTGTACCATGCGTTTGGCGACTTAGAATGGTTTGGTTGGATTGGGCCTATTCTGGGGGCGCCACAATTATAATTGTTATGTGGCAATTTTTATGTGATTAATTGATGTTAGCTTTTATTTAATTAAATTAGAATGTTAAGATCTAATTAAATAAAGTGTAACATTTAATCTATGTGTAAAAGGATTTATTAAAAGAATAAAAAGGGTTTTAAATTAGTTTTACCCAAATAAGGCCCGTAAAACTGTTTTAATCTCGTTTTGCCAAACAGGGCCCTAGCTACAAATAATCTGTTTTTAAAATAATGCTGTTTTGGCCAAACAAGCCTTACGATTTTTTTAATTTCAAATTTATAACTCATGTATTAATTATAATTATTATAATTATTTTGTGGTTTAATACTGAACAGTTATATTATATAATTATACGTATAATATATATGTACATCAGTTATACAAATAGTTTTTTGTTAGTTAAAAGAACAAAACAAAGAAGAAAGAAAGAACAGCTAGAAAAGAGAAAAAAACAGAGAGGAGAAGAAGAGAGAAAGAAGAAGGGGGAAGGTTTTGAGAAATCAAAGAGATAATCATCCCATCATCTTATTCTCCAAAACAATCTAAGGGTATAATCTAAACTTTTGAAAATTTTAAAATTATGTTCTTCAAGTTTTTTCTTCTCTGTAATTAGTTTTCTTTAAAAATCATGTGATTTCGATTATTACATGTTGTAGCATACATATATACTATTATATAAGTGTTATGTGATAATCTAGATGGTTCAATTCACGTAAATACGATGAACATGAAGAAATCATGTTCATAATAATTTACAGTGAACTTATTTTGAAAATAGTCTTTTAAATTATCAAAATTGAGGTTTGATTGTTAATTTTGTTTAATTTGATCATGGATTACGATAATATGTTAAGAAATAGAGTTAATACAATTAGAATTACATGATTTGGTTTAAAAACGAACTCATAGTAGCAATTTTCGTCAAAAACGCTTAAGAATGTTGTTTTCTTAAAAAATCATGAAAATTATGTTTTGATTATGTGTTATAGTGTTTATGAATGTTATAATCATGTTAAAACTTTAAGGTTTTGTTTTCATAAAGTTTTATATACATTATGTTGATAAAAATTGGATTTAGGTGCGTAGAAATAAGCCAAATTGGCTTATTTCTTTGCACCATAGCGAGCTGGGGGAATTCACTAGTAGTGGGCCCCGCCCCAGCGGGGCTGTAAGCCTAGGGAACCCCGCCCCAGCGGGGGTAGGGGCTGTCCGGGATTTTCTGTTTGAGTTTCGTGAAGTTTTTGTGTGTTACATGTTAGCTAACTTAGTGCGATGACATGTTAATTGTATTAGACAATGAGATAACATATTTTTAATATGTTTTAAATATTTTGAAGTCTCATCTTGATATATTAAATGTGTACATGGATATTACTTTCATAAGGTACAATACGATAATTTAAAATGTTATGTGCGTATGTTGTGCATGTTGTGAGTTGAACCTAAGAAAGATGTTCAACGGTTTAAACATCATGATGATGTACTAATTGATGTTATAAACATAATATAAAATTTAGTATAATTGTGAAAGTGGTTTGTAATTGTAAAGTGTAGTTTGCGCTTGAGGCAAGTTTCCTAAACCTTTGTTTTACGTTTATGCAAGTTATCAAATCCTTACTCTTTATATCATGCAAGTTTTTTCCGATTCTTAACTTGTTAATTATTGTACAAGTTATGTTGTATTCTGATATTCATAATGAACAAGTATTGAACTTATTATTGATGTAATGTGATCTTCACTTATTTGTTCAAGCAAGATCTACTTAATCTTTCAAATGCTTTAAGTTATTTCTAAAGCATGCCTAGTTATTGTGAAGTCTATTGTTATGACTTATACTTGGTTTATAATTCTTGTATTATTGAACTCTTATTAATTTTTTGTCGATTCAACTACTCCTTAGTTGATGATAGTTGAAAACTCCAAATTTCCTTTTAGCTATCCAAACCAAACTTTCTTTGGTGCGAACTTGTATCAAATACTGAGATGAGCAACCCTATTTATTAGGGGAGGTTACTACGCGAAAGCGTTAAATATTTGTGCACAATACATGGTACGAAGGGTTGATCCCCCTAAGTACGAGTTAGAGTCCATAGTCTAAATGACTCTTAAAGGTTTTAAACAAAAATGTTTATAACCTAGGACATAGTTCAAGGTCTTATGACCCTCAGATGATTCAATATTCGAAATTCTAAGTATTGATGAAAGAATTATTATTCAATTCTTTATTGTTAATGGAAGTAAAGTTATTCAAATCTTTTGAAGTTATTCAGTTATGTTATATTGTTATTGTATTCTAAGTGAGCTTTTGTTTGCTCACTCTTGCATAGAATAGATAACATCTCTGCTATTTACATCATCTTTCTTGAACGGAAACAAGTTGCATGATTACATCATCATCTTATCCTATTATTTATCACAGACTCTAGGACTTACATTTATTTAATACATAAACAACCACATAGTTATTACTTTTCTATCTAGGCATGCTAAGACGTCGTACAGCCTCTCTAATTTCTTCTTCCATTACCCGAAACACTATTCTATGATCCACCATATACCACGGTAAATCCTTGAACTGAGCTGGGTAATAAAATACTCGATATTGGGCCCTGTCTATCGCTGAATGAAAAGCATAGTCTGTCTCCTTCATCTTGGCCTTCTTCGCTTGAACCTCGTCTTTAGCACAATCTGCACGTTGAGTAGCCTTCAATAAAGCATCCTCCGCTCTGGCACGCTTTGCTGACTCCTCTTTCATGTCGCTTTTTAGTTTCTCAAGCTCAGCCAGTGCATCATCTCTCTTACCCCCTACGTGAACTAGATCCCACTCCACGTTTCCAAGACGCTTGTCCAGATCATGAATCCTCTCCTCTTTCTGATGTATGGTGGTCTGACGCGCATCCACCAGTTCCTCTAGCTCTCCAACACTACCTTGCAGCTCAATGTTGAGGTCGTAGACTTCCTCGTACATCACATCGCTGATAGAGTTAGGTGGAAACTCTTTTTCAGGATTGTCCTCCTCCTCTGACTCATTGTGACGTCCCCAAATCCGGGTACCTTCAAACCCTAGATATGGTGTTACACGGTGCTACAATCTACTCATATATTCAATTGAAGACATCAATAACAATGCATAAGTTTACTAATTATTACATTCTATTAATCCCTACCCAGGTTATTTGTAACCATTACATTCATTCGATGTTATAATATCAGTTATTACATTACTAATACTACGCTATTACAAAGGTAACTACTTGTCCATCTTGGACTTGTCTTTGTTTTTACCGGATCATTCGGTCCGTTCGCTCTTTAGCTGAAATCATTTAGTTTTAAGCAAGAATGAGCATAAATAGCTTAGCAAGTTAAACAACATATCTTGAAACCACAAAATTAAGAATCATATAGCTTTATCTTCAATAACCGTACAATAGTTATGAAGTACTTAATAATAATAAAAATAACATTTTGATCCTTTTAAAACCATTCCCAAGGACATATAGCCTCTTCGAAATCTGTATTGATCAACGACCACGAACCATTATTTAGTTCTCATTCATAAAAGGATCAACCCGGCACAAAGGCCGTAAGTTCGATATAGCTTACAAGCACATCTAGGTGATCAACCTGTAGTACTCTATGTTGATCAACACTTATACATTAAACGTATTTATATTTAATTGGTGGCAACCTCATGTTCATGTCGAACTAACGACGTAAAAACACTTGTTTATTCATACTCAAGTTTACCTGAGAATCCTTACCAATCAATTGGCATAGGATAATAACATTTTATATATTATATCTTTGAAAGATTTGTGGAAAAACAATTCAAAATATGCTAAGTCTTAGTCTAGCTGAATCAAATGGCATCAACTATTTAATAATAGTTTATGCATAAGATATCATCCATAATGACAGCTTGTCCAACACAAGGTATAGACAAGAGTTTAGAAAACTTGTGTCAAGTAAAACTTGAACAAGGTTAGAAAACTTGCCTTTGCGTCTTTAACCTTTAAACGTACTCTATTCGGTCTTTACAACGTCTACAAAGCATAACACATAGCATACATTGCAAAAAATGGACATTTGGCAACGATTTTTTGGGCAACGAATATAAAAGTCGTTGCAAAAAATGCATGTTTAGCAACGAAATTTGGCATTCGTTGCAATTTGTGAAATGCTTTCATTTTTTGTAACGAATTAATAGGTCGTTACAAATTTTCGATGCCAATTCGTTGGCGGGAAAAAAATAATTTCCCGCCTATTTACTTTTTTGTTGGCGATGTGTTGGCGGTAAAAATTCATCTCCCGTCAGTTGATTTCTCCTCATCGTGGGCAACGAAAGATTTTTTGTTGCTATATTTCGTAGCCTAATATGGACCACATTCATTGTCAACAATTTTTCTTTCGTTGCGTATTTTGTACAATTTTTTTGCAACGACTTATAAAATGTTGCCTAAATTAAGATAATATGCATGTTTCGCCCTTCTTTTTTCCCAAAACGCATCGTTTTACATTTTTAAATTATTATTTATTTTATTTCATTTTCAATAATTTGTTGTTTTACATGAGACGAATTACAAGAAAAATGGCTTATAATGAATGAGAAATCATTCACAATATATGGTATATTAGTCACAAGTGATTAGTTGTGAAGGAATTTTTCATTAGCTCAATCGCTCGCAATAGAGCTCTTCGCAATAGATATCATTCACTAAGTTAGTGACTACATATCTTTTCTGAAGGATATATTGTGAAATATATTTTTCTCACCTATTATATTTTGTAAGGGATTTATTTTATTTAGTGAAAGATGACTTCCCTCACAATAAATATTTTGCAATGAATAACTTTATTTTAACAGTGGAGAATTTCCTTCAATAATTGCATGTTGTGAATGTTTTTAGAATTTATTGAGAGAAAAATTCCTTCGCGAATTATAATTTTATCACATTTTATAATTTATTTTCAATTTATTTAGTTTTATATTCACTAATTTGCTGTATTAATCTATAAGCACAATTAAATCCAAAATCTCATTTAAATATAAATAGCAAAAAAACATAAACATTTCAGTCAATACATTGCAAAAATTAATAATATCATTTCCAAACGAATATTACACTAAAATTAGCATGAAAAATACAAAGAAACCTCGAAAGATATATAATCCCTATATAGGATTTTACTCCCTAGTATAAGGGAGTCAAAAGACTATTATCTATATATACAAAATGACATTTCACACCCTTATTTAAGTGGACAACTCATCAATCATACACATCTTGACATTTTTTTACTACTTCATTTTTAAATTATAAAATTAATATTGACTTATTTTTAAAAAATAATTTCAAACATATTCCAATTTAAAATTGATATAAATTTATTTAATTTATGTCAATATAATTATAAATATTATAAAAGTACTATTAATTATAAAATTTATTATTTTTAAAATTTAAATTAATCATATTAAATATAAATTTAAAAATATCACAAATTAACTTTTTAAAAGTTAATATTGATCTTATGTACATTTACAGCTACAATCTATTCAATACTCACACCATAAATTACTTAAAATTTAAAATAAAATAAAAATTATTTTACAATGAAATACAATTGATAAATTATACTCTCTCTTTTATAAATTATAAAATTATTATTAATTTGATGTTTTGACGGTTGAAACTTTCAAATTTTACTTTTAAATTTTAAATTTCAAATTTCATTATTTAAAGAAATAATATAAGGAACCTGTTGGGTACATAGTGAAAAAATTGAATTCCTATTTTGCAGAATGACCTAATAGACTGCAGAGTAGGGATAGAGATAAAGAAACTGTTGTTAATGCTCTTAGAAGCAAGACTTTCTGTGCATGCTTCATGAACTATGTAGTTGATTATGCCAAAAATGTACAATTCTTTCTTGAAACTACAATGAGGAGGATAAGAATTAGAACAAATTATATGAAATCTAAAAAGATTTTAAAAAATTAAGTTTCATAATGTATGACAATAAGATTATGCCTAAAATATACCATAATAGAATATATATGATAAAGGATAATAATAAAACATGTACTGCTCTGATCAAATTGAATCCTTCCCAACAGAAGGGTCATGTGTTCAGAGTAAATTAATTAAGAGGTGACTTTTGAAGTCTATTTTTCATATTGAGAGCAAGCAAATTGTAAGCAATCATAGTCCCTCTATATAATCAGCTATTTCTAATTTTTAAATGTTAACCCACAAATTTCTGAGCATCCAAAAAAACTATGAAACTAAAAGTTCCCTTCCGCAGTCCGACGTATCCATAAACTTGTCATCAAATCAAAAAATGTATTCAATTTATTCTTATATTTAAATTAATCTAACAAATAGCTAAAGAATTATATCCAATAGTATCAACTACACATTGTGACCAAAATGGCTTATCTGTTCTTCACAGAAGCAAACACAACATTGCAAAGTTGTACTATTGAACACTAAGATGCAATTGTGAACCCTTTACATGCAAAATGTCCATAAAGATGTATGTTTTAGATCAAGAGAATAGTCCTAATAGGTACTAACTTGTTTGCCCTATCAAAGCTATAGATGATGATTCTCCTCTTTTCCAAGATCTCAAACTTGAGATACTCAAGGTCAAAAAAGCACCTCCAAGGATAATACTAAACCTGATAGTGGGAATGCAGCATGTCCCTTCAAGGCTATAGAAGATGATTCTCCTCTTTTTCAAGATCTCAAACTTGAGATACCCAAGGCAAAAAAAGCACTTCAAAGGATAATCCCAAACCTGATAGCGAGAATTATAGTTGGGAATTACCACCTAATGTCAACAAACACATTCATCATATGGAAAATTGGAAATAAATGAATTATATGACAAATTGGATTCTCAACAATTTACTATATCTACAACTTATATTAACTTCCGTATAATACATCCATTACATACTTTAACATCTGACATACTCCCTCCATTCCACAAAAAGAGTCCTTCTGACACAGGACCTTCGTAGGTTATTGGAAAGTCTGATCAAATAGAAGAACTTAGAACCACTATAGGATAGCTAGTATCTTTAGACTGAAAAGTCAGGTTTTATAATTCAATAACTCAATTATGAATATGAGAGCATTATTGTTCAATTTTTCTAACTTACAATAGTTAATTTCTTTGATCCTAAATGCATTTGACTTTCATTTCAAATAAAAAATTTAAGTATTGTTTTTTTCTTTATGCATATTAATGGTCGTCTTGAACACACCTAAACATAAAATTTTCATAGCTTTTACATATATTTCAGACAAATTAGGTTATTCCATTCTAGTATTTCCAATTTATCAGTAATCAAGTTATTAGTCAACAAATGGCCATCAGTGTTTTTTATATTTAAATATATATCAAGTAAAACAAGACAAGAAATTCATATTTAGTTTTGCAACCATTTGTTCAAGTTTATGAGCTTCTTTAGTTTACCTTTTGGGAGCACAAGTACAAATATTACAACCAAAAATGTTGTTGCGCATGCTTTAAAGTCTGCAATGAGACATCTTAAAGGAGAGAAACAACAATGCCATCATTGAGAGGCAGCCCACAAAAGAGCCCTGTAAAGGGTAAGAACTTTCTTGTGCAAAATTGATAACCATTTACTATGGCATCCCACTGCATACCATCATGACATTGAGAATTTTCTATATAAATAAAATTTTCATTTATATGTATATTTTTTATATATAATGTGGAGTATTTTCTTGATAAAAAAACAATTACTTGTAACAATTTTCTGCAGCAATGTATTATATAGCATTTAAAATTTACTATTTTGAAGTATTCTGGCACCATTTCTTGGAAGTACATCTAACATTCCTCCACATTGACAATCTTTTCAACTAAAAGTAAGTCATAATTTTAAATCAATTAACAAAGACAAGTACATAGTAAACAAAAAAAACTAATCTTTTAACGTTATATAACATTGGTAAACACTAAAAATAATCCAAAACCTTTAAAAGGGATTATAGCATTCACAGGGACATCTTACCCTCTATAGTTAAACACTTTCTATCTCTGCTGCTATCGTTTTGTCCTTACCTCTGATTACCGATGGCGTTACCTCCAATTACCGATAATGTTATCTCTGCTGTCATGTGTTGTTGTTAACAGGGAAGGTCAATAATTTGGTGGACTTTCTGGGCAAGTGGGTGGACTTAATTTCAAGCCTAGAAATGTAATAACTGTATGGCTTTCGCGGTTAAGCCTGTTCTGAAATAAGCTAGACCAATCGTTTAACTAGCTACACCTTTGCCTCGCGTCCGTTAGCCCAAATCAATTTTGTGTGCCAGTTAGTGTTAGAGCATTTCCTTTATATAGGATCAATTTTTGGTCCTAATTTGACAATGGCAAAATATTATTCACATAAAAATGTTTTAGTCTTAGTTAGCGACACAACGGTGATGATATATATAGGTTTCTTGCATTTTTCATCAAAGATGTATTAGCCATAAATTTGGACTCTTATATTACTATACTCAGATCGGTAATCAGATTATTTCTAAACTTTGTCCATGTCCTATTGTCTTTATTATGTGTTCTAATATAATATATTTCAAGCATAACACTAACCAAGTTTTTTTATGAATGGTATATTATTTTATTTCATATGCCAACATGTCAAATCAATGGATTATTTGAACTCAAAGTTGAATTGTTAATCCTTAAGGTCAACACCTACATTATAAATACTTAACAATTCTTTTTATGTAGATGAGGCTACAATTCTGCAGAATCAGAACATGATAAAAGTATGCTCGCATAATGAAATATAACATGGATATAAAAGACTGATTAAATTCTGTACTGAGCTAACTAATTTCATAAAAAAATCTCATTGTTCTATGCTACGTTATTCTAAAAGAATATAAATTTTATAAGACTCCTTATTTTGATAGCACAAGTTTTCTATGCTGTGGAGTCTGAAATTGACCTTTTAAACTTTAATAAGATCCTGACCTTAATTTTAGATGAACACTCCAGCCATTTTTTTATCTACATGTTCTTTAAGCTATCTTTAAGAACTTAAAAAAATGTTATGCTCATCATATTGTTTACAATGTCTTAATATTTTCAGCAACTATACAAAAGTACCAATTGCATATTTAGGATATTTTGTTTGTTAGTCTCAAGATCAACATCAGTACATTTTTCATAGCAGAAAGGAGCTCCTCTGTATTTTACATAATGTTAGGGATATGTTTGGAAAAACAAACTTCTCCATAAAAATATAACATGTATGCAACTTAGTTCCAAGCATTTACAAATTCTTAGTTTTAAACACTTTAGCCTCTATGAGGCATTTTATCAAATACTATGAGAGCATGGCTTAAATTTCCAGATTTCATAAAAATTTAGGTGGAGTTTAGCCAAAACAATTTCAGGACAATCCTTTCTTATTACTCCAGTCATCAAGTAACACCTTCATCGCAACAATTTCTCAACTCAAACACGGCAATTATAATCACAACAAGTACTAATTACCCAATTTCTATGAAAATAACTAAAACACATAAAATTTACCTCTTAATTTATTGTTTCCTTGCTCCAACTTGTAATTAGTGTAGTTAAATTCCTCTTTTAGACTGCCCCTTGCTTCAACCCCTCTTCTAATTCAATCTCTAATTTAAATTTTCAGAGAATTCAACTATATCTCTAACAATAACTTGGTGGGTTATTGTATTTTGGTGATATGTTAATGTAAGGACTCAAGTAAATAGAGAGAGATGAGAAACGCATCGAATAGAAGGAGTGCTGAGAATGGAGTTTCCTCTTCTTCTTTTTTTCTTTCTTTTTGTTTTTTTAAACAAAATGGATTTAAGGAAGAGAGTCAGTTAAAGCTTCTTAGATTTTCCAAGGGCTTAAGTGGTGTTTGTTTGGGTCTTAATGGCTCTTAACAGGTGTGCCTTTAATTCGGTCAGAGGCACGACTTGTTTGGTAAAAAAATTTAAGCCTCATAATGCCTCTTAATCGGTAAGATTCAAAAATAATGTTAGACCATTCAAAGGAGCATCTGAGCGAGTTTTATTTTTTTTGGATAAAAATAACCTCAACAAAATTTCAAAATCATACCTTTGTCCCCGATAAAATTTTAACGTTTCTCCCCCTTTCACTCTGCCGCTCCTGTCTGTCGCTCTCTCTCAAATCTTTACTCTTTCTTCGCTGGTAAATCTTCTCTCCCTTCTTCATCTATTGTTATTAATTTGTTCTCATTAATCTTCTTCATCTATTGATTATTGCTCTATTGGTGATTATTGTAATTTTTTTGTGATTTCAAACCCTTTTTTTCAAATCTCCTTCATTGCTTTGGGTATTTTTTGTTGGCATCATATACATGTATGTGTGTGTAAAAAATAATTGATTGCCGAATCTTTGAAGAACTACTATGATTGCTACTGTCGAGGTTCCTTAATTAATTTCCTCTCTTTCGATTTGGAAGCCTTATCAGGTATATCTATTTGATTTGTGTGAATTGCTTTAGTCTATGGGATCCGTCTCCATAAATTTTTCATGCCGATGTGTATCATTTATACATGATTTGATAAATTCATAATTTTCAATCCCTAATTTTACCCTTATGTAGAATTACTCTTTTCCTTGATTACTGTTATATGAATTTCTATGCTGTTAAATCATGATTGTGTTTAAGTTATGCCATTAACATGTTTAAACTAATAGCATGTATACCAATTTTTGTTTTTTTAATATAATACTAATATTTGAAATGGATTCATTTAATTTTAATTAATGTATTTTTACGATTGTAAAGTGTAAAATATCTAAAATGTTCATTTAATGAGAAAATGATATACTAAAAAACAAAACTATAGTTATTAGTTTGCTACAAATATTTTATTTTAAAAACTTGCGTGCAAGAGTAAGAATGAATGATAAATTAGTATTATCTTTCATTGAAAATGTTGTTAATTGATACTTTCTCCATGATGTTTAAATTTTGATTGATTTTTATGATCATCAATGATAGATGATGACGTGCTAGACATTTTCCTTTCCTTTATGATTAGGATGTTTAATTAACATGTATCGTTTAAACATTAAATGGTGATCGGTAATTATTTAATTTTTTAATTTTTCTAAATAATTTGAATGAATTGTTTATCAGGTAACTAATAAACGAATTCGAATAACCGAATATTCGAAAAAAAATAAACGGAAACAAAGATTATCAATATTCAGATATTATTTCGAATACCGAATACAGATAGTATTTTTAAAATCCGTCGAATATTGAATACGAATATGTATATGATATTATGAATTAAAATATTTTTTTTAAAACAAATTATTATTTTTACATAATTATAGTTAATATATTGATATATTCATTACCTTACTAAAATTATTTTTTAAATAGCAAAGGTATATATATATTTTTATAAAATAATATATTGTATGCTATAATTTTTTTTTTATATAAATATATGTATGTGTTATACTAATTAAATATTGTAATATGAAGATAAAAGTTGGTAAAATAATTAATTATACAAATAAACAAAAAGTTAGTTTTAAAATATTGTCTTACTTTTCGAAATTAAAATTTTATATTACTTATGCTTAAAATAAATATGGATCTTTGGGGTAAAAACATAAATTGATCCAATTGGTTGATGACCCTGTAGGACCAATCAGAAACAGGCACAAAGACTATGAGCAAAGTGATTATGGCCTTCAAATCAAATTGACTTAAAACGGATGACACTTATTAGGTTTTTGTATAGGGTGGAGGTCGGTAACCTTCAAGCGACGAGAGTTTGGGATATTGACGAACAAGAGAGATTAGAGATGTGAAATCAATCGAAGATGTCGCTTTCATCACGGCTGTTGAATCCATCAAAGAACTTTCTCGCAGCTATGCACAAAAACTCTGTCTCTAAAAGTCTCCGCAAATTCGGTAATTAACCTTCCTTTTTCCCCATTTATGTATCTATATATCGCTATAGATTTACAACAAGGACAAATTTTAGTGATATTTTTTGTGTTTGGATGTTGAATTTGGTAAAAATTAGGGTTGAGATTCGAGGATCTGTACGATCCGTATGAAGATTTGGACATCAAGGAAGCGCTTAAATACTTGCCTCGTGAAATTGTTGATGACAGAAACCAACGGTTGTTGCGTGCTATTGATCTCTCCAAGAAACTTGAGTATCTTCCCGAAGATCTGCAGGTGTTCTCTTTGTATATTTATTGACTACCTTAGTTTATATATGAATATTTGTGTTTAGATTTTAGAGTGATGAAGTGAAACATGTTCGGGTTCAAAATATAATTTAGGAATTTGGAAAACCTTAGAGAGGTGTTGTATAAGCAGAAATTTTTTGTCACCTAGTCTGGAAAAAGCATATGGAAACGATTGGAAAAGGAAACTAAAATCTTAAAACATTTTAAAGCTTTTTCAACCTCTCTTTAAACTAGACTTTAGCAATATAATTGATCTAGAAATTTCTAAAAATATATCCAACATGTTGGTGTTCAGTACATACATAGAATTGGTGACTTTGAGTTGAGGTAATATGGATAAGAATTTCATTAAGAATTTTAATTGCTAGATTGAATCGTGGCCGTTTATTAGTCACGTGTCCTTTTTTTTAATTGCTAATTGACGTTGGATTGACTAGTGTTTGTATTCTTCACTGTCAAGGTTTCTTTCTTTTCAACCCTTTTTTCTCTTCTACCATTTCTGTATGATGTTGATCATGTAGATGTTGTATAAACACACATGTATATAATTTACTACTTATATACTTTTATGGGAATGTCAAATGTATTTTTTTTAGATTTTTTGTGTTAATTAGGTTTATTTTTTGGGAATATTGCTGGTTACCTTTTGGGGGAGGGTATATCTTTACAGGAATACTTAATGGGACTCAAAATGTCAGCTGGCTTATTCAAGTTGTTGCATACATACATGTGAGGTTGTCTACCCAAGTCCCAATTAAAATCCCATCACACTTTTTTTGGATGTTCTGGATTCCTTGTTGCTTTTCTCGTGCCCAAAATCACTTCCTGGTTCATAATCATGATCTGAGTGCTACAAAAAAAATATGATTGGACAAATTTTTGAAACAAAAAATATGGTTTTTATATTTATGTAAAAAAAATGACACAGTAACATAAGATAATATAATAATTGACTGACATCTGACAAATTGAGTTGGTCTAATAATATGTGCTACATTTGTTTGTTAATAGATGAAATGTGATGTGACGTTTTGGTCACAACCTTAAATATAACACATGTATTTACAATCTGATAAGGAGTTCTTAACCACCAAATAAACATATTATGGTGGTCATTCTTTTCAAGTATATATTGAGTAGATTACAGTAGTGCTTAGATTTCACATATAATATCTTAAAGGTTATAAATTATCTCCCTATATTGTGGGTTTTTTTTTGTATTTTTTACTTTTGACAGCATGTGTGAGACTGCAGTGTTTTTCTGGCCCCATAAATCATAATAAAAGCTCTGAGATTCTTCTAACCCAACCCTACCTCCAGTATTTTCCTCGACCCATCTCACTAGAATTTTTAATTATGAACTTCCTCTTTGTGTTTTCTTCCTAGGCTTCCTACTGTGGATGTACTTCTCGTATTTGAATCACTTCTAAACTAGCAGTTTCTACTGTGGATGTACTTCTTGTATTTGAATCATTTCTAAACTAGCACTTGCTACTGTGGATGTACTTCTCAAAAAGAAAAAAAGAAGAAAATAATCAGTTGCTACTGTGAATGTAAGTAACCTCTTATAGTGCAACTATATATGCTATAAAGAATAGCTTTTATTATTGTACAACATATATTTCACATAGTTACTTATCAAAGTTATTTTGTGGTGGCAGGTTGTTTGCTAGTTCTTCTTTGACCAGCTTTTGTTTGAGTTTCTTTAAATAGCAATTTCTGCTCAAGTGTGATTCCTTAACATATCTGATTTTCATTTGCCTTCTGCATACCCTGACTCCACATATGCAACCTACTAGTTGCAAAGAGCAGTAGAACCATGAGTTCAAGCTCAATCTGCAATCTGCAACCGGTTTGCTGAAATTGTAAGTCTTCTCTATTTTACATTAGGTTTATATTCTGTATTTCCCCTTTTTTGTAAGTCTCCTCTTTTTTTGATTAGGTTTACATTTTGTATTTCCCCTATTTTTATCTTTTATACCTAATTTAAAACCTAAATAACTTAAACCCATCTTCCTTCTGATTGAGTCATTTAAATGAGATGTAAGGAATATGGGTTTAAGTTATTGAAAGGTTTCTTCAAACTTTTGATCGTTGGTTTTGTTTCAATTTTTCATACTTCACTTGCACATCAACTGTTTGATAAATTGTCAATTTGCCACCTTTTTCTTTAATCCACCCCCTGAATTATGAAACTTTATATACCATAAAAAAATGCATATAATATATCTTATCAATTATATGTCATTTCGTTGAATTGAACTTTAGTCGCTTCTTGTAGTTGAATGCTTTACTAATTTACTTATAGTTCATGCTTTATGAATTTAATTTTGCTCCACAATGGAACTTTGTTGTCTAAATTAGAGAACAAATGAGCATTGGAGCCTTTAAAAAGGTGTTGGCTGAAGCAGCCATTACAGGAGTGACTGAGGCCAGGGCAAAGATATTCTGTCACGTGATTAACCCAACAGGGCAAAGATCTTCTCACAAACTCTTACGCTAGAAGCTCATTGCTGAGAAAGTTGCACAATGGTATCCCTACGACATCAATCAAGATGACCCTCTTGTCATGGCGCAGAAAGAACAAGAGTAATCCCTCTCTCTCACACACACGCGTGCAAGACTTATATGGTTTTGCTTGCAGAATAAACAAAGTTCCTCGTCTAGAAAAATGCTAGTACTTATATTGAATTATATAGCTAAAAATTTAACTATGAGTCGTGTGATTTCCAGTAGCAAATAAGATAATGACTAGTTTCGGTATCAATAAAATAGGATAAAGTATTGCTTTAACAATTACATATTGTTTGGAACTGGAACATCATGACTGTATATGATATTATGATATGCATTTATCTTATTTTTATCTTGCTTAACTTCAAGTGGCAAGCAGTGGGAGGTTGGCATCAATATTTTAATCGAAGTCACATTAACTGTAAACCGCAAATTTACGGAAAAACTTTGTACATCCTTTGAAATTCTGGATTTTCCTCCCTCTTTTGTCATCACGCTTTCATAAACTTATCTACCAACTTAATACCATAATTGCCCTTGCGTTGCTTCTCTTGCGAATTTGTTGCGTACTTCTATTTCATCTAAATCACTGTGGCTCATACTGTTACACAATTTTTGTTATACTATTGCACTTTCTGCTCAGTTATAGAAGCTTATCAGTCGTGTTTCAATCCTTCTAAATGAAATTATCAATATTTTTTATTATTTAATTTTCTAGTAATGATTTGACATATCTTTGAGGCATTTAATTGTAGTATGCAGTTTATGATCCCATAGCTGATTCTAAAGTCCTCCCAGTACCTTTCGAGCGATCAAGCTTTGGGTCTGCATCATTTCCTTGAATGACTGTTTACATATTTGATCTTTTGAAGGTTTGCCCGACATTTTCTGCACTATTGATCAAGAGGGTTTTTAACAATTTTGTTCCAGACGAGTTCTGTCCAAAACCATTTTCGATTTTGGTATTTGATGCCCTGGATTCTGAGGTTGATATATACCTTGAGAAAAAGGTTAAAACTTCTAGTAGCACACAGACAACATAGACATAGCAGACATAGCAGCAGCACACATAGACAAGCAGCAAAACATCAGCTCCCCAGCAGCAATAATGCCCAGAACAAGCACATGCCCAATGATGGAACAAATCCCAACAGCAGCAAAACTTGTGCAACAAAGCCCAACAACAGCAGAAACAGTAGCAACAACAGTAGCAGTTGAAGCAGAACCAAAACATCAATAGCAAAAACTAGCAGCGAGTAACACAGCAGAGCAACGCTGAGGCAGCCAACCATGGCAGCAGCAACACAACAGTTGCAGCACAAACCAAAACTACAAAAACCACGCAGACAACTCAGAACCAGCCCAACCAGCAGTGCCACCAAGACCACAACAGTAGAAACAGCAGCAGCAAGTGTGGTAAATCATGTACTAGATGATTTTATTTATTTAAAAATATTTGAGTTTTTTTTGTATTTCTACCATAATTTGTTATGGGGTCATTGTGCCATATTCTATTTTGTTTGTAAAATAATTTCGACATTCGTAACAGAACAGGTTTGTGAATAATGAATTTGGCAACGCTACTATCAAAAACTATTTCGTTACCAAAGCAGCATACCACAAAGGATCTACCAACAACTTTTTCTAATTTTAGCAGCACGTTTTCGTTCGTAATGACTTTAAAATTCAATTTTTTGGCAACAAAAAGTTAACCTAATTATAATGTTGAGGATATTGTTGCTATAAATAAAAGAATAAGGCAACATTTATATCGTTGTAAATCATAACAATTTTCGTTGCATAGGAAAAGCAAACGACAACATTTAGTGTTGTTGCTAAATGACAACTTTCGTTGCTATCAAAATACAATCAGCATCGTATAATATTGTTGCTAATTTATCATAATTATTTAGAATAAAATCAATGACAACAAATAATTTCATTATAAATTAATATATGACTGATTTATTATGCACATTTAGCAACGAACATCGTTGCCAAAACGTATACAATCAGCAACGAAAGTCGGTTAAGGTAACAATTTTCATACTGTTCAACAACGACAAATATCGTTGGCAAATGTGTATCAAACGCAGCGAATTTCATTTTCGTTGGCACAAAAAAAGATTCTTTTCGTTGCCAATTAGGCGGATTTTGCAACGAAAGTTATTTTTCAGTAACAATTTCTTAATAATTTTGCTACAAAATATTTCGTTGCTAAATGATATATGATTTTACATGAAACAAATTTCGTTGTTAAATATCTCACTTTCAGCAACGAAAAAAAACAATTCGTTACTAGACAATTTGCAACGGTCATTGCGCAACGAATTGTCCAACGACCGAAAAATCGTTGCAAATGACATTTAGCAACGACATTTCACACATTTAACAACGATAACCGTTTGTTGCAAAATTGCCATTTTTTGTAGTGATACCAATGAGAATTCATAATCGATATACAATGTATAACCTAACTTCTCCTTCTTGTATAACATAACCGAATGGTTAAGCTAATAATATTTGTTCAAGTTATTTAACGTTCATTACGGCTTATTAACATCTACATGTCACAAACCGACTCCCGTCGATCATCATTAAGCATAATAACTGACAAACCCTAATCGATTCGTTAAGTTAATCACATTCCCATCGAATTCCCATTATCGGACTCCGTATAGAATTTACATGAGTTTTAACTTCATACGATGTCATTCATACATTACGTACCTCTATTACATGTTATATAATCCTAAGGCACGCTCACAACTCGATTATGATTCATAGTTCACATTATCAGATTTCAAGTTTTAAATTTAAATATGTTTCGTCAACATTTAATTCATAAAATCGTTCTTAAACATGTTGTTTAATTGATTTCTCTTCATAAATATTAATCAATTAGTTTCCCAATAATTACCATGCAGAAAGCTAGGTTCAAAAGAGGTCACGTTGGAAAAAATTCCACAAGGCCTAAGGCCGGCGCCGCGGTGCTACCTTGCAGTGTCTGAGCCCAGCCTTGGCGCGGCAGCACTGGCTGCAAGGGTCTCGGCGGCCCAGAAGCGCCTACCCCCAGATTTTGAAAAATTAGAATATAACGAGCTCGTAACGTGATCATTTGAACTCAAAATTGGCTCGTTCTAAAGCCAATAGTTCATAAATGTTATGTTCTATCATTCTATCAAGTTGAAATTCATTTTTGAATCCGTCGGCGAAAATTTAGCTTATTAGTCCATTTTTACGCGTCCGTTAAAAGTTCGTGAACGTTCGACGCTTAATTCTTTGTTTTAAGTCCGAATTGGTTCGTTCATGCTCTCGCAAGTCTTATTTACCCAACTACATGTGTTGTAAACTAAAACCATCATTTCTGAATCACACGACGACTTTTGACTTCTATTCTGGGAAATTCACGATTTTGACGATTAACGTCTAATCGCATAACTTTCGCCGAATCTTCGTTCTTCGATATTTTTACTTCAAACCAATTGGAATCAATCCATTAGTTGATTATTAATGATTCTAACCATTCTAAACATTTATGTTTTAATGGTTTAACATGTTCATCATTCAAATTCTCATGAATTTCATAAGTTCTTCATTAATTCTTAACTAATTCTTATAATTTCATTATGCATGGCTTGTTAGTGTTCTTAGTTCACACTTAGCCAACCTTATGCCTTCTTATGATTCATACTTTCACCAATCACTTCTCTATCAATTCTATTATGAAAGACAAATGATTTCTATCATGATTTTCTTATTCTTATACCTTTGATGTTCTTTGTTTTCTTGAGTATGGATACTCAATGATCTTCTTGCTTCTTAGTTTGCTTGAATTGCTTATCAAAGAGCAAGATAGCATCTTCTCTCTCTCTCTCTCTCTCTCTCTCTCTCAATATAAGTTTCAAGTTGAACAACCAACAAAAGGGCTAGCAAATGTCTTCTATTTATAGAAATTACAAGACTTGGGGTAGTTGGGTCTTTAGACCAAACCTCCTCAACACCACCTACTCCCACATGCAAACCATGTCATCCCATGTGCTAGCATGTGCTAGCACATGGCCACCATGTGTTCCCCCAAGTCTCCCATGTGTCATCATGGGTTATGGGTTGCCCAATAGGTTTTACCCACCCGTTTACCCATCGAATCGACCCACGGGTTTAGTTAATAAATTTAATTCAAATTCAATGTGTTTACTTCGTATAAAATTCATATTATATGTCATATTAATTCTCATATCCCCTTCGTATTATACTCATACAATATCTCGTATTATACGTGTATTAATTTCGTATAATAATCATTTATTATTATAATTAAACCTAATTATCATTCGGTTTCACTTTTCCTAACACTTAGGTTTTTAAGTCCACAAGCGAAAACTTTGCGAGCCATAAATGAAATATTATTACATATTCCATCTCGTCTTGTAATCCTATCATTACGCATTTCTCAGAATTTCAATAATAATTCCCGAGTAGAAATGGATGAATAGTGTTTTCCTCCTGAGAAAACCTTTCTCGGCTAACTTAACTTTTCACGATGTATTACCGTCAAATCTTTCGACAGAATGTCATTCCGACATTCCAAACTCCCAAAAAGACTTATGCTACGTTTGGATTGAAGGAATGGAATAGAAGAAGGAATGGAATAGTGGAGGGAATGGAATAGAAGAGGGAATAAGGGATTCCATGTGCATGTTTGGTTGGTATTAGGAATACATCCATGAATGAATTAAATAGTAGTTACCTAAATACCCCAAATGTTCAATTTTAACTTAAATTCAAATTTTATCTTTCAAATTTGTCTCATATTACTCTAAAATTTTTTATAATTCTCTCTTTAGTTGTTATACCTATAAAAAAATTCTTTAATTTTTTTATATAACTTTTTTTATAATTTATTCTTTTTTATATATAATTTATTTTATTTCTCTAGAATTAACTTTATTTTAATTGATGTAAAGATAAATAGTGTCAAATAAAATATAACCAACAAAACTAAATCAACTAGTATAACACCCCCACCCCAATAATATAAAGTGATTATAAATCTAATAACATAATTGATAACTTCATCATTCAACAACCAACAACTTAAAAAAATGTCTAATCAACTAGTAATGCATCCTATCAATAAATCTTAGACAAAATCCCAATATCGCATTCAATAACCAATATAGTAAAATATCTAAATAACTAGTATAACACTCCACTCAATAAATTCTTGACAAAACCCTCTTTTCGCTCATCGGGAAGGCTAAAGAAAACCACCATCAACTCCTCCTCACGAGCAAGTTTGCACATAACCTTGTTACGTTCACTATCAGTTAGACCGGGCACATTACTCAACACATTACTGAGATTCTTATGTTGCTCATTTAATGAAGCCTCCAATCCAAGAAAGTTAGCAAATTGAGTAGATGATTTCTCGAGTAGTACAGCGAGAATAGTAGCAGCCCTCTCCATAGCAGATTCAGAATCAATATCGAAACTTGATTTTCTCTTCCTCTTCTTGAAACTAGAGGACTTGCTAGATATTTTCGCACTGCGGGTTGGAGTCAAGCCATCATCTCCATCATTTGTTTGGATCTCTTCATCTAACTCGATCATTTATACAGCCGATAGAGCATCATTTCCAGTTGCTCTATGCTTGCAAAATATAACACATAGATCCAAATAATTTGGAAATTTCTTGTTCTGCCACTTTGCTCTCTTTTGGTGCACCTAAAACAAGTTAGAGAAATAAAGATAACACAGTAATTAAAAAAAAACAGTAAAACAGTAAAGATAGTCACTTATTATTATTTTTAAGGAATAGTAAACTGAACAATTAAGAGAAGTAATTCCTAATGGAAAAGTAGTTGCAAGTCCTAAAAAATGACTAAACTTTAGATATGGAATCCTGACATCTTTAGAGACCTCGAGGTATATGATTCTCAGCATCCAAACCAAATCTACTACAATCTTTTCCATGCAACATATCATATACAATTGCCCATTCAGCTTTCAATGTTTTCAACCTTGATTTAATATGCAGCTTTGCCTTTATTCCTGCTCCAGGCAATTTCTCAGTCAATGCTCTCTCAATGGCCAAGTAAAACCCGGGCTGAAAACCATTATCAACCCTATACAAAGTTCCAGTGGTATTTAATATGTCCAACATACATTCCACAAGCTTGTCATCCTCATTTTCAACCCATTTGCGGTTACTTTTGCCTGCCCCCTTTGCTTCATCATTTACTTGAGAATCCATCATAAATTGAAGTCTGACCAAATATAAGCAAGAGAAAGGAAAGAATTATCCAAAAGCAAGACACCTCTATCCCCAAAAACAAACAAACAAGCAGAAGTGCTCAATGTAGCTAATGTTAATGCATGGAGAAACAACAGAAACACAAAATGAATTCTTGTTCCTATAAAATTCAATGGCCTCAAAAACCCACACATAATTGCAAAATAACATATATGTCATACTTATATAGAGAAAAGCACAATTTAACTCTTGTAAGATATAGCACTAAAATGAATTAGCATTAAAAGGATATAGCAATCAATTTCCTTCAAAAAACCTATCAAAACATAAAATTACAAAATCCTCCAAAAACCAACCTGAGTAAGTTTAGTTAATACAGTATATCTCAAATGCCCGATGTTATTAAAAAAAATTCAAAAACAGCCCGAGTTTGATAACACTGCAATAGGCTACATGTGTCGGAGTCAACCAGCCAGCATTTCATAATATTCTAATCCAATAGCAAAAAAGTCACCAGAATAAATCTAGAGGTAGTAGAGACACCAGAAATACATTCATGACAGAGAAAAGACAACTACGAAATCCATAATGCTAATATGATACCAAAGCTAATCAATTTTTCCTGCATACAACAATAGTATATTAAATCTAGAAATTTCCTACATACTATTTCAAAGAGGTGCATATCAGAAATTGAATCTACTACAACTTCAATTATATTAAATTATACACATAGACTATCAGCTGCAATTTGCGGTCAACAAACTACTGGTATTTCTTAACCATATCCATATTTTCCTTCAATTGAACAAAAACAAAAAGAAAACCAAAACCTGGCATCAGTTGCACCATTGTAATATCTGACGTATACAATTAATTCAAGCTCAATATGAGAACAAAATTGATGTTCATATTTCACAAAGTATGCATTATATAAGGCACAACACCTCTAAATCACTTGGGTCATATTGCGTAAGTATATAACCAAGGGCCAAGCTTCAGAAAATAAAAAATCCATAATACACTAAATAAGAGCTCCACGTCATAGTACTGCATAGGAAGATAGAATTCATAGGTTATCCATAAAGAATTTCAAGTATTTTTCTGAAGAACAAGAATATAAAATAAATTTTAATCCTATTGATAGGAAATTTTTAATTTACATACTTATACATAAAGGAGAACTTCAATTGAATGCTTTTACCAAGTATCTTTTTAAATCCCCATTAAAAATTTTGTACATACCCCTTAACATTAAAACTTTATATAGATATCTGTAAAGGAGCCAAAGCATAAATCAGAGGACAGGAGTTTTCAAAGCAGTCTATTAAACACTAAATGTAGATTATTTATCTATAGTAGTCTCTCATAGTTCTTAATGAAGCTTTGGAAATTTTTTGACCATAAGGACCTTTTGTGACACCCCCAAATTCGGACCACTCGCGTCTCGAATTTGATTCGTCACTTTCTAAATATCTAATAACATAAAAACATCTCACGCAACGGAATGATAGAATAAATTACATTTATTTAATATAATTATTCATGTCCCAAGGTCTCGTAACTTAAACATAGCTTCAACATCTTAATCATAGCTTAAACATAGCTAATACGTAAATATGAATTAAGTCTTATTACATCATCAAAATAATTCTAACTAAGTACAAAGCTACTCTGTAGCCTTGCCCTTGCCCTTATCTGTGCCCGAGGGTCCACCCTGCTTTGCCTTAACTGAAATATTTTTAGGAAAAGCAAGAATGAGCAATAAGTTTGCTCAGCAAGTAATATAGCAATAAGGGTAAATAATATAAGTTTCAAATATCAAGTGTACAACAGTAAATGATAGTTTGAGAATAACAAGAAATATCAATAGTTCTCAATAATAGTCACTATGGACAGAAAGATATCAACAAGATTCAAAGTGTTAACCTTTTCAAGGTTCAAGAATAATGAACACTGAGTAGTCACTAAGGACTATGAACTTTTACTAGAATTAACAGTAATATGCTGATAATCCAATAAAACAAGTACAACAGGTGAGCAGCCTAAAGTACCCTACGTCATGTATAACATTTAATCGTACTCATGTACGCACGTTAGTTTCCCAAAAATTATATAGTTTCCCCTTCAATGAGGGTTGTTCATCTCAGTCAATTATAAGATTACGCACCAAACAATTGGTTTGGATCGCTTTCAATTTCATGATATAGTTCTAGCCGAATCAAATGGCATAGACCACTCTTTCAATGTATATAAGAACAATTTATAAGTTCAATACTCTAAATCAAAGTTCGAAGAATATAAACAGACTTTTCCTTAAGCTATGAAGCAATAATTCATAATACAAGAATCATACTATCAATTGTTTACTCGTACGATCAATAATAGTACAAGCTTAAGTAGTGCTCAATAAAGAATAAGGTTCGACTACTTGCATTCAATTATACAATCAAATGAAGTTAAGAAACTTGCCTTATGTGTAGTTTACCAATGTATAGCTTATCAACACTATCAAATCCTATGGTAACATAGTTGCGTATATAGGGTATTCATTAGTTATGTACGTTGAATTCATAAACTTGATATGTAAGTTAAACACATACATAAGAGTCTAACTTAGTCGTACAATCCTATACGTATGTCATTACATACCTTACATACACGTAGCAGGAAATTAGTTTATATGATACTATGAAATCAAATAACATAGTTCAAAATCATCATTTGACTTAGTGTTTGAAAGTTTAAAAACACTTATCCATTATATGATTCTATCATTAACATGCTCATTAACATTAGCATACTTCACTAAACATGTATTGCATATTAGGATAACAATACAAGCATGCATCAGTTTCCAGATTACAACCAAAATAGTCAGATTACACTGCAGGGTGGCGCGGCCGCGCTTGGTTTGAACTAAGGAGTGGCGTGGCCGCACTGCTCCCAGTTCAACCCAGAACTGAAGATCAGTTTGCATGGCCTAGCTTGCTCACCCACATACATTGATGATGACACATGCAGAACATATATGTTATAAGGTTTATAATTAGGTTCGATCTTACATCTTGCCTTTAACATAGTTTGTTATCACTTTCACTTAACAAGCTTAACGTGTTCGATTAACAAGGTTTCTCACGTTGAGTCATTATACATATGTAATGAGGTCAATAAGCCTTAATCATAGATGTTCAAGGTATCCCAGTCACGTATTTCAAGTTAGCAGTTTTTCTTTGTTAGACTCATTTCAACTATGCTTGTCTAGTTTGCAACGTACATGGCTAGTTAGGCATACATGTCAATCATGTCTATATGCATACGCTATTTTAACATAATAGTCATAAATTTCAGAATACTCGTAAAGTAATTATCGACAAAACTAGTTTTCAAACTCTTAAGTTTTCTTTAAAACCTCATGTTAAACCAACTAATCATGCAAAGTAACTTCACATACTATATATCATGCTCATGTACACACATAACTAGACCACATAAGCATGCTTACAAATTCAGAACTTAAAGTGTACTTAGTTCATCAAGTTTGTATTTGAAAACTCTAAGTTTCTCTTAGAAAGTCATCAAAACCAAGCTATGGTAAGTGATTACATGCAAGACCACCTACACTAGCATGTCATGAACTTAAATAGGCATAGTTTGGTTAAACTAGCATGCTTAACATTTCAGAAAACACAAAAGTCAGATTTCATTTTTGTATATCGGCGCGGCCGCGCCGTGTTTGTACTAGGGAGTGGCGCTGTGACGAACGAGAATTTTGTAATTTAATTTAAATATTTATTAAATTAAATAAATATTTTTCGATGATTTAATTATTGAGTTAAATAATTAATGAATGAAATTATAGTAGATTAATTAAATTATATGTGTTACATTGATTAAATTAATGTGGAGAATTTTATTATTCAAAGTATGTATTTAATTGAGCTTATTTGATTAAATGAATTATTTAATAAGCATAATAATATTCTAATTAATTTAATAATTAATTAGAGATTTAATGATTTGACATAATTAATAAATGAGACTTTTAATTATGTGACTATGTGATTTAATGTGGATTTATTCTATTTATTTAATTGATTTAAATATGATTATTTTGATTAATAAAAGTTTGACATTAAACTATATTATAAGCAATTAATAAAATTAAGTGAAAAGGAGGAATAAAAGAACTAGCCAAACAAGGCCTTAGTGGGGGTTGGAGCCAGTTAACCCATTATGGGATTAACTTACGACCCATGACTCCACGACTATTAACTATACGTATAATATATTAGCCTTATATCATATATCATTCATATTGCTTTCATCAATTAGAGAAGAGAGAAAATACTCAGAGAGAAATACAGAGAGAGTTTAAGAATTTGAGAGAGAATTGTGAATTAAAGAAGAAGGCTAAAGGTTCTAGAGTTCTTTATCATCATCCTTGAATTATCATAACAAACTAGCAAGGGTAATATCTTCAACCTAGACTTTAATTTATGTTCTTATAATTTTCCATGAAAAACTATTCAGAGTTCTCTATGAATGAAGAGATTGATGATTGATAGTTATATAATGATATATATGTTAGTATATGTTTATAATATGTTTTATATCATATATTCATGTGTTAGAGTAATCAATTTCATGTAATCATACGTTAATTGGAGTTTTATGATTTACATTGAATGAAAAGTATGAAGAACACGTATTTGGCCTTTGTGTACAAAGAGTATGCCATGAATTGTTTGTTTAACTTAAATTTGACAGTAGATTGTGATTATACATATTAAAACAAAGAAAACAAACTTTAAACGGACGGATTCAGAGTTATAACAAATTCGTAACGTCGAATTTCATGTTCTTCTTCAATACTTTCAAAATACCAAGGAACAGTGAAAATTATGTGATTTGATTTGAGTAATTACATGATATAAAGTTTTAAAAGCATGTTAGAATCATTATTTAATGTTCACATGAAGTTTGTACTCCATGAAAATCACTGTGTTAGTTTAATTTGTATTTAATTGGGCTAAGAACTGTTAAAATCGTGAACTGGGGCTGAGCAGGCCGGAGCCACCCGCCCCAGCGGGTGTAAGACCCACCCCAGCAGGCCCTATGCAGCCTTCACACCCGCTCCAGCGGGCTTGCATGATGTCCAAATAAATATAGTTGGAGTGTTTTAAGCCCTAGCATGATATACTAATTGAATGTAATGAACCTATTGACATGTTAGGTGTATGAAATGATAGTATATTATGTTATTAACATATATAATATGATTTGAAGTTCATGTTAATAAACTAAGTTGTTGACATATATAAGATAATGTTAAGGTTCAAGTTAACAAACTAAATGCAAACTTGAATATTGTGATTGTAAAACTTGATTATGATTGTTTCAAGGATTATACCTATGTGATACGCATATTGAGAATTAATACTCTTGTTATGTGGTTAGTTAATAAGTTAACACTAGGAACCAAGTTGTAAGTTGAACTTAAAATGAAAAGTTTAACAGTTGAACATAGAAGTTATGAAACTAATCGACATCGTATGCATAATGTAATGTGTAGGACGTTGAGGAATTGAATTGTAACTATATTTGTAGCTTGCGAATGAGGCAAGTATTCTATCCCTAACTTATTATCGTTAAGCAAGTTTCCTTACCCTAATTCGTTTACGATTATGCAAGTTCTAAACAATACCTTTATATTGAGCAAGTTTCTATTCTCAAACTATTATTACGATGCAAGTTCTTACTCCTGTTTATTCAAGTCAAGATTTATATGAGATATTATAAGTTCTTTAAGTATTACTTCAGTTATACAATACTTATTCGACTGTATACTCTTGAGAAATATTATTCAATTTGAATATCATTTATTGTTAAACCTTAGAAGGCTAGTGAACCATTATTGATTCAACTAGTCCATAGTTGATGAACGTTCTAAAATTCTAGAACTATTAACGAGCTTATCCGAACCAAACTTTCTTTGGTGCGGACTCTGATGTCAAACTGAAATGAACAACCCTGTAAAGGGGATTATTTACGCATTAGCGTTGAGATATTGTGCACAGAATGGTACTAAAGGCTGATCCCCCTAAGTACGAGAAGTAGAGTCCATTGTCTTATGACTGTTATAGGTTTAAAGTATAAACACTTGACAACATAGGATATAGTTGAAGGTCTTATGACCCTCAGAAGTTCTTTTGATTCTTGTTATTCATTCTTGATTTTAAAGTCGAGTGTTCTTTATTCAGAAGTCTTTAATTCACTCTCATGTTATTATATTGTTATACTATTATACTTATGGGCAATCGTGCTCACTCTTTCATAATAACATTGTAGTTAAAAACGAAAGGTCCGATGAGCCTTCCACTAGCAAAGGCAAGGGCAAAGTCAACAAGTGATTAAGGAGGATATTTTGAGCGAGGCTTATAGCTCATGATATTCGATTCTCCCCGATAGTACTAAGATGTACCAAGATCTTTGACAACATTTCTGGTGGTCGAATTTGAAACGAGATGTTGCAGAATGTGTTGCCAAGTGCCTGACGTGTCAGAAAGTGAAGGTAGAACATCAGAGGCCTAGTGGTTTGCTACAACCTCTAGAGATCCCAAAATAGAAATGGGAACATATTACGATGGATTTCGTGATTGGCATCTCGATAACTTAGAAAGGCTATGACGCAGTATGGGTTATCATTGACCGATTGACGAAATCAGCATACTTCCTTTCTATAAGAATCAGATTCAACTTGGATCAGTTGGCGAAGCTGTATGTGAGAGAGATTGTTTCAAGGCATGGAGTTCCAGTGTCTGTAATATCTGAGCTCGTTATGTAATTTATTAAATACCAATAAACGAATTTATGTGAAACTCTTGTGTGATTTCTATTACTATATGTCTATGTGCTATACATATATATTTTATTTGAAGTTATGCGACGGGATGTATTTAAATTATTAGTTTAGATTAATTTAACTATTTGAATTTGACAAGTAATTATTAATTTTATTAATTACAAGGAATGGAATTAAAACTAGAATTGGAGTTCGGAGCGGAATTTGAAGACGCGGACTGCATATTTGGGTCCGGAACGTCGAAATTAGTAAAAATAGACTATAATCACAAAATGTGTCGTGGTTGACTTTTTGGTAAAAATCAACCAGTTGACTTTTTCGGGTAAAAAGCAAACTCAAATTTCGGAAGCTAAATTGGCAAAACGAATAATCCCACAACGTTCGGAATGTCTATTTTAGTAGGAATTGATATTAGTATCGAATAGTTTGAATTTTGGAGGGCAAAATGGTCAAATAGCTTATTAATTGATTTAATGGATTAAACTAATATTTTATTTATTAATAAAGAAATTTGATGGGTCACTTGTGACAATCAAATTGGGACAAATGAGGAAGGGAGTATACGCTTTATAAGAAATTAAAAGGGAGGGAGTTACAACACTTTAAACCCAAAAACTCTTCCATTTCTCTAACTCCCAACTTCTTCAATTCTGATAATTAATGCATAGTGTGTAACTGCTGAATTGGGAATGGAAGAGGTAAGGGAAGTAAATGCTAATAACATCTTGATAAGTACACAATATTCATGATTTTTTATTCCTTTACATTTGGTTTTATTACATGTTTCATGTGTATATGAGCTTAATAAGTTGTTTATTATTTTCAGGTGAATTAAAGCTAAAAGGATGGAAACAAGTTGATTTGGAGTTGAATTGAAGAGGAGTTTGACCAGCAGTTGACTTTCTCAATATTTGGAGATTCCTACATGGAATTGGATTGATATTACTATTAGAATTAGGACTTCTTTGGACTGAGATTTTATTTCCTTATTAGATTCTATTTCTTTATGGAGACTAGTTATAATTGTAATTCCTTTTAGAATTTGGATTCCTAGTTCTTACAGGATTTAGGCCCTTGTCTAGCACTATAAATAGAGGATGATAGTTAAGGTTTTATTCATTCAATCTTCTACCAACTATCATACCTCATTGAAGTGCAGACTTGGAGCATGTCAGGCTAGTTTCTTTATTCAGTTCTAAAGGGAGGTGGAACCTTGTTACAAGTAATTAATTAATTGAGTATTATTATTTATTCTTTCTTGTATGAAATTTCTTCTGATAATCTGTTTTCATTGATTGCATGCTAATTGATCTAATTAATTTGATATGGCCAATTGAGTTAATTAATCATCATCATATGCTAGATTAAGATTGGTATTACGTGTAATTGATATCTGTCTTCATCACAAGTAGTAAATTAGTGATACTAATTGTGGACAAGCTTTTGTGTATTGCTAAGATTATCAGAAAATAAGTTAAACAAATCGAGCTTATGTGTTTGTTGCTTGGATTAGCCTAATTCTCTATTTCTTAATGCTTCTATCATATTAAATCTAGAGAGCTTGTTCTAGGTTATATGCTACTTGAATCTGGTGAAGAGCTTGTTTCATACAGTGAATATCTAAGGAGAATTTTGGATAGCAGAGCTTATTGTTATCTAGGGTTAATAGTTTCATTGAATGGTAAAGAATAATAACTTGATTAATTGATTGCTGTGCTTGGTGAAACTGAACTACAGAACTGAAGTTTTTACATATTTGGTTAATCTCTTTATTTAAATTCTGTTTTTCTTAGTTTAAAACAATTTCAAAAATCCCCCATCTTTATTTTCTGTTAAAATAGTAGAATAAATCTAAAACAAACGTACTCTCTGTGGGATTGATCCTTGCTTACTACTGTGCTAATTATTTAAATTCATGAAGTGAAAGTGAGGTTAATTTAGGAGTGTAAACGACAGCTCCCAAATTTTGGCGCCGTTGCCGGGGAGTGTTATTTGTTTTTGTTTATTCTTTGTTTTCGTTTATTTTTATTATTTTCTTTTTCTTTTTCTTTTTATTTTCTGACTCAATCCTCTCACTCTATTAACTTAAATTTTGATCAAGAGATAGAGAAAATTGCAGATACAAAAGAAGCTCTTGTTCCAACACTTGAACAGGAAAAGATGGAGGTGCCAAGAATTGAGCAACAAATTTTTGAATTAACTGCTATAGTTCGACCAATGGCTGCAAGGAATACGCAAGGTTTTCAGCAAGTTCAACCTCAGTACCACACAGAAAACCAAGAAGTACCTGTCAATTCTAGGACATCTATGGAGGATATGTTCAAGGCATTCATGAGCCGAACACTACAGTTCATGAGTCAAACACAGCAGTTCCAGCAGGAGACAAGAACTTCTGTTCAAGATCTGAGGGATCAAGTTGATCAGCTTGTAACCACAGTAGGGAGGTTGGAATCTCAAGGCTTCAAGGAGTTACCTCCTCCATTTGTTGAAATCTTTAGTACAATGGGATTTGACGAAAAGGAGCAGGAGGATTCAGGGCTTACTCCAGGAACGGACTGTAATATGGAATTTGACGAAGAGAATGAACAAGAGGAAGAAGAGAATAATTTGATAAATTCTGCAGATCTCGACAAGAAAGACGTGGATTCATCTCCATCAGTACAACTAACAGAAACAAGGAGTGCTACACACCATCGTACCTTTACCATGGAATTGGACAATGCAAAGTTCCAGTTCAACGCAGATCAGGCTAAAAGGTATCTTGATAATATTAAATCTATTTTTGTTATTGATGTTGTGGATTATTTAGTGCAGGAATCTTTTGATCGAATACAATTATATGAGGAGGATTTGGTGGCTGGAAAGGAGCAAAATCATGAAGTACACAATGTTCCTCAATTAAGGAAGAAACTATTACCAATCCACTTGAAGTTCACAACTCCAATTACATAGAATGAGAGGGAAGATGTCAAGTCAATGACAATAAACAAGGGCAGCTGCTTGGGAGGCAACCCAAGAAATCAGATTTGATTTTTCTATCCCTTTACTATTTAGTTTTTTTTATTTTATTTTTGCATGTAGTTCTTTCTTCTTTGCATGATTTTCTTACATTGGGGACAATGTCAGGTTTGAGTATGGGGGGAAAGATTTAGGTTTTTATTTTATTTTTAGGGATATTGATCACCATTTTTTATAGGGAAGTTGAAAAGGTGATGCCTTTGAAAATTTTTGAAAAATTGATTTCTTTCCATAATTCTATTTACCTATGTGTTCGAAGGTTAAAATCAAAAATTGGAAATCAATGCTAAAAATTCAAAATATGTTTAATGCTTAATTGGTTAATGATTGAGAAAAACTAAGTCATAATCCATAGTAATTGATTTAAATTGAATTTGTGTCTCATGAGCACTTGAACATGTGATATCTACTTAGTTGGCTAAGTTATCTGTGGAGTTGTCTATGTGCACTAATCTCATGCTCTAGAACTATTGAACTGCTTAAGCTTTTTGTAGGACCATGTGAAAAAAAAATAATAAGAAAAATTGGAAACCAATGAAATTGTTGAAAAAGAAACACAAGAGAAGTCATGTGGTAGGATGAGATGGAGCGTAAAACGCACTCTCCCATAAACACGTGCGGATAAGTGAGATGGAGCATAAAATGCACTCACTTACAAAAGAATGATTGAAGAAGGTGAAACGGAGCATAAAATGCATTCACCGAAAATAAAAAAAATTAATTAAAATGAAAAGATTCTGATAAAAAATAAAGTAGAAAAAGTATGTTTTGAGTTTTTGAGTGGTGTGCACGATTTTTGCTCCATGGTAACTAAGTTGAGTAAGTATGTGGATCATAGACAAGGGCTTATGTGGTTATAATTTAACTTAATAAAACTCATTGGTGAAGTGGTGAGGTACTTATCTTGAGTTGATTGATGAAGCGTTGATCATGTTTTTGTGGGTTTAGTGTTGATAATCATGATTTGATCTTAAAATCTTTTGACGTTATGGTTGAGTAGAGTTTCTGGAAATTAAACTTTTAGTTTACACGAGGACGTGTAAAAGACTAAGTGTGGGGGAATTTGATAAGTACATAATATTCATGATTTTTTATTCCTTTACATTTGGTTTTATTACATGTTTCATGTGTATATGAGCTTAATAAGTTGTTTATTATTTTCAGGTGAATTAAAGCTAAAAGGATGGAAACAAGTTGATTTGGAGTTGAATTGAAGAGGAGTTTGACCAGCAGTTGACTTTCTCAATATTTGGAGATTCCTACATGGAATTGGATTGATATTACTATTAGAATTAGGACTTCTTTGGACTGAGATTTTATTTCCTTATTAGATTCTATTTCTTTATGGAGACTAGTTATAATTGTAATTCCTTTTAGAATTTGGATTCCTAGTTCTTACAGGATTTAGGCCCTTGTCTAGCACTATAAATAGAGGATGATAGTTAAGGTTTTATTCATTCAATCTTCTACCAACTATCATACCTCATTGAAGTGCAGACTTGGAGCATGTCAGGCTAGTTTCTTTATTCAGTTCTAAAGGGAGGTGGAACCTTGTTACAAGTAATTAATTAATTGAGTATTATTATTTATTCTTTCTTGTATGAAATTTCTTCTGATAATCTGTTTTCATTGATTGCATGCTAATTGATCTAATTAATTTGATATGGCCAATTGAGTTAATTAATCATCATCATATGCTAGATTAAGATTGGTATTACGTGTAATTGATATCTGTCTTCATCACAAGTAGTAAATTAGTGATACTAATTGTGGACAAGCTTTTGTGTATTGCTAAGATTATCAGAAAATAAGTTAAACAAATCGAGCTTATGTGTTTGTTGCTTGGATTAGCCTAATTCTCTATTTCTTAATGCTTCTATCATATTAAATCTAGAGAGCTTGTTCTAGGTTATATGCTACTTGAATCTGGTGAAGAGCTTGTTTCATACAGTGAATATCTAAGGAGAATTTTGGATAGCAGAGCTTATTGTTATCTAGGGTTAATAGTTTCATTGAATGGTAAAGAATAATAACTTGATTAATTGATTGCTGTGCTTGGTGAAACTGAACTACAGAACTGAAGTTTTTACATATTTGGTTAATCTCTTTATTTAAATTCTGTTTTTCTTAGTTTAAAACAATTTCAAAAATCCCCCATCTTTATTTTCTGTTAAAATAGTAGAATAAATCTAAAACAAACGTACTCTCTGTGGGATCGATCCTTGCTTACTACTGTGCTAATTATTTAAATTCGTGAAGTGAAAGTGAGGTTAATTTAGGAGTGTAAACGACAGCTCCCACGTCTATATATACTCTTCACCCAAAATTCCTTCTCTCTTTTGTTAAAAAAATTCCAATCGTAAGAGTAAAATTGAGAAAATGAGAGCTTGAGAGGCTTTGGAGTGTTCTGGAGATTACAGAAGAGGAAACAATCTAGGAGGGAGGCTTCAATCAGATTACTTCAAGTAGGAAATTCATCAAGAGGTATGACATGAACCATTTCTATGTTCTTAAGAAAAAAATAGGAGAAAGTGCATATAGATATAAAGTATACTCTGTCTAGATTATATGTTGATATGTGGGTGTTGTCTGATGATTATAACATGTTAAGAATGCAAGTTCTGGATTAATCATGCTTCAATTTCGTAGCAATTCAAAGAAATAGAGTATGCATGCTAAGTGTTTGATAATATGCCTCTAACATGCTAAAAGAATTAAAACGTGGAAATTTAGTGAAGTTGAATGTTGTAATATGTGTAAACATGCTAGTATAATCAATCTGGATAGTATGAGCATTTAAATTTCATGCTAGAATCAAAATCACGAATTTTTGTCAAAATGGGTTAAACTTGAAATCTGTGACTTTTCAAGTTTTTCGGAGCCTTGAAATCATAACTCCAGTGACCCGATTGTTGTATGTGTTAATTTTGTAAAATACTAGGTAGTATGAGGTCTAACTTGACCAAGTTTCAAGGAAAACGGAGTTAAAATGTGCAAGATAAGATTTTCGCGAGCAAACACGAAATTAAGAAAATTTGCAGAATCTGAGGAAAACCCAGAATTTTTCTGAGTCTGGAAAGCAGTCTGGCACGCTTATCTAGGCTGTTGGATTGAGGTCTTAACATGTTAGTTTCATGCATGTTATATTTTTTTAAAATACTATGCTATATAGAGTTTATTGTGCCCAAATATCAGAGTCATATCATCAGTAGGTTCTTGGGAATTAAATCGTGAAGTAGGCTACAAGCCAGAAAAAAAATTCTGGGAATGATGAGTAGCGCACCTGCGCCGTTCATAAGGCTTGTTGTTGCGCAGCTGCGCCGGTCCGGGTCGGGTCGGGTCGGGTCGGGTCGGGTCGGGTCGGATCCGGGTCGGGTCGTGTTAGAAACCTTAAAATTTTATTTTCTTTCAGATTCTAATATTGAACAACTTTACTTATATGATGCAACATGTTATATGATAAATTATATTAATAATAGAATGTGAATTAGATTAATATTCTAATTAAGATAAAAGGAAACAATTATCCTCAAAACTAGATTTTGAATACGTAGTTGCTTAACATGACGTAAATGAATAGATTACGTGAAGGAATAGTAGATAGCGTTAACTGTAGAAGACTTATCAGGCAAGCTTCTAAACTCTATTTTCCATTGAGCAATTATTCAATCTTTTACTCACTTTATTGCAGTGAGGGTAAGTATCGAACTTGTGCTGTAACGACCCCAAAATTCGTACAATATAATTCCCCTTCTCGATCGTTAACAATACAACTTTATTCTAACTTTACATCATGATTCGATATTAAAATCACTAAAAATACGGAATAATTAAAATTTTTATATAATCTTTTCTTTATTGCCCTGAATCTCAAAGTTTACATAACATCTCCTTGATTCAAATCTATATCATGAATCGTTACAACAAAATGACTATACAAGTCTTACATCATGAAGCAATATCCATATATATCGAAAGCTCAACTTACAATTTATCAATCATGTTACATTTAAAACAATTACATTACTCATCTAGAATAAATAATTCCTCGCATCGCTATTGATCTCAATTAAAGTTTAACTAGCACATATCATTACTTTGCATTCTTGACCTGTAAAAATGGTTATTTGCAAAAGTGAGCTCGACAGCTCAGCAAGTTCTAACAGTTTTCATGCATCACATAACACATAATAACATGCTCAACATACATCTCATAATAATTAAAGTAACATGGCATACATGCTTCAATTCACATAGCAAATATATAGATTGAGTTCCTTACTCAATTAACATTCTTTAATCAATCAATGTAGTCATAAATTGACTTTAACATTCATGTTTACAACATATATAACATATCATGCTCTTTGCAAAATAATTTAAAACAGTTCATAATATCATCAAGTTCACATAGAAAATAGGAACCGAAAGACTTGCCTGACTCGTAGATTGCCAAATACCGAAAACAGCTTAATATAATATGCTTCATGATCCTACATAACGTATTACCATACGCATCAATTATTAGTCACCTAGCAATGCTTATCAAACGTCTAAGTAAATACTACTTTATACTTTTTAATTCTCTGCTATTTACTCGTTTGACACTCGCTATCAAATCATATGTATAATTAACAATATCAGTTAATTATCACATAGCTAATCCTCATCGTTAGTTATCCACTTTAGGTTAACTCATTCCTCTTTAACTAATAAGTTAATAATTAATTATCACATAATTAATCACATCACATAATCATATTATATTTCACATGATTAATCAATTAATAATTACATACTCATTTTAAATTATAATTAAACAAATTATAATTTAAACATCCACTTTAATCAAACTATAATTAAACAATCATAATTTATAATGAATCAACTACATCATGCATTGAATCATAATTTAAACATATTTAAATTAAACCATTACTTAGATTATAAATACTCAATTTCTATTCATGCCCTCATTAAATTATAATTATATAAATTATAATTTAAATTACACTTTTACCTTGATTATAATTATTCCAAATTATAATAACATATTAAGTTATAATGAAATAAATTATACTTCAAGTTAAACATTTACTTTGATTAAAACAATCAACTCAATTCATTATAATTTAACAATCATAATTTATATTAAACCTTTACTATAATTATAATTATTCAAATTATAATTATATATATGATATTAGCTAAGTTATATTTAAACAATTATAATTTAATATCTATTATAAACAATTCAAATAATACTTTAAGGTTTTTCGAAACCTCTTTTCTTTCCCAGTTATCAAATTGTCAAATTCTTGATAACAATATGTTATTGCAACTTGGTACATAATCATTATCATAGAAACAAAACAATTTAGGTTTTAAAACTTGAACAAATAACTAGAGTTCTCTGCGTCTGCTCAGCCAGCGGCGCAGCTGCCCAGCCACAAGCCTTGGCACCGGCGCAGCTGCGCAGGTGTCAAAACTCAGAAAACCCAGCGGCGCAGCTGTGCAGAAACGCAGACAGAAACAGTGCAGCAATGGCACTCTACTTCACTTCTAACCCGAACAATTCAACAACGGCAATTACCAGTCACTCAAACAATGTAAGACATGCATACACAATACTACACATGTTATATAGATGCTACCAATCACAAAAATTATCCAAGCAATGAAATCAAAGGTCTTAACACCTCAATTTTGACATTTTCATAGAAACTCATATATTTTCCAAAATCATTCACTGTAAAATGATTTCTTAAGAAATTCATGCATTTTCTTTCCATGATTCAAGATATCATCAAAAACAATTCTAACAAGCATATTAACATATACTAATTTCATCAATTTTACTCTAAAATTAACCAAAACATAAAAAATCCGCGTGAACACATATTCTCCATTTAAAACATGTTCTGACAAAACTTTGATTTTTGAAAATCCTTGTTTATGGCATACAATTCATATATAAACCATTATAAATATAATTTATATATGTACATTATATATATATATATATATATATATATATATATATATATATATATATATATATAACTTTCATGCTAAATCATATACACAGATAACCCATATTCATAAACAATCATAAGGAAAACAAATAAAAACATAAGGGAATTAAGACATACCCTTTCTGCCTAGATGTTTGAAGAAGAAGATGATTATTCTCTTAGGTTCTTCCTTTCTTTCCTTCTCTTCTTCTCTAATTCTTCTCTGCTCTTTCTTTTTCTCTCTAGCAAACTAACTTTGTTTTTCTAACTCTTGTTTTAATCTAACGTAATATACATATAATATAATATACATATATTACATAATTATAATACATATAACTTTCACTACATAATGGCATATATTAAATATAATAAGTATCATTAATATATAAGTTACAATTAGAATTTAAAAAGTCATAAGGCTTGTTTGGCAAAATAAGTTATTTTTTTAAAAAAATAGGTTTTTAAATAGTTAAGGCCCCGTTTGGCAAAACGGACTTAAAAATGGTGCAAGGGCCTTGTTTGGGAAAATGATTTTTAAAAAAACTCTTTTTATTCTTTTCATAAATCCTTTAACACATATTCTTAATGTTATCCTTTAATTAATTAAATCTTAACATTCTAATTTAATTAATTAAAAGTCTAACATCAATTAAGCACATAAAATTAACACATAATTATAATTACTTGCTAATTATAATTGCATGTAACACTCATCACCTTACTCATCTAATTTAATTATCTCAATTAAATTAGAACTACAACATAAAATCATTATATCAATTAAATCAAATACTAAATACCTATTTAATTAATATACTACACTTAATTACCTTACTCCATAATAATCATGTAATTATTTATTTAACTCAATAAATAATTTAATTAAAAAATTTATTTAATCAATATATATTAAAATTAACATTTAAATTCTCTTCACATCAATTCTCATATTTCACAATATATGACACGTATTCACATACTCAGACTCAAAACATCAGATAATAAGAATTTTATTTATTAAATTCTCATTTATAAATTCTAAAAATCTGGGATGTCACATCCTTCACTCTTTATAAGGATTCCGTCCTCGGAATCACCGAAACCCTACCTTACTCAGGTTTCCATCAAATCTCTTTAAAAATATTTATCGTTGAATAACTTCAACACATTACTTTAATATAAGTTATACATATATATTCTACTACATTCAGTTCTTCAACAAATTTTAGGTTTTATTTCATAACCCTAAATTAAACATAATTATGTTTCAAATATTATATATTCTCTAACTCGTTCATTTCCTTTCTAAGGATCATTACTACATACTTTACTCGTCGAATTAATATATTTTGTACTTCACCATCTATAATTATTCGGATTATCACATTCACCCATTCTTCTACGAATTTCGTCCTCAAAATTTAAGTCTATCAATCTATATATATATATCATTCTATCAAAATAGATTTTACGTTAATCTCTACTCACTGGATTAAGGCGTTCAACAACTACTTCTTTCAGAATAATAAGAATCTTCCACAATTACTCAATAATTGAAAAGCGATATAAATAACTTAGGAATTTAAAATATTCCAAATCATGCTGAGTGGTCGCAATACCTTGAACTTTATTTTTTTAGGTTTAACAGTGCTTCACCCCCGGTACTTCACACTATAAATCACATCGGTACTCTAGGTGGCCAGCCTATCGTACCCCTACGTCGGGTCCATACGTAGTACATCATAATGATTATATGCGTTATACTCGAAACTATTGTCTTTGATAAATGTCTCCTTTTATAAGGTTGTTCACTTTAGCTTCTTAACATCTGAATCCGCACCAAAACAATTTGGTTTGGCATAGTTTGACCAAAAACGCTCGAATTTCATAGACATCTTTCAATATTTGTCTAGCTGAATCAAGTAGCATAGACTTCTAGCAATAATTCAGACATCAATCGAAAGATATATATATATATATATATATATATATATATATATATCTTTAACCAACTCAAAATATTTTTTTTTCGTTTAAGAAAACCAAAAATAAATAAATCAATCTTTTCATAATATCCTGATACCGTACCTAGTAATGGTACGTTGAGGATTTCGTCATTACACGACGCCGTCATACTGCATCATACCATAGTGGGCTGACGATCATACGATCACATCCAACACTAGGTTTAACTGCATTGATAACTTCCTCGATTTTTTTTCCTACACCATATCAAATGATGTATAGAATATGTAAAATACATTTTGAAAATTTTAAATCATTTTTGTCTAGCTGAAGCAATTAGCATAGACATGTGAATAATAGCACTATTTTTTAAAAAAATCATTGGTTCCATCATTTGATCCAATGTTTTTCAAGAAAACAGAAGTGCAACATCAGCACGAAGTCAATAAATTTTGAAAATTTAGCAAAGCTAGGAGATTTAGAATATAAAAACTTTTTTCAACAATTAAATCTTTACTCCATCATTACTTAATCATTTTATCAACCTTAAACAACATCAATGCTTCCTACACGATAACTTTTCTATACCCAGTATACTTCATCAAACTTACCACACTTTGGAAGTCAGGAACTTGCCACAATAATATGAGTTTAAGAACTTGTCCTAGCAATACGTAGTCAAAGAACTGATCAGAGACTGTCCATATGCTTAGGGGTTCAAAACATACATACGAATATGAGTCACGAGCTTACTATAAGTATGAGTTTTAAGAACTCGCCTAACCTTAAGATAATCTAATCAAATCTTAATATCATCTAATCTAATCTCTATTGACTCTAACTATCAAATATAATATGAGAAAAGAATCACCTCTTCGTCATATATATATATATATATATATATATATATATATATATATATCGATAGTGTGACACCAACCTTCCAATGATTATCAATATGATAAGCCAAGTGTAAGCACAAAACCCTGCCCATACAAAGATTTGTATAACTCAGTCACCACATGAGTCCTCAGTTGAAATCCCACTTAACTCTATCTTCTTCTTAACTTCTCGCTCTATACTCGATACAGATTTCCTGTATCTCATCATTTATAACTCCTCGTGAGTTAATCTCGTACCATATTATAGTACATTCTCGTTATAGTCTCAAACTATAACTATGCAATCATTACAGACCATCTGTCTTTTACAACTTCAAAAGATCACGCTGTGACCTTATTCTATAATCATCTCCCTTATGATATTTTTTTTTATCTCATTATCGTTTTATTTTAAAACTTCTTATCTTTTCCTTTCATCATGTTATATCATGACTTCATTATGCTTTCAATCTTATAGACCTCGTCTATTCATCGTTATTCGTCATCTTTATTATTGGAGTTAGGTAACTTCTTATTCTCATCTTCATATCTCTTCAAGATTCTTCTTTGAATCTTCTTGTTTATTTATTAACTCTTCTTTTAAGAATTTCTAACTTCGTTCATAAAGTTCAACATTTTATTCGAGTTTTATTCCTCGTTATTCTCACCTTCTTCTTTTAACATTTCTAAGACTTAACTCATCTTATACTTCTACATATGTCAAACGAATCATCTTTTTGTTATACGTAACTTAACTTCTCATTCTCTAAGGTCATAACCTATGGTACTCTTACCTAAGGTGTATAACCTATCAGCTCTGATGCCAACTGTAACGACCCCAAAATTCGTACAATATAATTCTCCTTCTCGATCGTTAACAATACAACTTTATTTTAACTTTACATCATGATTCGATATTAAAATCACTAAAAATGCGGAATAATTAAAACTTTTATATAATTCTTTCTTTATTGCCCTGAATCTCAACCTTTACATAACATCTCCTTGATTCAAATCTATATCATGAATCGTTACAAAAAAATGACTATACAAGTCTTACATCATGAAGCAATATCCATATACATCGGATAGCTCAACTTACAATTTATCAATCATGTTACATTTACAATTACATTACTCATCTAGAATAAATAATTTCTCGCTTTGCTATTGATCTCAATTAAAGTTTAACTAGCATATATCATTAATTTGCAAGAGTGAGCTCGACAGTTCAGCAAGTTCTAACAGTTTTCATGCATCACATAGCACATAATAACATGCTCAACATACATCTCATAATAATTAAAGTAACATGGCATACATGCTTCAATTCACATAGCAAATATAAAGATTGAGTTCCTTACTCAATCAACATTCTTTAATCAATCAATGTAATCATAAATTGACTTGAACATTCATGTTTACAACATATATAATATATCATGCTCTTTGCAAAATAATTTAAAATAGTTCATAATATCATTAAGTTCACATAGAAAATAGGAACCGAAAGACTTGCCTAGCTCATAGATTACCAAATACCGAAAAATAGCTTAATATAATCTTCTTCATGATCCTACATAAGGTATTACCATACGCATCAATTATTAGTCACCTAGCAATGTTTATCAAACGTCTAAGTAAATACTACTTTATACTTTCTAATTCTCTTCTATTTACTCGTTTAACACTCGCTGTCAAATCATATGTATAATTAACAATATCAGTTAATTATCACATAGCTAATCCTCATCGTTAGTTATCCACTTTAGGTTAACTCATTCCTCTTTAACTAATTAGTTAATAATTAATTACCACATAATTAATCATATCACATAATCATATTATATTTCACATGATTAATCAATTAATAATTACATACTCATTTTAAATTATAATTAAATAAATTCTAATTTAAACATCTACTTTAATCAAACTATAATTAAACAATCATAATTTATAATGAATCAACTACATCATGCATTAAATCATAATTTAAATATATTTAAATTAAACCATTACTTAGATTATAAATACTCAATTTCTATTCATGCCCTCATTAAATAATAATTATATAAATTATAATTTAAATTACACTTTTACCTTGATTATAATTATTCCAAATTATAATAACATATTAAGTTATAATTAAACAAATTATACTTCAAGTTAAACATTTACTTTGATTAAAACAATCAACTCAATTCATTATAATTTAACAATCATAATTTACATTAAACCTTTACTATAATTATAATTATTTAAATTATAATTATATATATCATATTAGCTAAGTTATATTTAAACAATTATAATTTAATATCTATTATAAACAATTCAAATAATACTTTAAGGTTTTCCAAAACCTCTTTTCTTTTCCAGTTATGAAATTGTCAAATTCATGGTAACAATATATTATTGCAACTTGGTACATAATCATTATTATAGAAACAAAACAATTTAGGTTTTAAAACTTAAACAAATAACTAGAGTTCTCTGCCTCCGCTCAGCCAGTGGCGCAGCTGCGCAACCACAAGTCTTGGCACCGGCGCAGCTGTCAAAACCCAGAAAACCCAGCGGCGCAGCTGCCCTACTTCTGCCCTTGTTGCCGGCGCAGCTGCTCAAGAACGCAGACAAAAACAGTGCAGTAACGGCACTCTACTTCACTGCTAACCCGAACAATTCAACAACGGCAATTACCAGTCACTCAAATAATGTAAGAAATGCATACACAATACTACACATGTTATATAGATGCTACCAATCACAAAAATTATCCAAGCAATGAAATCAAAGGTTTTAACAACTCAATTTTGACATTTTCATAGAAATTCATATATTTTCCAAAGCCATTCACTGTAAAATAATTTCTTAAGAAATTCATGCATTTTCTTTCCATGATTCAAGATATCATCAAAAACAATTCTAACAAGCATATTAACATATACTAATTTCATCAATTTTACTCTAAAATTAACTAAAACATGAAAACTCCACGTGAACACATATTCACCATTTAAAACATGTTCTGACAAAACTTTGATTTCTGAAAATCCTTGTTTATGGCATACAATTCATATATAAACCATTATAAACATAATTTATATATGTACATCATATATATATAACTTTCATGTTAAATCATATACACAGAGAACCCATACTCATGAACAATCATAAGAAAAATATATAAAAACATAAGGAAATTAAGACATACCCTTTCTGCTTAAATGTTTGAAGAAGAAGATGATTATTCTCTTAGGTTCTTCCTTTCTTTCCTTCTCTTCTTCTCTAATTCTTCTCTGCTCTTTCTTTTTCTCTCTAACAAACTAACTTTGTTTTTCTAACTCTTGTTTTAATCTAACGTAATATACATATAATATAATATACATATATTACATAATTATAATACATATAACTTCCACTACATAATGGCATATATTAAATATAATAAGTACCATTAATATATAAGTTACAATTAGAATTTAAAAAGCCATAAGGCTTGTTTGGCAAAACAAATTATTTTTAAAAAAAAAATAGGTTTTTAAATAGTTAAGGCCCCGTTTGGCAAAACGGACTTAAAAAAGGTGCAAGAGCCTTGTTTGGGAAAACGATTTTTAAAAAAACTCTTTTTATTCTTTTCATAAATCCTTTAACACATATTCTTTATGTTATCCTTTAATTAATTAAATCTTAACATTCTAATTTAATTAATTAAAAGTCTAACATCAATTAAGCACATAAAATTAACACATAATTATAATTACTTGCTAATTATAATTGCATGTAACACTCATCACCTTACTCATCTAATTTAATTATCTCAATTAAATTAGAACTATAACATAAAATCATTATATCAATTAAATCAAATACTAAATACCCATTTAATTAATATACTACACTTAATTACCTTACTCCATAATAATCATGTAATTATTTATTTAACTCAATAAATAATTCAATTAAAATATTTATTTAATCAATATATATTAAAATTAACATTTAAATTCTCTTCACATCAATTCACATATTTCACAATATATGACACGTATTCACATACTCAGACTCAAAACATCAGATAATAAGAATTTTATTTATTAAAGTCTTATTTATAAATTCTAAAAATCTGGGATGTCACATGTGCTACTTATTTATATGTACAAGCTTTCTATGTCATAAGTTATACCAATTCAAATATTGTACAAGCTTTATTGTTGACTATTCAATTGTTATTTCATCGGTTATGCTTTAAAGTTCTTATCCATTAATGAACTGCTTTCAAGTATGCTTTCTGGCCTTTTGTATCGGCTAGATATTATTGATGCGAAATGATATATTATTTGAACAATTCAAATCCATTGTAGCTATTAAAGTTTACCAATCCAAATTGCTTTGGTGCGGTCTCGCATGAATACTAAGATGAACAACCCGAATAACGGGGCAAACAGATGTCGGGCATATAGTCCCATTTACGCCTATGCGTTTAAATTTCATACTTTTGCACAATGTAGGGTACGATAGGCTGATCACCTGGAGTACTTGTAGAGAATGTTTTACAATCTATCTGATTGATAAAACGTCTGATGGTTTTTGATGAAACAAAATAATTTTCAGGGTATTAACACCCCTTAGTATGCTATTGAAAGTTCTAAAACTCTTATCCTTAATATTCGTATTTACCTCTTCGTTATTCTTTCAATTGTTGAGAAATACCAATACATATACTTCTACCCTTGATGTTTATTATCGAACTACTTTATATACTTGCTGGCAATTTGTGCTCATTCTTGCTTAAACATTTTAGTTAAGGATGAGAATGCTGAGGGCTCGGGCAAGGACAAGGGAAAGACTAAGATGAAATGATGAAAGTTATTTATGTAATAAGTTTATATTTCCGCATTTGATGTAATGTAGCGATAAACGCTAAGTTTAAGTTTAAGTATTGAGGTTGTGAAGACTTGAGATTTTATTTGAATAATTATGTAATTATTATTATTTCCAGAGTTTACCTAGTTAGTTGATGGTGTATGCTGTACCGTGAGCACCATATCCTGTGTTCGATGTTGCACGGATTTGGGGGCGTCATAGTGTCGATTGTTTCTGACCGAGATTCGCGCTTCACGTCGAACTTCTGGAAGTGACTACAAGAATGCATGGGAACACAATTAAGAATGAGTACAACATATCACCCTCAGACAGACGGGCAGAGCAAAAGAACGATCTAGACACTGGAGGACATGTTGAGAGCGTGCATCATGGATTTCAATGGAAATTGGGATGATCACTTACCGCTCGTTGAATTCGATTACAACAATAGTTACCACTCTAGTATTAGCATATCGTCTTACGAAGCGTTGTACGATAGAAAGTGTAGAACTCTACTATACTGGGATGAAGTCGGCGAGAGGCAATTGCTAGGTCCAAAATTGGTACAACAAACAGCAGAGATAGTCAAAGTGATCCGGACAAGATTGGTAGCAGCTCAGGATATGCAGAAGAAATACGCCGATCCACACCGTAAGAATGTAGAATTTGAATCGGGTAGCTTTGTGTTTTCAAAAGTCTCCCCCTTGAAGGGAAAGATCAAATTCGAAAAGAAAGAAAAATTGAGCCCGAGGTTCATTGGACCCTTTGAGGTACTGCGAAGGATTAGAGAAGTCGCCTATGAGGTAGCCTTACCTCCAGCGCTAAGGAATGTCCACAACGTCTTCCATGTTTTAGTCTTACGACCCTACAAACCCGATTACAAACATGTCATAGAATATGAACCCCTGCAATTTGAGAAAGACTTATCCTATGAAGAAGTTCCTATTCAGATTGTTGACATGAAAAAACAAGTTCTCAAAAATAAAGTAATACCTTCTGTTAAGGTAATTTGGAGGAACCACAACGCTGAAGAAGCTACGTGGGAACTCGAATAACACATGATGAAGAATTACCTACATTTATTTACTTAATTTTTGTGTAACCGATTCTGGGGACAGAATCTTTGTAAGGGGGAGAATGTAACGGGACAAATTTAATAGAACCGTGATTCTGGGGATAGAATTCATTTTAAGGGGAGAAAGATGTGACAACCGAGAATTTTGTAATTTAATTTAAATATTTATTGAATTAAATAAATATTTTTCGATGATTCAATTATTGGGTTAAATAATTAATTGATGAAATTGTGGTAGATTAATTTAATTATATGTGTTACATTAATTAAATTAATGTGGAGAATTTTATTATTTAAAGTATGTATTTAATTGAGCTTATGTGATTAAATGAATTATTTAATAAGCATAATATTATTCTAATTAATTTAATAATTAATTAGAGATTTCATGATTTGACAGAATTAATAAATGAAAATTTTAATTATGTGACTATGTGATTTAATGTGAATTTATTCTATTTATTTAATTGATTTAAAAAATATTATTTTGATTAATAAAAGTGTGACATTAAACTATATTATAAGCAATTAATTAAATTAAGTGAAAAGGAGGAATAAAAGAACTAGCCAAACAAGGTCTTAGTGGAGACAGCTAACCTATTATGGGATTAATTGACGACCCATGACTCCACGACTATTAACTATATGTATAATATATTAGCCTTATATCATATATCATTCATATTGCTTTCATCAATTAGAGAAGAGAGAAAATACTCAGAGAGAAATACAGAGAGAGTTTAAGAATTTGAGAGAGAATTGTGAATTGAAGAAGAAGGCTAAAGGTTCTAAAGTTCTTTATCATCATCCTTGAATTATCATAACAAACTAGTAAGGGTAATCTCTTCAATCCAAACTTTAATTTATGTTCTTATAATTTTCCATGAAAAACTATTTAGAGTTCTCTATGAATGAAGAGATTGATGATTGATAGTTATATGATGATATATATGTTAATATATGTCTATAATATGTTTTATATCATATATTCATGTGTTAGAGTAATCAATTTCATGTAATCATACGTTAATTGGAGTTTTATGATTTACATTGAATGAAAAGTATGAAGAACACGTATTTGGCATTTGTGTACAAAGTGTATGCCATGAATTGTTTGTTTAACTTAAATTGGCAGTAGATTATGATTATACATGTTAAAACAGAGAAAACAAACTTTGAACGGACGGATTCGGAGTTATAACGAATCCGTAACGTCAAATTTCATGTTCTTCTTCACTACTTTCAAAATACCAAGGAACAGTGAAAATTATGTGACTTGATTTGAGTAATTACATGATATAAAGTGTTAAAAGCATGTTAGAATCATTATTTGATGTTCACATGAAGTTTGTACTTTATGAAAATCACCGTGTTAGTTTAATTTGCATTTAATTGGGCTAAGAACTGTCAAAATCGTGAATTAGGGCTGAGCAGGCCTGAGCCAGCCGCCCAACAGGTGTAAGACCCGCCCCAACGGGCCCTATGCAACTTTCACACCCGTCCCAGCGGGCTTGCATGCTGTCCAAATGTAGTTTGAGTGTTTTAATCCCTAGCATGATATACTAAATGAATGTAATGAACCTATTGACATGTTAGGTGTATGAAATGATAGTATAACATGTTATTAACATATATAATACGATTTGAAGTTCATGTTAATAAACTAAGTTGTTGATATGTATAAGATAATGTGAAGGTTCAAGTTAACAAACTAAGTGCGAACTTGAATATTGTGATTGTAAAACTTGATTATGATTGTTTGAAGGATTATACCTATGTGATACACATATTATGAATTCATACTCATGTTATGTGGTTAGTTAATAAGTTAACACTAGGAACCAAGTTGTAAGTTGAACTTAAATGAAAAGTTCAACAGTTGAACATAGAAGTTGTGAAACTAATCGACATCGTATGCATAATGTAGTGTGTAGAACGTTGAGGAATTGAATTGTAACTATATTTGTAGGTTGCGCACGAGGCAAGTATTCTATCCCTAACTTATTATCGTTAAGCAAGTTTCCTTACCCAAACTCGTTTACGATTACGCAAGTTCTAAACCTTACCTTTATATTGAGCAAGTTTCTATTCTCAAACTATTATTACGATGCACGTTCTTACTCTTGTTTATTCAATTCAAGATTCATATAAGATATTATAAGTTCTTTAAGTATTACTTCAGTTATACAATACTTATTCGATTGTATACTCTTGAGAAATATTATTCAATTTGAATATCGTTTATTGTTAAACCTTATAAGGCTAGCGAACCCTTATTGATTTGACTAGTCCATAGTTGATGAACGTTCTAAAATACTAGAACTATTAGCGAGCTTATCCGAACCAAACTTTCTTTGGTGTGGACTCTGATTTCAAACTGAAATGAACAACCCTGTAAAGGGGATTATTTACGCATTAGAGTTGAGATATTGTGCACAGTATGGTACTAAGGGCTGATCCCCCTAAGTACGGGAAGTAGAGTCTATAATCTTATGACTGTTAAAGGTTTAAACTATAAACACTTGACAGCCTAGGACATAGTTGAAGGTCTTATGACCCTCAGAAGTTCTTTTGATTCTTGTTATTCATTCTTGATTCAAAAGCCGAGTTTTATTTATTCAGAAGTCTTTGATTCACTCGCATGTTATTATATTCTTATACTATTAAACTTGTGAGCAATCATGCTCACTCTTGCATAATAACATTGCAGTTAAGAACGAAAGGTCCGACGAGCCTTCCACTAGCAAAGGCAAGGGCAAAGTCAACAAGTGATGAAGACTTGTTGTTTAATTGATAATATTTGTTTAAGACTTATTATTTGTTTACGTTTTCACAACAGAGATTTAAGGTTAAGTATGACCTGGGATTTATTATGTATTTATTTAATCAGATGTTGTAACCCCATAAGGGGAGATGATGGATTTATTTCTATCTATTGCATGGTTTGCATTTATTATAGGTAGATAGATATATGATATTTGTACAGTGAACACCAAATCTAGTGGAAGTTGAAGTATCCTGATTTGGGGGTGTCACATATTGGTATCAGAGCCGTAGGTTATGAACCTTAGGTGGGGGAAAACCTTAGGATAGTAGCCTTCGAGAACATAGTAATGATAAACTCTTATCGAGTTCTAAGAAAGATAATAACTTACCTTATGTGCTATGTGTTTATACTTATGTACTCGAGTACCGATTAGCATCACGTAACAACTATGACTTAAAATTTGATTTATCAGGATGTCGGATATTAGAGGATCCAGTCAGCCTAGGGAGGTTGTACTCTGAGTGGCTATTTAGGAGGAGCCCCGAGACGTTCACACAGTCTGGGAGCAGTTGATTCATAGAGAGCCTACTCCTTTAATCACAGTTGTTGGTCGGGAGCATGAGCTAGTATTTGATTTAGAGGAGGACTCTAAAGAGATTGAGATTCAGGCTGAGGCAGCTGAGGAGGAAGATGAAGACCCTGAAGAGTTCCCACCGAACTCTATCAATGTTGAGATGTACGGCGAGCTGTATAATCGTAACATCTAGTTAGAGGATATTGTTTGTGTGCTGAAGGAGCAGACAGTTACTCAACAGGCTACCATCGAGCAGAAAGATGGTGAGGTTAAGGCTATGTTCACACGTCTGGGAGACGTAGAGTGGGAGTTGGTCCATGAGAAAGGCCAAGGTGAAGAAAAGTCAGCTTAGATAGAAAAGCTGAAGAATGATTAAAGGAGAAATCAGCAAGGCTTGCCATAGTAGAGGATGCTTGGGTGGGGGATTCACGACGTGCAGATCTTGTAGGGGATAGTGATCGTGCAAAGAAGGCTAAGATTGAGGAGACGGACTACACATTTTAAAATGCAATTGATAAAGCCCAGGATCGGGTTATGTACTATATAGTCCAGTTCGAAGGTCTGCATTGGTATATGCTTGACCGCAGGATGATGTTCAGCATTATAGAGGAAGAGCGCAGTAAAGCTGTTCGACGCCTTAGTAGGTAGTGATAGGAACAGTTTGATTATATGAATATTTATTTGATAGTTAATAATGTAAATTCCGATGTGATTATAAACAGAGGAATATTTTGATGAGTTAAATCCTAAAGATTCTTTATCTCGGGATAGATGATGTAAATAGCAGTAATGTTATCTTTCGTTGTTTAAAAACTTTTGATTAAATAAAATATCAGAGTTTATTTGAGATGATATGTGTTAAATGATTATGTTTAAGTATTTATGCTAAGTCTTAGATATTTAAATAATTGAATAAAGATCTAATAAGCGTATATCTTAACAGAAATATGCCGCCGAGAAGAAGACCTAACCATCAACCGGCCCAAGAAGGGTCAATGAACAACAACAACAACGCCAATGCTAACGCCAACCCCGTTCAGCAGTTGGTGAATTTATTGGCTGAAGCGATTAACAATCAACTACAAGCTCCACCCAACACCTCATTCAAGGACTTCAAGGCAGTGGGACCGCTAAAATTTAAAGGATCCATGTGTCCGATAGAAGCTCAGACATGGGTTATGGAGATGGAAAAAGTTTTTGATGTTGCTAGAGTTGGCGAAGACCAGAAGACCGCTTATACTACCTTTATGTTGAAGTCCGAAGCCAGCTACTGGTGGCAAGCATATAAAGTCAGGGGAGGAGAAGGTATAATCACCTGGGAGAGATTCAAAGAGATGTTCTTCGATATGTATTTCCCGACAAGCTAACAAAATCAGTTGGAGGAGCAGTTCCTAGAGTTGAAGCAAGGAAATATGTCCATAACAGATTACGCTGCAAAGTTTAATGCGTTGGCTAGGTTTGCTACGTATCAAGTAGACACCGAAGAAAGAAAAGCAAGGAGGTTTGAACAGGAACTGAAGCACTGGTTGTATAGCAAAGTGTCAATGTTCGAGTTGAACACTTTTGCTGGAGTATTGGAGAAGGCCATCCTCATTGAAGGTGGAAGCGATGCGGTAACCAAGTATAACCAGGATCAGAAAAAGAAGAAGAATGAAAGTGAAGGAATTAACAAGGCTAGTGGTAGCAACACGGGAGGGAGTAATAATCAGAAGAGGAGGTGGAATGACAACACATCGATCGGGAATCAGCAGGGAAACCAGAAGAAGAGGGTTGAAGCATGTCCAACCTGCGGGAAAGCTCACCTGGGGGTCTGTATGAAAGGAAAGCGGGTGTGCTATAATTGTGGTTAGGAAGGCCACATGGCACCGAACTGTCCTAACCCTAAGAAGGGCGCCTGCTTCACATGTGGGTCGAAGGACCATCTGGAGAGGGACTGTCCCAAGAAGGGATCTAGAGGGGCAGGAACAGGAGGGAATAGGGGAAACAGCGGTGGCAATGCTCTAACTATCACGGGACCAACTGCAACCAATTGACCAACCGCCAGGACATTCAACATGACAGTGCAAGATGCTGTTCAGTCTCGCGATGTGGTGTCAGGTACCATTCCAATCAATAAAGTTAATGCATATGTATTATTTGATTCGGGTGCTACTTGCTCATTCATATCCGATGATTTTGCTAAAAACTTAGGAATGCCTAAGGACAATTTAGAATACCCTATGAACATAGAAATTGCGAATAGAGAAGTGTTCCCTATTAAGTATGTACACAAGAACTGTCGGGTAGATATTAATAGTAACGTTATGAACGTAGATCTTATTCCGATTAGACTTGGGGAATTCGATGTTATTCTGGGAATGGATTGGCTATTCAATTATGGGGCTATAATTGATTGTCAGAAGAAATGTATTAACCTTATGACTCCGTCAAAGGTTGTATTTTATGGCAGCAAGTCACCTAGACAAGCAAGTTGTCTGACAATGATGTAGGCCAGGAAGTTGTTAAGACAAGGCTGTGTAGGATATTTAGCCTACATAGTCGATAGTCGTAAAGAGAACCCGAAGATAGAGGAGATATCAGTCGTGAGGGACTTCGTAGACGTATTTTTGGATGATCTTCCAGGACTTCCGCCAGACAGAGAGGTTGATTTTGTGATGAATTTGGCGCTAGGAACGACTCCAATATCGAAGGCACTGTTCCGGATGGCTCCGGTAGAGATGAAAAAATTGATTATTCAGCTACAAGAGCTATTAGAGAAGAAATACATATAACCGAGCGTATCGCTGTGGGGAGCGCCGGTGTTATTTGTGAAGAAGAAGGATGGGACGATGCGGCTCTGCATCGACTACAGAGAATTGAACAAGGTCACGATTAAGAATAAGTATCCATTACCGAGGATTGACAACTTGTTTGATCAGTTGAAGGGAGTGAGGTACTTCTCGAAGATAAACCTGAGAAGTGGTTATCATCAATTGAAGGTGAGGCCAGAGGATGTTCCGAAGACAGCGTTCAGAACTCGATATAGACACTATGAATTTTTGGTTATGTCATTTGGTCTAACGAATGCTCCTACAGCATTTATGGGCCTAATGAACGGAGTGTTCAAGCCGATTTTGGACAAATTCATGGTGGTGTTTATCGACGACATTTTGGTATACTCGAAGACCAAAGAGGAACATGTAGAGCATTTGAAGGTGACACTGAAGGCATTGAGAAGAGAGAAGTTATACGCCAAGTTCTCAAAATGTGAATTCTAGATTGAAAGGGTACAATTTCTCGGTCATGTGAGTGATAAAGATGGAATCTCGATAAATCCCTCCAAAGTCGAAGCTATGATGAACTGGGATCAGCCGAAGACGTCGTCAAAAGTGAGAAGTTTTCTTGGATTGGCAGGTTATTATAGAAGATTCATTTAGGACTTTTCCAAGATCGCAACTCCGCTGACGAATTTGACTAGGAAAGTTATGAAGTTGACGGAGAAGTGTGAGAAAAGTTTCCAAGAGCTTAAAAAGAGGTTCAGTATGGCACCTGTGTTATCTCTTCCAGATGACACAGGAAATTTTGTGGTTTATAGTGACGCATCACATAAAGGACTAGGTTGTGTGCTCATGCAAAATGGCAGGGTCATTGCATATGCATCACGATAATTGAAGGACTATGAGAAGGGGTGTCCGACCCATGATTTGGAGTTAGATGTAGTGGTATATGCTTTGAAAATCTGAAGACACTATTTCTATGGGGAGAAGTGTGAAATATATACAGACCATGAGATTCTAAAATATATTTTTACACAAAAGTACTTGAATATGCGCCAGAGAAGATGGTTGGAATTGATAAAGGACTATGATTACAAAATTTTATACCATTCGGGTAAAGCAAATGTGGTTGTCGACGCCTTGAGCAGAAAGGGTCGGGAGAAATTGATGATGTTGACCGCTCAGGAGGAGCTAATTTCAGTAATGGAGAAACTAGAATTGGAGGCGACGTATCCTATGGAAGTCGATGAAAAGATGTTCCAGATACAAGCTGGTACAACTTTGCTAGATAAAGTTAAGGAAGCTCAACTTCAGGATGAAGAGTGTGAGAAGGTGAAGAAGAAGATATCAGAAAGAACCGAATCGAGATTCAATATGGACAGTACGGGGCTGTTAAGATTCGAGAGCAGAGTTTGGTTACCGCCAATACCAGAGATTAAGGAGGATATTTTGAGCGAGGCTCATAGCTCACGATATTCGATTCACCCCGGTAGTACCAAGATGTATCAAGATCTTGGACAACATTTCTGGTGGCCGAATTTGAAACGAGATGTTGCAGAATATGTTGCCAAGTGCCTGACGTGTTAGAAAGTGAAGGCAGAACATCAAAGGCAGAGTGGTTTGGTACAACCTCTAGAGATCCCAAAATAGAAATGGGAACATATTACGATGGATTTCGTGGTTGGCCTCCCGACAACTCAAAAAGGCTACGACGCAGTATGGGTTATCGTTGACCGACTGACGAAATCAGCACACTTCCTTCCTATAAGAATCAGATTCAACTTGGATCAGTTGGCGAAGCTGTATGTGAGAGAGATTGTTTCAAGGCATGGAGTTCCAGTGTCGATTATTTTTGACCGAGATCAGCGCTTCACGTCAAACTTCTGGAAGCTACTACAAGGATGCATGGGAACACAGTTGAGAACGAGTACGACATATAACCCTCAGACAGACGGGCAGAGCAAAAAAATGATCCAAACATTGGAGGATATGTTGAGAGCGTGCATCATGGATTTCAATGGAAATTGGGATGATCACTTACCGCTCGTTGAATTTGGTTACAACAACAGTTACCACGCTAGTATTGGCATGCCACCTTAAGAAGCGTTGTACGGCAGAAAGTGTAGAACTCCACTATACCGGGATGAAGTCGGCGAGAGGCAATTTCTAGGTCCAGATCTGGTACAGCAAACAGCATATATAGTCAAAGTGATCCGGATAAAATTGGTAGCAGCTCAGGATAGGCAGAAGAAATACGCCGATCTACACCGTAAGAATATAGAATTTGAATCAGGTAGCTTTGTGTTTTTGAAAGTCTCTCTCTGGAAGGGAAAGATCAGATTCGGAAAGAATAAAAATTGAGCCCGAGGTTCATTTGACCCTTTGAGGTACTGCGAAGGATTGGAGAAGTCGCCTATATAGGTAGCTTTACATCCGACGCTAGAGAATGTCCACAACGTCTTCTATATTTTAGTCTTACGACCCTACAAACCCAATTACAAACATGTCATAAAATATGAACCGTGCAATTTGAGAAAGACTTATCTTATGAAGAAGTTCCTGTTCAGATTGTCGACAGGAAAGAGCAAGTTCTCAAAAATAAAGTAATACATTCTGTTAAGGTAATTTGGAAGAACCACAACGCTGAAGAAGCTACGTGAGAACTCAAAGAACACATGATGAAGAATTACCCACATTTATTTACTTAATTTCTATGTAAGCGATTCTGGAGACAAAGTCTTTGTAAGGGGGGGAGAATGTAACGGGACAAATTTAATAGAACCGTGATGTTGGGGACGGAATCCTTTTAAGGGGGGAAAGATGTGATGAACAAGAATTTTATAATTTAATTTAAATATTTATTGAATTAAATAAATATTTTTCGATGATTTAATTATTGAGTTAAATAATTAATTGATAAAATTATGGTAGATTAATTTAATTATATGTGTTACATTGATTAAATTAATATGGAGAATTTTATTATTCAAAGTATGTATTTAATTGAGCTTATTTGATTAAATGAATTATTTAATAAGCATAATGTTATTCTAATTAATTAGAGATTTAATGATTTGACATAATTAATAAATAAGAATTTTAATTATGTGACTATGTGATTTAATGTGTATTTATTCTATTTATTTAATTAATTTAAATAAGATTATTTTGATTAATAAAAGTGTGACATTAAACTATATTATAAGCAATTAATTAAATTAAGTGGAAAAGAGGAATAAAAGAACTAGCCAAACAAGGCCTTAGTGGGGGTTGGAGCAAGTTAACCCATTATGGGATTAACTGACGACCCATGACTCCACGACTATTAACTATGCGTATAATATATTAGCCTTATGTTATAAATCATTCATATTGCTTTCATAAGTCAGAGAATAGAGAAAATACTTAGAGAGAAATACAGAGAGAGTTTAAGAATTTGAGAGAGAATTGTAAATTGAAGAAGAAGGCTAAAGGTTCTAGAGTTCTTTATCAATATCCTTGAATTATCATAACAAACTAGCAAGGGTAATCTCTTCAATCCAAACTTTAATTTATGTTCTTATAATTTTCCATGAAAAATAATTCAGAGTTCTCTATGAATGAAGAGATTGATTATTGATAGTTATATGATGATATATATGTTAGTATATGTCTATAATATATTTTATATCATATATTCATGTGTTAGAGTAATCAATTTCATGTAATCATACGTTAATTGGAGTTTTATGATTTACATTGAATGCAAAGTATGAAGAACACGTATTTGGCATTTGTGTACAAAGTGTATGCCATGAATTGTTTGTTTAACTTAAATTTGAAAGTAGATTATGATTATATATGTTAAAACAAAGAAAACAAACTTTGAACAGATGGATTCGGAGTTATAACGAATCCGTAACGTTGAATTTCATGTTCTTCTTCACTACTTTCAAAATACCAAGGAACAGTGAAAATATATGACTTGATTTGAGTAATTACATGATATAAAGTGTTAAAAGCATGTTAGAATCATTATTTGATGTTCACATGAAGTTTGTACTTCATGAAAATCACTGTGTTAGTTTAATTTGAATTTAATTGGGCTAAAAATTGTCAAAATCGCGAACTGGGGCTGAGCAGGCCGGAGCCACCCACCCCAGCGGGTGTAAGACCAGCCCCAGCGGGCCCTATGTAGCCTTCACACCCGCCGCAATGGGCTAAGACCCGCCCCAGCAGGCTTACATGCTGTCCAAATGTAGTTTGAGTGTTTTAAGCCCTAAAATGATATATTAAATGAATGTAATGAACCTAGTGACATGTTAGATGTATGAAATGATAGTATAACATGTTATTAACATATATAATACGATTTAAAGTTCATGTTAATAAACTAAGTTGTTGACATGTATAAGATAATGTGAAGGTTCAAGTTAACAAACTAAGTGCGAACTTGAATATTGTGATTGTAAAACTTGATTATAATTGTTTGCAGGATTATACCTATGTGATACGCATATTGTGAATTCATACTCATGTTATGTGGTTAGTTAATAAGTTAACACTAGGAACCAAGTTATAAGTTAAACTTAAATGAAAAGTTCAACAGTTGAACATAGAAGTTATGAAACTAATCGACATCGTATGCATAATGTATTGTGTAGGGCGTTGAGGAATTGAATTGTAACTATATTTGTAGCTTGCGCATGAGGCAAGTATTCTATCCTTAACTTATTATCGTTAAGCAAGTTTTCTTACCCTAACTTGTTTATGATTACGCAAGTTCTAAACCTTACCTTTATATTGAGCAAGTTTCTATTCTCAAACTATTATTACGATGCAAGTTCATACTCTTGTTTATTCAAGTCAAGATTCATATGAGATATTATAAGTTCTTTAAGTATTACTTCAGTTATACAATACTTATTCGATTGTATACTCTTGAGAAATATTATTTAATCTGAATATCGTTTATTGTTAAACCTTATAAGGCTAGCGAACCCTTATTGATTTGACTAGTCCATAGTTAATGAACGTTCTAAAATTCTAGAACTATTAGCGAGCTTATCCGAACCAAACTTCCTTTGGTGCAGACCTTGATATCAAACTGAAATGAACAACCTTATAAAGGAGATTATTTACGCTTTAGCGTTGAGATATTGTGCACAGTATGGTACTAAGGGCTGACCCCCTATATGACACCCCCAAATCCGGGTCCTTTCTATTACCTCAGATCCGGTGCAGTCACGATACTATTAACCAAATACTAACGCGAAATTATTACGTCTTTTAATCATTAGTAAAAGAATACAACTTTTCTTATTACAATTTAGAATATAAACTCTATTCATATCCAAGATCTCGTCTTTACATCATATTCGATGTTACTAAAATGCGGAATAATTTAAACTTTTCAATATCCTTTGAATAAATTCTTCTTATTGATTCCATAACTTTGAATCAATTAAAATTCTTAAATCAACTATATAATATGATTCGAATTACCGTATAAAGGTTTATAACTCAACTCGATATCCTCTATGTATTAACTAATACATCTTTACAATGCAACAAGTATTAAACATCATAAGTATATATCAAGCACACTCCTAGAACCTGAACGTGGTTCAAGTAATAATCTAAACAGTATTCTTCATTGCGATACTATCTATCTTTATCAATCAAGAAGCACAAAATCTGTACCGTGAATCCTTAACCTGCAAAAGTGGTTATTTGCAAGAGTGAGCTCGACAGCTCAGCAATTCTAACAGTTTTCATGCATTACATAGCATACAACATCATACTCAGTTCATGCATTTATAAACAATTTATATTTACTACGCAGGTTACTTTCACATAACAAATATATCATCAGAGATCAACTTTCAATCTCATTTATATCTCATATATAAGTTCACATTATCACAGCATAATATAATTCAACTAACAGTTATTGAATTCATATATCAAATAGGAACTGAAAGACTTGCCTGATTCGTAGTTTAACAACTACGACTTAACTGCTTAAAGATATTTGCACTTCGTGTAATCCTACACAGTTATATAACCATGGATTCATATCCATCAGTCATACATTCATACATTCTCAATATAAGAATAAGCATTACATTATTTTCTATATTGGTTCTTAGAACCATCGTTTTGCTTGCTCATCGTATTCTTAGAATAACTATGTACGTATAGGTATACCTTAACCATACACACTTACTATCATCTTTCATATACACCTGCCCGCCTACAACTAATCTATTTACATATAGCTAGTGTAGTACATCTTTAAAACATGCCCGCACAGTGCATATCACGGCTAACTAGCGGGGTGCACATACCAATCACGACTAGAGGCATATAAGTCCTATCATGCATGTTCATAAAGTTAGAATGCCAGTAACTCTATGTTCAACCATCTTACTTTCAAAACTTCATAAGTTTTATTCTCCAAAATCAATGTCATGCTTAACTAATCATGCAAGGCTACTTTGAATCACTTGTCATGCTTATCTAACATGTCAACAAGGTCGGAATATGACCACTCTATATTTATAAAACTTTGTTTACAAAAATTATACGTGTTCGCCTTTGAAATCGTTTTAAACCAAGTCAAAGCATTTTGGGCACATGCAAGACAACCTCGAACCACTTCTCATGCTTATGCATACTCATAACTCACAATATGTATGTGTAAAAATATCAGAACTTAAATGCCACAAGTTTCATCAACTTTGTTTTCAAAACATTTAAGGTTTCATTTAGAAGTCATTCTATGCTAAGCTAAATCAACTTGTGCGAGCAAGACAACTTTAAATCTCATTTTATATCTAATTATGCCATGTACGCATGTTATCACATTTAGAACTTTAAGTACACAAGTTCCTTTAAGTTTGATTTCAAGGTTTCAAGTTTTCTCTAGAACCACACACTAAAGTGACTAAGAGGTTCATGGTATTCAAAGGGGTTTGAAACCACATGGCATACCTATTTCCATGCATAACTAGGTCATACAATCATCCTTAAAAAGTCAGAACATACACATCATACGTATATGCCAAGGTTCGTTTATAAAACTTTAAGTCCATTTTCAAACTACAAGTCTTTTCTATCAATAATGTATACTAACATAGTCAAACATGTTCATGCTAGGTCTAGGCACATATTATACGTGTTAAACCAGTTTCCATGCATGTCTATGTGATTTCTACGTGTTTAAAGTTAACAGGTTTTTTTAACAGAAAGCAAAAACTGGGACAAGGGACCGGCGCAGCTGCGCAGCTCCCCAGTTCAAAACTGGCGTAGCTGCGCAGGGCCTTGGCCACAAAACGCAAGTCTGGTACTGGCGCAGCTGCGTAGCGCCTGGGTGTAAACTCGGCGCAGCTGCGCTGTGTGAAATTCATGCCAAGAACAAGCCTGCTTCGGCAGGTTCCATCCCAACTCAAAATTTTGACAGCTAATTCGATTCTTAACTGCTATAAAATAGTTCTAACATGTTTATAACTCATAAAACACTTAACAAACTTATTCTCACTCAACAATTAATCCATCCATGCTCAATTTCAAGAATTGGGACTTGACTGTAAACATTAATGATACAAATATATATAGTCTACCTCTTACTAAGGCTATATCACATTTCATTTTATAAACACTTAGGTTATAAATGAATTACAATTATAGTTTTTAATATATCAAGTAGTGCACGTACATATAATCCATGTATATTTTATCTTACCGATATAATTTAATCGGATATCCTCGCATTACATTATTCAATTATATATTGAAGTAATCATCAATTATAATTGTTTACTCTATACATTCATGATGTATTATTTTACTGTATACTCACGTATAATTTTGTCATATAACCACATAATATATTCATGTAGCTTTCACAATTTAATCAATCTTAATACATGGTTTCTATATATAATATAGTCACCTAATTGTTGCACCACACTATATAACATAGTTGCACTACACTTCACACTTCATATAATATATAGTTAGTTACTATACGCTATACATTTTATTCGTATGCTTGCATATAGAAGTAAATAATTTACTTATCTCATCAATTAATTAATAATAATATTAATTAATCCATTTCTCATTAATCAATGGAATTATAATTTCTACACTAATTGATTAACACTTTATATGATTTATTATCATGTTAAATAAATATAAATCTTATTATATTTATAAATTATTTATTCATTAATCAACATATTATCACATAATTACTTGATAATATTATATTATTCATAATAATAATATAATAGGATAATATACCTCATTCCTTATCAATACAATTTTTGATTATATTCATAATCAATCTCTTTATTATTATATTACCACTAGCCATAATAATAAAGCAATATACTATTATAATAATAATTAATATAGATTAATTATTTAATTAAAAATTCTTCCATCCTTGAATTAATTAATTCATCAACGAATCTACTATCGTGTCACACAAGGCATCTTCCACAAGCTTAATCTTAAGCTTATTATTATTCACATCACTTACTCATCTCGCACCATATTACTACTTATAACATGTTAAATTAAATTAGAACTATTAAGTCCAAGGTCCACATATAAATATATTACAAATAGAATATTCAAATATTATTTATAACACTTACGGTACTATAGCAACTCAAGTTATTAAAATAACTTAGTTTCCTTTCATTGATTAAACTCCCTCGTAAATACATTTAAAATTATGTATTTAGCCATATCATAAAATATTATGTTTTCTCCAAATAAGCACATTCATTATTAGAAAATAATTTACTTATTGTCTCAATATATTATAATTAATATAATATCTATTAGAAATAATCACATATACGGCACATGTACATTATATAAAAAAATAGGTAATAAGTTTATTTTCCATTATAATAAATTGTTTCCATCAATTTATTTACATATAGCAAATATGTAATATATCTATCATATTAATCAATCACACCTTATACAAAATATATAAGGTAATATTACTATTCAAAAATAACATTTCCTCCTTTATTAAAATAATTCAATATTAGAAATTATTTTAATATCCTTTATTAGAAATATATAATATTTATTTCTCTTTCCTTTCTATAAATTGTCCCCAAAATAATTTCTTCAAATATTAATTATTCATTTAAAGATATAATGATTTCCATCTCCCTTTAATAACGTATATATATTTATTAACGCTATTCGCACGTCAAACTTTCTCACATATTATCACTCTAAGTAATATATATAAAAAGTATCAACTAAAATTACATATTCAACACACATATTAATTCACTCCTTTACTTAAGTAAATTAAATACTGTACTATATCATCATAGTTAATTAAGGTTCAATACTCTCATTATATTATTTCCTAATATAACTCCCAACTTAAATTAACTAATATTTATTCTTATTAGTTAATTCCGTAACTAACTCATGCTTCACTATCCAAACCTATTCACGGATAGCTTAAGATTTATCAATAACCTATGTTATAAGCATACTAGTTATTAATACACATACACAAGAATATGGTGATTATACATTAAGGATATTTAATGTCACCAACTTACTATGATAAAATAATTCTATAAATTATTTAATATCGATAAAAATTTAACCACTTCCTTTATCTCCACTGAATCGTCTCTACGCTAAATAACAAATATATATTAATAATATATTTATAAATCACCCAAAACATATATTACATTGTCCATATTATCCTATGTACTATAATACCACATACCTCATATCACACACACACACACACACACACACACACACACACACACACACACACATATATATATATATATATATATATATATATATTCTTATTCGAACCCATCTCATAATTTAAGAATTTTATTTATTAAATCCTTATTTAATAATATCTGAAAATTCGGGTTCTTACATCCTCTCCCCCTTATTAGGATTCCGTCCTCGGAATCACCTAAACTTCATCTACTCGGTGCTATTCTGATTATTACATATTCTCTTGAATAATTTTTTATTCATTCTCTTTTCAGAAGTTTTATTATTATGACCTTCTTAATCGCATTCTACCATTTTCTTCTTTCTAAGGAACATTCTACTTACTGATAGTAGTGTGCATACAAGCCAATCATGTATGATGATAAAGCACATACTTTGTAAACAATCTTATTTATTTATTAATAAAATATTTATTTATTAAAGGCATTTAATTATCTACATGGTGCTGTTTTTATAATATGTAAATAACCCATAGTTTTAAGCAATGCTTTTAGAATCATGATGTTGATCATGCTAATGAGATCTAAATTCTTAGAAAGCTTTAAAACTAAAATAGTTCCCAATCATGGGATTACTAAAAAGGGGATTAGTAAATCCGGATAGATTGGTACATATGTTGCTTGCTCATTGGATGAGGATGACTGATCTCATGGTCATTTGTGTGGAGACACTAAAGCAAGTATGTAGGTGCTTATTGGAGAATAAGTTCACTGAACGTGACTCGCTATGGAATACCTAATGGAGTTTTACTCGCCTGTCAATAGGAATTCCTAATGTGATAGTAGTACATGTGATCCTTGGACTTGAGATCATCATAGTATCTTGTATGTAACAAATTATACTTTGACTAATTCCTTAAGGCCTTTTAAGGCATATATAGGGTATGCTTGGGTGTAATGAGTTACATATGGAGATAATGAATGATCAATAAAGAATCTACCACCTCTATTAAAAGAGGAGATATGTCCTATGTGATTTGTTAAATGACAACCCAGGAATCCTTGGCCAAAGTAGAATGAAATTAGAAAGAGGTTTCTAATTTGTATTATTTGGAGTTGTGCATTTTCTAATCAAAATACATATGATTAAATAAATTAAGACTTGACAGTAAATCCATGTCTTATATTTAATTGGGACATTGTATGGTGGAAGGATTGAATTGTACGGTAACTATTAACTCACAGGTTCTTTTATGATTAATGTTGAAATCTATATTATCTGGAAAGTCGTTGATCGCTAGGGAGGCTTATCCCTATTGTAGAATAAATGTTATTTATTTAAATAGATTATTAGTTTAATTTGTTTATTTAAATAAGATTAGAATTGTTCTAATTGATTTATTCACAACCGGTTTAATATGGAGAACCTAAAGGGTCACACCATAAAAGGAAGAAGAATTATTTAAGAAGAAAATGGCATGATAGTAATAATGCATTAAGTATAATTAATTTAATCTATGATGATAGAATAAATTAAATAGTTTAATGTTTATTATTTAATATTTTAGAAATATTAAATATAAATTAATAAGAGGAGTCTTATTAATATTATTATTATTATTATTATTGTTTTAATTCTAAAGGAGTTTAGGAATTAATATAATATCAGTACTCTCTCTCAATCCTAATAAAGATTAGGATATAAATTAATTAAATAAAACCCTATTCTAATTGGATTAGGAGGGTTAACCTAATATCTATATAAGAGAGTCTTATATCAGAAATAAGGGACGCGAAATTTTCCAAGAGTTGGGAGTACACATATTCTATAGAGATAGAAACAAGGGTTAAGCCAATAACCCATCTTCTTGAGTTCTTCATCTTCCTTGGTGGATCACCGTTAGAGGCCAAACATTTGGGTGGCTGACATTGATCAAGGGAAGGAGCCACTACAGAGGAATCAAAGGAGTAGAACTTGTACCTGAGGAAGCTTAGATCTTCAAAGGTATAATTCCATGTTCTCTCTTTTCTGTTATTGATAACAAGCACAAAGCATGATCATGGTTATGGGTTTGTATAAATTTTGAAAACCTAGTTTTTACGCTTCCGCCCTATTTATGTTATTTGATTGCATGATTGCGTTACGTACAAACCCAACAGTGGTATCAGAGCCTAACTTTGTGCTAATTATCAATTTTATAATTCCATGTATGAATTGATTTGAGAATTGGATCGTTTTTCTGGACAAAAATCATTTTTTGCAAGTTTCTGCGGCGAACGCCGCAGCTGCGCAGCATCCTAGTTCATTACTGGCGCAGCTGCGCCGGTCTGCAAAAAACTGCTGCTTCCGTCTACCTGCGCAGCTGCGCAGATGCCCAGTTCATTACTGGCGCAGCTGCGCCGGTACCTGGACAGACCCTGAAAATTGATTTTAATTAATTAAGTAAACTGTTTATTTAATTGATAAAGTTTTAAAATAAAGAAGTTTATTTTATCTGAAATATGATTTCAGAATGCTAAAATTAAAGGAGTTTAATTTGGATTTATTTTTGATTAAAAAAAAAGAGTTTATTTTGTTTCAAAAATAAAATTTAGCAAAACTTTTGTCCATTAAATAACATCGATCCATATATGGAATAGCATTGTTATTCATGAGATGAATGGATATTTATTGATGCATATGTTGATGTGTATGATAATAAATGGGGTTGATTATGGACTATGACCAATGTGATTGGATTTTATTTTGGATGAATGCTTGAATGTATGGGTTTTATAAAATGGGGTCTGCGTACCTCGTCTTCTCTAGTTTTATTCTCGATGTAAATTCTATCTCCTTTCTTTGTACTTCCCCTTGACTGCTGATCAAGGTTTCTATTTACTTTTAAAATAGTTAATGTAATAGAGATAGTTAGAATTATTTTGAAGAAATTGGAGACCAAGGAGCAAGGAGCTCGTGAAGACCCGTTTGTATGGAGCCCGGGTTTAAATGTAATAGTTACATTTAAAATTTAAATTCTTGCACTCCTAGGTTTGACCTTTTGGTTCACTTGGTGGCTCTAGTGAACCAAACTAGAATAAAAGTCCATAATCAATCCGGGTAGAATATAGTATTCTATATCGCATGCTAAATATTATATATATTATATTTTATACAAACATGCTTCGCATGTTTAATAAAATGACGCGTATTTTATATATATATGTGCATGCGCGCTTAAAAGATGAGACAAATAATAACAAACCCCTCAAAGAAATAATATTAAGTCTGAAGCGTTCAAATGATATTTGGAATATCGAACGTCGCCTTCTAGCATGATTAGTTAATAGAGTATTAAATATTTAATATGAGTTTGTTGTGCTATCCACAAGGCGAGTATTGAATGTTTAAGATGTTAATTAATCACATTTGATGCTTATCAAGAAAATTGAACGATCTAGTCTTGTTGTGCTATCCACAAGGACGAAAATTTTTCTTTTTTGAATTTATGGAAGTGCTAGGCTGGACTTAACTTAAATCATTTTAGTTCGGATGTGCACACACATGACCATTATGATTTAAGAGGCAAAATAAAAGGAGTTACATGGTGATGTAATTGACAAGAGTTGCCTACCTATTTATTTGTATATCGCTTGTTGTGCTATCCACAAGGTTATATACATTTAAAATGGGATCCTTAATCTCACTAGCAAATCTTTAATTAGATGTTGCCGAACTATATGAGTGAGGGTAATATAGTTTGATGAAAATAGTGGGAGATACCAATTTAAAATAAAGACCTAAATTTATTTTGGTATGCAAAGTTAATAAAATGAATGTTTGCTAAAATGTTGTCGTTTCACATGCAGAATTTTAAAAATGTCAAAATCACTAATCTCACTACGAAGCATACTTGATGCAAATAAGCTTACCGGCCCGAATTATGAGGACTGGCTAAGAAATCTGAGAATTGTTCTCACTGCTGAAAAGATTTCTTATGTCCTAAATTCCACTATCCCTGAATCTGTTTCAGAAACAGCCTCTGAGGAAGAGATTGCCACTTTCAATAAGTGGCAAGATGATGCATCTGTGGCTCAATGCATCATGCTCGCATCCATGAATAACGAGCTTCAGCGTCAGCACGAAAAAATAGATGCTCCTGCTATGCCGCTTCACCTCAAGGAGTTGTATGGTGAACAAAGTAGGACTGCTAGATATGAGATATCTAAGGAGCTCTTTTGATCTCGGATGACCGAGGGCACTACCGTCGAGACTCATGTTCTGAAGGTAATCAATTTGATTGAACGCCTTGGACAGCTTGGGTTCGTCATGGATGGGAGTTGAGTCAAGACTTGGTCTTGCAGTCACTCCCTGAGACCTTCTCGCAGTTTGTGGTTAATTTTCACATGAATAAGCTAGATGTCAGCTTACCTGAGCTGCTTAACATGCTAAAAACTGCGGAAGGTCACTTCTCATCCAAGAAGAACCATGTCTTGATGGTGGATTCTTCCAATAAAAGGAAGAGGCCCAATGTGTCTTCTGAAAAGAAGAAATCTAAGAAGGCTAAGGGAAAAGGGAAAGAAAAGGAGCAAAAGAAACCTGAACCAGCTAAAGGAATGTGCTTTCATTGCAATGAGCCGGGACATTGGAAGAGGAACTGCAATAAGTTTCTAGCAGAGAAGAAGCTTGGAGAAGCTTCGACTTCCAATCAAGGTTTGTTTATGATTGAAATTAATTTTTCTGAAAGTTATAATTCTACTTGGGTATTGGATACCGGCTGTGGTTCTCACATATGTAATACTGTGCAGGGACTAGTTAGAAGTAGAAAGTTGAACAAAGATGAGGTGATCCTACGAGTGGGAAATGGAGCAAAAGTTGCTGCATTAGCTGTAGGAACTTATTGTTTAGCAATGCCTTCGGGCAAATCCATTTATCTTAATAATTGTTTTTATGTTCCGAATATTATTAAAAATATTATTTCAATTTCTGTATTGGATATGGAAGGTTTTGACGTTATTATAAAGAACAATGGTTGTTCTATTTATAAAGACGATGTTTTATATGGTATTGGAAATTTGCGAAATGGACTTTATACACTTGACTTGCAAGAAAATATATTTCAAATTGAACAAATTAAGAAAAGGAAAAGAGATGATATTAATTATACCTATATGTGGCACTGTAGACTCGGTCATATCAATAAAACAAGATTATCCAAGTTGCATAAAGATGGGCTCCTCGAGCTATCTGATTATGAATCATATCCAACTTGTGAATCTTGTCTCATGGGTAAAATGACTAAATCTCCTTTTAGTGGAAAAGGGGAGAAAGTTACAGAGTTGTTGGCATTGATTCACACAGACGTTTGTGGACCTATGACAACAAGTGCACGGGGTGGATATTCTTATTTTATTACTTTCACTGATGATCACTCAAGATTTGGATATGTGTATTTAATGAAATACAAATCAGAATCATTTGAAAAGTTCAAAGAGTTCAGAAGTGAAGTAGAGAAACAAACGGGCAAGAGTATTAAGATACTTCGATTAGATCGAGGTGGAGAATACTTAAGCAGTGAGTTTCTCAATTATCTCAGAGAAAATGGTATAATCTCACAATGGACTCCTCCAGGTACACCACAGTTAAATGGAGTATCTGAAAGGAGAAATCGAACACTGTTGGACATGGTTCGATCCATGATGAGTTTTACCGACCTTCCAATTTCCTTCTGGGGATATGCCCTAGAAACGGCTGCATACCTACTTAACAAGGTACCTACCAAATCCGCCCCAAAGACTCCATATGAGATGTGGAAAGGGAGAAAACCAAATCTTAAGCATGTTAAGACTTGGGGTTGTCCAGCTTATGTCAAAAAGTTTGAAAATGATAAGCTACAGACTAAATCCGATAAGTGTAGATTTGTGGGATACCCTAAAGAAACGTAGGGTATTATTTCTATCATCCAACTGATCAAAAGGTGTTTGTTGCGAAACATGCTACCTTCTTGGAGAAAGAGTTTATCCATGAAGGGGTCAGTGGGAGTAAGATATATCTTGAAGAAGTTCAAGAACCACAAGTTACCACGGACCAAAGTCAGGTACCTAACCAAGTAGAAGAACCTACTGTACCACACCATGTTCGTAAATCTGGAAGAGTACCGAAGATACCTGAGAGGTATGGATTCGTTATAGAGGATGACGATGAGGTACACATCATGAATGATGATGATCCATTGAATTACGAACAGGCTATGAGTAATAAAGACTCAGGAAAATGGCTTGAAGCCATGAAATCCGAAATGGACTCCATGTATGAAAACAAAGTATGGTCTTTGGATTCACCACCTGAAGGTATTAAACCTATTGGGTGTAAATGGGTTTTTAAGAAAAAGACTGGAGCAGACGGAAAGGTAGAGACCTATAAGGCCCGACTGGTTGCAAAAGGTTTCAAACAAAGACAAGGAGTTGACTATGATGAAACCTTCTCACCAGTAGCCATGCTCAAGTCCATTCGGATTTTGCTTGCGATTGCAGCTTACAACGACTATGAGATCTGGCAGATGGACGTGAAAACGGCCTTCCTCAATGGGAAACTTGAGGAGGATGTGTATATGACACAGCCAGAGGGATTTATTTCAAAAGTTGGAATAAATCAAGTCTGTAAGCTACAACGATCCATTTATGGGTTGAAGCAAGCTTCTCGTAGATGGAACATTCGTTTTGATGAGACAATCAAAGAGTTTGATTTTATCAAAAATGAGGATGAACCATGTGTATACAAGAAGGTTAGTGGGAGCGCAGTATCATTCCTTGTATTATATGTTGATGATATATTACTGATAGGTAATGACATTCCTATGTTACAATCCATTAAAATCTGGTTATCTAAAAACTTCTCCATGAAGGACTTGGGTGAAGCATCCTATATTTTGGGGATAAAGATCTATAGAGATAGATCTAAAAGGATGCTCGGCTTATCCCAAGGAACGTACATTGATAAGATGCTAAAGAGGTTTAGCATGGAAGATTCCAAAAGTGGTCTCATGCCGATGAGCTATGGAATAAATTTCTCCAAGAAACAGGCCCCAAAGACACCTGAGGAGAGAGACCGTATGAGTAAGATCCCTTATGCTTCTGCAATAGGATCTATCATGTACGGTATGATATGTACTAGACCGGATGTTGCTCACGCACTTAGTGTAACAAGCAGATACCAGTTGAATCCAGGAGAAGAGCACTGGAAGGCAGTGAAAAATATCCTAAAGTACTTGAGAAGGACTAAAGATATTTTTCTTGTCTACGGTGGGTCTGAATTAAAACTCGAGGGATTCACGGACTCAAGTTTTCAAACAGACCAAGATGACAGTAAATCTATTTCAGGGTATGTGTTTACCTTGAACGGAGGTGCAGTGAGTTGGAAGAGTTCCAAGCAGCAAACGGTTGCTGATTCAGTGACAGAGGCAGAGTATATAGCTGCAAGTGAAGCTGCAAAGGAAGCTGTTTGGATGAAGAAGTTCATAACTGAACTTGGTGTGGTTCCTAGCATTGGAGAAGCAGTTCCCGTATACTGTGACAACACCGGAGCGGTTGCACAGGCTAAGGAACCCAGGTCTCATCAGAAATCTAAACACGTGTTGCGGCGATTTCACTTGATCAGGGAGATCATTGAAAGAGGAGACGTCACCTTGGAGCGTGTAGACTCTCAAGACAACATTGCAGATCCATTTACTAAAGCTTTAACATAACAGCAGTTTGATCGTCACTTAGAGAAGATGGGTATGAGATACCATGGCGATTGGCTTTAGTGCAAGTGGGAGATTGATAGTAGTGTGCATACAAGTCAATCATGTATGATGATAAAATACATACTTTGTAAACAATCTTATTTATTTATTAATAAAATATTTATTTATTAAAGGCATTTAATTATCTACATGGTGCTGTTTTTATAATATATAAATAACCCATAGTTTTAAGCAATGCTTTTAGAATCATGATGTTGATCATGCTAATGAGATCTAAATTCTTAGAAAGCTTTAAAACTAAAATAGTTCCCAATCATGGGATTACTAAAAAGGGGATTAGTAAATCCGAATAGATTGGTACATATGTTGCTTGCTCATTGGATGAGGATGACTGATCTCATGGTCATTTGTGTGGAGACACTAAAGCAAGTATGTAGGTGCTTATTGGAGAATAAGTTCACTGAACGTGACTCGCTATGGAATACCTAATGGAGTTTTACTCGCCTGTCAATAAGAATTCCTAATGTGATAGTAGTACATGTGATCCTTGGACTTGAGATCATCATAGTATCTTGTATGTAATAAATTATACTTTGACTAATTCCTTAAGGCCTTTTAAGGCATATATAGGGTATGCTTGGGTGTAATGAGTTACATATATAGATAATGAATGATCAATAAAGAATCTACCACCTCTAGTAAAAGAGGAGATATGTCCTATATGATTCGTTAAATGACAACCCAGGAATCCTTGGCCAAAGTAGAATGAAATTAGAAAGAGGTTTCTAATTTGTATTATTTGGAGTTGTGCATTTTCTAATCGAAATACATATAATTAAATAAATTAAGACTTGACAGTAAATCCATGTCTTATATTTAATTGGGACATTGTATGGTGGAAGGATTGAATTGTACGGTAACTATTAACTCACAGGTTCTTTTATGATTAATGTTGAAATCTATATTATCTGGAAAGTCGTTGATCTCTAGGGAGGCTTATCCCTATTGTAGAATAAATGTTATTTATTTAAATAGATTATTAGTTTAATTTGTTTATTTAAATAAGATTAGAATTGTTCTAATTGATTTATTCACAACCGGTTTAATATGGAGAACCTAAAGGGTCACACCATAAAAGGAAGAAGAATTATTTAAGAAGAAAATGACATGATAGTAATAATGCATTAAGTATAATTAATTTAATCTATGATGATAGAATAAATTAAATAGCTTAATGTTTATTATTTAATATTTTAGAAATATTAAATATAAATTAATAAGAGGAGTCTTATTAATATTATTATTATTATTATTTTAATTCTAAAGGAGTTTAGGAATTAATATAATATCAGTACTCTATCTCAATCCTAATAAAGATTAGGATATAAATTAATTAAATAAAACCCTATTCTAATTGGATTAGGAGGGTTAACCTAATATCTATATAAGAGAGTCTTATATCAGAAATAAGGGACGTGAAATTTTCCAAGAATTGGGAGTACACATATTCTATAGAGATAGAAACAAGGGTTAAGCCAATAACCCATCTTCTTGAGTTCTTCATCTTCCTTGGTGGATCACCGTTAGAGGCCAAACATTTGGGTGGCTGACATTGATCTAGGGAAGGAGCCACTACAGAGGACTCAAAGGAATCAAAGGAGTAGAACTTATACCCGAGGAAGCTTAGATCTTCAAAAGTATAATTCCATGTTCTCTCTTTTCTGTTATTGATAACAAGCACAAAGCATGATCATGGTTATGGGTTTGTATAAATTTTGAAAACCTAGATTTTACGCTTCCGCCCTATTTATGTGATTTTATTGCATGATTGCGTTACGTACAAACCCAACACTTACTACATTCATCCTTTAGAAGAATAAGAATCTTCCACGATTTTTCAATAATCGGGAAGTAGTATGAACAACTCAGATTTTAAATTATGCTGAGGGGTCACACAAGACCGTGAACTTTTCTCCAGGTTTACTAATGCTTCAACACAATTTTTCACACCGCAAACCAGAGTGTTTGTCAATCACAAAGACTGAAAACACCCTCCATGCGTACTCTAGGTGGCCAGCCTATTGTACCACTACGTTGGGCCGCAAAGTAGTGTTTTGTATCGACTATATGCGTTACGCTTGGAACCATTGTCCCCAAAAACATGTTCCCTTATAGGGTTGTTCACCTTAGCTTTTCAACATCAAAATCCGCACCAGAGCAATCTGGTTTGGCATAAATACATAAGAATGCTTGAATTCTATAATCATTTTTCAACAGTCGCCTAGCCGAATCAAATAGCTTAGACTCTCATCAACAATTCGGACATCAATCAAAATAATTTAGCCAACTTAATTGACCTTCTTCATAATTTACAAGAAAATAAAAAATTCTTTTATGACGTCATGATACCATACCAGATTAGTAGTACGTTGAGGATTCCGCTATTTTATGACTTTGTCATATTACATCATACCATAGTGGGCTGACGATCTTTCGATTACAACTAACACTAGGTTCGATTGCATTGATGACTCCGTCGTTTACCATTCTACATCATATCAAATGATGCACATGGTCAAAATATATTTTGAAAGATTTTCAAATCATTTTTGTCTTGGCCAAAATAAATACTTAGACATACGAATAACGGTGTTGTTTTTTTTTTAAAACTCATTGGTTCAGTCATCCGACCCAATGTTTTTCTCAAGAAAATCGAAGTGCAAACACTAGCACGAAGTCAATAACTTTTGAAAATCTAGCGTAGCTAGAAGATTTAGGAAAATCCAATTTCTCCATCACTTCAATCTCTTACCACCATCAATGCTCACTATTCCAAAACTCTTATATAATATATCTATTCTCAGTACAGTTCACCAACTTACCATATCATGGAAGCTCAGGAACTTACCATAATCATATGGGTTGAGGAACTTATCCTAGTCAGACCAAAATCGTCCATTCGCTGAGAGGTCCCACCATACGATTATGAGTCACGAACTTGTCATAGGCATGAGTCTTAAGAACTCGCACCTAATCTTAATATTATCTAATTATATCTTAGAAATCTCTATCTATCAAAATAAATATGAGAAAAGAATCACCTTTCCACCATATGTATAATGATACCACGACACTAACATTCCAACGATTATTATTGTGACGCACTCAGTGCAAGCACAAAACTTCTGCCCATACAAAAGTTTGTACAACTAAGCCATCACATGAGTCCTCAATGGAAGTCCAACACTTAACTCTATCTTACTCTATCACTTCCTCGTTACGAACTTTCTATGTTTCATCACATACAACTCCTCATGAGTTCATCTCGTACTTTTCATAGTACATTCACTTATAGCATCAAGCTATACATACTTAGTCGTTACAGACTATCTATCATTTCACAGTTCAATCTGATCACGTCATGATCATCGGTTTACCTTAGGGTTCTTTCCCTATTATCAACCAAACTCCATCTGAGTTTATTCTCACTATATTTGTCATATACATCTTATAGACATCGTCTTAACATTTTCATTTGATAGTAGTGTGCATACAAGCCAATCATGTATGATGATAAAGCACGTACTTTGTAAACAATCTTATTTATTTATTAATGAAATATTCATTTATTAAAGGCATTTAATTATCTACATGTTGCTGTTTTTATAATATGTAAATAACCCATAGTTTTAAGCAATGCTTTTAGAATCATGATGATGATCATGCTAATGAGATCTAAATTCTTAGAAAGTTTTAAAACTTAAATAGTTCCCAATCGTGGGATTACTAAAAAGGGGATTAGTAAATCCGGATAGATTGGTACATATGTTGCTTGCTCATTGGATGAGGATGATTGATCTCATGATCATTTGTGTGGAGACACTAAAGCAAGTATGTAGGTGCTTATTGGAGAATAAGTTCACTGAACGTGATTCGCTATGGAATACCTAATGGAGTTTTACTCGCATGTCAATAGGAATTCCTAATGTGATAGTAGTACAAGTGATCCTTGGACTTGAGATCATCATAGTATCTTGTATGTAACAAATTATACTTTGACTTATTCCTTAAGACCTTTTAAGGCATATATAGGGTATGCTTGGGTATAATGAGTTACATATGGAGATAATAAATGATCAATAAAGAATCTACCACCTCTAGTAAAAGAGGAGATATGTCCTATGTGATTCGTTAAATGACAACCCAGGAATCCTTGGCCAAGGTAAAATGAAATTAGAAAGGAGTTTTTAATTTGCATTATTTGGAGTTGTGCATTTTCTAATCGAAATACATATAATTAAATAAAATAAGACTTGACAGTAAATCCATGTCTTATATTTAATTGGGACATTGTATGGTGGAAGGATTGAATTGTATGGTAACTATTAACTCACAAGTTCTTTTATGATTAATGTTGAAATCTATATTATCTGGAAAGTCGTTGATCGCTAGGGAGGCTTATCCCTATTGTAGAATAAATATTATTTATTTAAATAGATTATTAGTTTAATTTATTTATTTAAATAAGATTAAAATTGTTTTAATTGATTTATTCACAACCGGTTTAATATGGAGAACCTAAAGGGTCACACCATAAAAGGAAGAATAATTATTTAAGAAGGTAATGGCATAATCGTAATAATGCATTAAGTATAATTAATTTAATCTATGGTGATAGAATAAATTAAATAGCTTAATGTTTATTATTTAATATTTTGGAAATATTAAATATAAATTAATAAGAGGAGTCTTATTAATATTATTACAATTATTATTATTTTAATTTCTAAAGGAGTTTAGTAATTAATTTAATATTCAGTACTCTCATTTATTCCTAATAAGATTAGGAGACAAATTAATTAAATGAATTTAATTAATTATTCCCATGTGGTGGGAAGCCTAAATTAATTAAAGGAGTTTAATTAATTAAAAGAAATCCCATGTCTAATAGGATTAGAAGGGTTGACCAATGTCTATATAAGAGAAGTCTTATAATAGATATTAGATGATGCAATTCCAATTGTTGGAGAGTACTCCTTTTCTATAGAGGATAGAACACTAAGCCAAACACCCTCCTTCTTGATAATTTCTCTTCCTTGGTGGATCACTTCTAGAGGCCAAACACTTGGGTGGCTAACGTTGATCAAAAGAAAGAATCTAACCCGGAAATTCAAGGAGATCACGAAGAACAAGGAGTTGAACTAGTACCTGTGGAAGCTTCGTTCTACAAGGGTATGATTCCATAACTTCTTATTTATCATTTTAAATTAATAATTTGCATAAAGGATGATCCGGGTAATGGTTTTGTAGAAATTTTTAAACTCTGATATACCATGCTTCCGCTAATTTTTGCAATTTGATTGCGTCACGATTTCGTACAAACCCAACAATGGTATCAGAGCCAAACCTTTATGCAATTATTAATTGTTTTGATTTCATATACATATGGGTCTGTATTTATTGGGCATAATTAATTGTATAAAATTATTATTATTATTATTATTATTATTTTTTTTTTTTTTTAAAAAAAGGCGAATCCAAAAGAAAAATTCGCGAACTGTGTGTTTTTTTTTTTTGGGGACGCGGATCAGTTACTTGTATTAAAGTGATTCAATTTGAAAGACATGATGTTATCATATTACTTTTGAAATCATGGAGGAAGTGACCCACGTTTTTTTTTTTGAAGTGATATCACTTCTTTTATAAAAGAATCAAAAGGTAATAAAATGTTTTCAAAAGGTGGTTACGTACTGGGATGAAGTATATATATATATTAAAGTGACTATAACATGATTGCTAGGAAGTTTTTTTTTTTTAAAGGTACGGGTATATTATATATATATATATATATATATATATATATTATATTCTAAATAATTTTATAATTAAAATAAAGAGTTTATTTTAATCTTGAAATTAGATTTCATGCAATTTAAAATTGCCCATTAAATGATACTCATATATTTATGGAATGTTTTAATTCATGTGATGAATATTTATTTATTGATATATATGGTGATATGTATGATAATAAATGGGGATTGATTATGGACTATTTGACCAATGTGATTGGATTTTATTTTAGTTGAATGCTTAAATGAATGGGTTTTATTAAATGGGGTCTGCGTACCTCGTCTTCTCTAATTTTTTTTCTTGATGTAAAATTCTATCTCCCTCCTATGTACTTCCCCTTGACTGCTGATCAAGGTTTCTATTTAAATTAAATAGTTTAATGTAATAGAAATAGTTAGAATTATCTTTAAAAATTAGAGACCAAGGAGCAAGGAGCGCGTGAAGACCCGTTTGTATGGAGCCCGGGTTTAAATGTAATAGTTACGTTTAAATTTAAATTCTTGCACCCCTAGGTTTGACCTTTTGGTTCACTTGGTGGCTCAAGTGAACCAAACTAGAATAAAAGTCCATAATCAATCCGGGTAGAATATAGTATTCTATATTGCATGCTAAATATTATATATATTATATTTTATGCAAACATGCTTCGCATGTTTAATAAAATGACGCGTATTTTATATATATATGTGCATGCGCGCTAAACAAGATGAGACAAATAATAACAAACCCCTCAAAGAAATAATATTAAGTCTGAAGCGTTCAAATGATATTTGGAATATCGAACGTCGCCTTCTAGCATGATTAATTAATAGAGTATTAAATATTTAATATGAGTTTGTTGTGCTATCCACAAGGCGAGTATTGAGTATTTAAGATGTTAATTAATCACATTTGATGCTTATCAAGAAAATTGAACGATCTAGTCTTGTTGTGCTATCCACAAGGACGAACATTTTTCCTTTTTGAATTTATGGAAGTGCTAGGCTGGACTTAACTTAAATTATTTTAGTTCGGATGTGCACACACTTGACCATTATGATTTAAGAGGCAAAATAAAAGAAATTACATGGTGATGTAATTGACAAGAGTTGTCTACCTATTTATTTGTATATCGCTTGTTGTGCTATCCACAAGGTTATATACATTTGAAATGGGATCCTTATTCTCACTAGCAAATCTTTAATTAGATGTTGCCGAACTATATAAGTGAGGGTAATATAGTTTGATGAAAATAGTGGGAGATACCAATTTAAAATAAAGACCTAAATTTATTTTGGTATGCAAAGTTAATAAAATGAATGTTTGCTAAAATGTTGTTTTCTTTCACATGCAGAATTTTAAAAATGTCTAAATCACTAATCTCACTACGAAGCATACTTGATGCAAACAAGCTTACCGGGCCAAATTATGAGGACTGGCTAAGAAATCTGAGAATTGTTCTCACTGCTGAAAAGATTTCTTATGTCCTAAATTCAACTGTCCCTGAATCTGTTTCAGAAACAGCCTCTGAGGAAGAGATTGCCACTTTCAATAAGTGGCAAGATGATGCATCTGTGGCTCAATGCATCATGCTCGCATCCATGAATAACGAGCTTCAGCGTCAGCACGTAAATATGGATGCTCCTGCTATGCTGCTTCACCTTAAGGAGTTGTATGGTGAACAGAGTAGGACTGCTACATATGAGATATCTAAGGAGCTCTTCCGATCTCGGATGACCGAGGGTACTGCCGTCGAGACTCATGTCCTGAAAGTGATCAATTTGATTGAACACCTTGGACAGCTTGGGTTCGTCATGGATGGGGAGTTGAGTCAAGACTTGGTCTTGCAGTCACTCCCTGAGACCTTCTCGCAGTTTGTGGTTAATTTTCACATGAATAAGCTAGATGTCAGCTTGCCTGAGCTGCTTAACATGCTGAAAACTGCAGAAGGTCACTTACCATCCAAGAAGAACCATGTCTTGATGGTGGATTCTTCCAATAAAAGGAAGAGGCCCAATGTATCTTCTGAAAAGAAGAAATCCATGAAGGCTAAGGGAAAGGGGAAAGAAAAGGAACAAAAGAAACTTGAACCAGCTAAAGGAATGTGCTTTCATTGTAACAAGCCGGGACATTGGAAAAGGAACTGCAAGAAGTATCTAGCAGAGAAGAAGCTTAGAGAAGCTTCGACTTCCAATCAAGGTTTGTTTATGATTGAAATTAATTTTTCTGAAAGTCATAATTCTACTTGGGTATTGGATACCGGCTGTGGTTCTCACATATGTAATACTGTGCAGGGACTGGTCAGAAGTAGAAAGCTGAACAATGATGAGGTGATCCTACGAGTAGGGAATGGAGCAAAGGTTGCTGCATTAGCTGTAGGAACTTATTATTTAGCAATGCCTTCGGGCAAGTCCATTTATCTTAATAATTGTTATTATGTTCCGAATATTATTAAAAACATTATTTCAATTTCTGTATTGGATATGGAAGGATTTAACGTTGTTATAAAGAACAATAGTTGTTCTATTTATAAAGACGATGTTTTATATGGTATTGGAAATTTGCGAAATGGACTTTATACACTTGACTTACAAGAAAATATATTTCAAATTGAACAAACTAAGAAAAAGAAAAGAGATGATATTAATTATACCTACATGTGGCACTGTAGACTCGGTCATATCAATGAAACAAGATTATCCAAGTTGCATAAAGATGGGCTCCTCGAGCTATCCGATTATGAATCATATCCAACTTGTGAATCTTGACTCATGGGTAAAATGACTAAATCTCCTTTTAGTGGAAGAGGAGAAAGAGTTACAGAGTTGTTGGCATTGATTCACACAGACGTTTGTGGGCCTATGACAACAAGTGCACGAGGTGGGTATTCTTATTTTATTACTTTCACTGATGATCACTCAAGATTTGGATATGTGTATTTAATGAAATACAAGTCAGAATCATTTGAAAAGTTCAAAGAGTTCAGAAGTGAAGTAGAGAAACAAACGGGCAAGAGTATAAAGATACTTCAATCAGATCGAGGCGGAGAATACTTAAGCGGTGAGTTTCTCAATTGTCTCAAAGAAAATGGTATAATCTCACAATGGACTCCTCCAGGTACACCACAGTTAAATGGAGTATCTGAAAGGAGAAATCGAACACTGTTAGACATGGTTCGATCCATGATGAGTTTTACCGACCTTCCAATTTCCTTCTGGGGATATGCCCTAGAAACGGCTGCATACCTACTTAACAAGGTACCTACCAAATCCGCCCCAAAGACTCCATATGAGATGTGGAAGGGGAGGAAACCAAATCTTAAGCATGTTAAGACTTGGGGTTGTCCAGCTTATGTCAAAAAATTTGAACATGATAAGCTACAGACTAAATCCGAAAAGTGTAGATTTGTGGGATACCCTAAAGAAACTGTAGGGTATTATTTCTATCATCCAACTGATCAAAAGGTGTTTGTTGCGAAACATGCTGCCTTCTTGGAAAAGGAGTTTATCCATGAAGGGGTCAGTGGGAGTAAGATATATCTTGAAGAAGTTCAAGAACCACAAATTACCATGGATCAAAGTCAGGTACCTGACCAAGTAGAAGAACCTACTATACCACACCCTGTTCGTAAATCTGGGAGAGTACCGAAGATACCTGAGAGGTATGGATTCGTTATAGAGGATGACGATGAGGTACACATCATGAATGATGATGATCCATTGAATTACGAACAGGCTATGAGTAATAAAGACTCAGGGAAATGGCTTGAAGCCATGAAATCCGAAATGGACTCCATGTATGAAAACAAAGTATGGACTTTGATTTCACCACCTGAAGGCATTAAGCCTATTGGGTGTAAATGGGTCTTTAAAAGAAAGACTGGAGCGGACGGCAAGGTGGAGACCTATAAGGCCCGACTGGTTGCAAAAGGTTTCAAACAAAAACAAGGAGTTGATTATGATGAAACCTTTTCACCAGTAGCTATGCTCAAGTCCATTCGAATTTTACTTGCGATTGCAGCTTATAACGACTATGAGATCTGGCAGATGGACGTGAAAACGGCCTTCCTCAATGGGAAACTTGAGGAGGATGTGTATATGACACAGCCAGAGGGATTTGTTTCAAAAGTTGGAATAAATCAAGTCTGTAAGCTGCAACGATCCATTTATGGATTGAAGCAAGCTTCTCGTAGATGGAACATTCGTTTTGATGAGACAATCAAAGAGTTTGATTTTATCAAAAATGACGATGAACCATGTGTGTACAAGAAGGTTAGTGGGAGCGCAATTTCATTTCTTGTATTATATGTTGATGATATATTACTGATAGGGAATGACATTCCTATGCTACAATCGATTAAAATCTGGTTATCTAAACACTTCTCCATGAAGGACTTGGGAGAAGCATCCTATATTTTGGGGATAAAGATCTATAGAGATAGATCTAAAAGGATGCTTGGTTTATCCCAAGGAACGTACATTGATGCAATGCTAAAGAGATTTAGCATGGAAGATTCCAAAAGAGGTCTCATGCCGATGAGCCATGGAATACATCTCTCCAAGAAACAGGCCCCAAAGACACCTGAGGAGAGAGACCGTATGAGTCAGATCCCTTATGCTTCTGCAATAGGATCTATCATGTACGGTATGATATGTACTAGACCGGATGTTGCTCATTCACTTAGTGTAACGAGCAGATACCAGTCGAATCCAGGAGAAGAGCACTGGAAGGCAGTGAAGAATATCCTAAAATACTTGAGAAGAACTAAGGATATTTTTCTTGTCTACGGTGGGTCTGAATTAAAACTCGAGGGCTTCACAGACTCAAGTTTTCAAACGGACCAAGATGACAGTAAATCTGTTTCGGGGTATGTTTTTACCTTGAACGGAGGCACAGTGAGTTGGAAGAGTTCCAAGCAGCAAACAGTTGCTGATTCAGTGACAGAGGCAGAGTATATAGCTGCAAGTGAAGCTGCAAAGGAAGCTGTTTGGATGAAGAAGTTCATAACTGAACTTGGTGTGGTTCCTAGCATTGGAGAAGCAGTTCCCGTTTACTGTGACAACACAGGAGCAGTTGCACAGGCTAAGGAACCGAGGTCTCATCAGAAATCTAAACACGTGTTGCGGCGATTTCATTTGATCAGGGAGATCATTGAAAGAGGAGACGTCACCTTGGAGCGTGTAGACTCTCAAGACAACATTGCAGATCCATTTACTAAAGCTTTAACACAACAGCAGTTTGATCGTCACTTAGAGAAGATGGGTATGAGATACCATGGCGATTGGCTTTAGTGCAAGTGGGAGATTGATAGTAGTGTGCATACAAGCCAATCATGTATGATGATAAAGCACGTACTTTGTAAACAATCTTATTTATTTATTAATGAAATATTCATTTATTAAAGGCATTTAATTATCTACATGTTGCTGTTTTTATAATATGTAAATAACCCATAGTTTTAAGCAATGCTTTTAGAATCATGATGATGATCATGCTAATGAGATCTAAATTCTTAGAAAGTTTTAAAACTTAAATAGTTCCCAATCGTGGGATTACTAAAAAGGGGATTAGTAAATCCGGATAGATTGGTGCATATGTTGCTTGCTCATTGGATGAGGATGATTGATCTCATGATCATTTATGTGGAGACACTAAAGCAAGTATGTAGGTGCTTATTGGAGAATAAGTTCACTGAACGTGATTCGCTATGGAATACCTAATGGAGTTTTACTCGCATGTCAATAGGAATTCCTAATGTGATAGTAGTACAAGTGATCCTTGGACTTGAGATCATCATAGTATCTTGTATGTAACAAATTATACTTTGACTTATTCCTTAAGACCTTTTAAGGCATATATAGGGTATGCTTGGGTATAATGAGTTACATATGGAGATAATAAATGATCAATAAAGAATCTACCACCTCTAGTAAAAGAGGAGATATGTCCTATGTGATTCGTTAAATGACAGCCCAGGAATCCTTGGCCAAGGTAAAATGAAATTAGAAAGGAGTTTTTAATTTGCATTATTTGGAGTTGTGCATTTTCTAATCGAAATACATATAATTAAATAAAATAAGACTTGACAGTAAATCCATGTCTTATATTTAATTGGGACATTGTATGGTGGAAGGATTGAATTGTATGGTAACTATTAACTCACAGGTTCTTTTATGATTAATGTTGAAATCTATATTATCTGGAAAGTCGTTGATCGCTAGGGAGGCTTATCCCTATTATAGAATAAATATTATTTATTTAAATAGATTATTAGTTTAATTTATTTATTTAAATAAGATTAAAATTATTTTAATTGATTTATTCACAACCGGTTTAATATGGAGAACCTAAAGGGTCACACCATAAAAGGAAGAATAATTATTTAAGAAGGTAATGGCATAATCGTAATAATGCATTAAGTATAATTAATTTAATCTATGGTGATAGAATAAATTAAATAGCTTAATGTTTATTATTTAATATTTTGGAAATATTAAATATAAATTAATAAGAGGAGTCTTATTAATATTATTATTATTTTAATTTCTAAAGGAGTTTAGTAATTAATTTAATATTCAGTACTCTCATTTATTCCTAATAAGATTAGGAGACAAATTAATTAAATGAATTTAATTAATTATTCCCATGTGGTGGGAAGCCTAAATTAATTAAAGGAGTTTAATTAATTAAAAGAAATCCCATGTCTAATAGGATTAGAAGGGTTGACCAATGTCTATATAAGAGAAGTCTTATAATAGATATTAGATGATGCAATTCCAATTGTTGGAGAGTACTCATTTTCTATAGAGGATAGAACACTAAGCCAAACACCCTCCTTCTTGATAATTTCTCTTCCTTGGTGGATCACCTCTAGAGGCCAAACACTTGGGTGGCTAACGTTGATCAAAAGAAAGAATCTAACCCGGAAATTCAAGGAGATCACGAAGAACAAGGAGTTGAACTAGTACCTGTGGAAGCTTCGTTCTACAAGGTTATGATTCCATAACTTCTTATTTATCGTTTTAAATTAATAATTTGCATAAAGGATGATCCGGGTAATGGTTTTGTAGAAATTTTTAAACTCTGATATACCATGCTTCCGCTAATTTTTGCAATTTGATTGCGTCACGATTTCGTACAAACCCAACATCATTACCGGAGTTAGGAAACTCCTGATTCTCATTCTCTAGATATTTCGAGATTCTTCTTTGAATCTTCATTTAGATATATTTTAATCTTTATCTTTCCCTCTCTCAGGTTATAGTCTAAGGTACACTTACCTAAGGTTTATAACCTACAGCTCTGATACCAACCTGTGACGCCCCCAAATTCGGGTCCCTTATATTACCTCGCATCCGGTGCAGTCACGATACTACTAACCAAATACTAACGCAAAACTATTACATCTTTTAATCATTAGTAAAAGAATACAACTTTGCTTATTATAATTTAGAATATAAACTCTATTCATATCCAAGATCTCGTCTTTACATCATATTCGATGTTACTAAAATGCGGAATAATTTAAACTTTTCAATATCCTTTGAATAAATTCTTCTTATTGATTCCATAACTTTGAATCAATTACAATTCTTGAATCAACTATATAATATGATTCGAATTACCGTATAAAGGTTTACAACTCAACTCGATATCCTCTATGTATTAACTAATACATCTTTACAATGCAACAAGTATTAAACATCATAAGTATATATCAAGCACACTCCTAGAACCTAAACGTGGTTCAAGTAATAATCTAAACAGTATTCTTCATTGTGATACTATCTATCTTTATCAATCAAGAAGCACAAAATCTTTACCGTGAATCCTTAACCTGCAAAAGTGGTTATTTGCAAGAGTGAGCTTGACAGCTCAGCAATTCTAACAGTTTGCATGCATCACATAGCATACAACATCATACTCAGTTCATGCATTTATAAACAATTTATATTTACTACGCATATTACTTTCACATAACAAGTATATCATCAAAGATCAACTTTCAATCTCATTTATATCTCATATATAAGTTCACATTATCACAGCATAACATAATTCAACTAACAGTTATTGAATTTATATATCAAATAGGAACTGAAAGACTTGCCTGATTTGTAGTTTAACAACTATGACTTAACTGCTTAAAGATATTTGCACTTCATGTAATCCTACACAGTTATATAATCATGGATTCATATCCATGAGTCATACATTCATACATTCTCAATATAAGAATAAGCATTACATTGTTTTCTATATTGGTTCTTAGAACCATCGTTTTGCTTGCTCATCGTATTCTTAGAATAACTATGTACGTATAGGTATACCTTAACCATACACACTTACTATCATCTTTCATATACACCTGTCCGCCTATGACTAATCTATTTACATATAGCTAGTGTAGTACATCTTTAAAACATGCCCGCACAGTGCACATCACGGCTAACTAGCGGGGTGCACATACCAATCACGACTAGAGGCATATAAGTCCTATCATGCATGTTCATAAAGTTAGAATGCCAGTAACTCTATGTTCAACCATCTTACTTTCAAAACTTCATAAGTTTTATTCTCCAAAATCAATGTCATGCTTAACTAATCATGCAAGGCTACTTTGAATCACTTGTCATGCTTATCTAACATGTCAACAAGCTCGGAATATGACCACTCTATATTTATAAAACTTTGTTTACAAAAATTATACGTGTTCGCCTTTGAAATCGTTTTAAACCAAGTCAAAGCATTTTGGGCACATACAAGACAACCTCGAACCACTTCTCATGCTTATGCATACTCATAACTCACAATATGTATGTGTAAAAATATCAGAACTTAAATGCCACAAGTTTCCTCAACTTTGTTTTCAAAACATTTAAGGTTTCATTTAGAAGTCATTCTAAGCTAAGCTAAATCAACTTGTGCAAGCAAGACAACTTTAAATCTCATTTTATATCTAATTATGCCATGTACACATGTTATCACATTTAGAACTTTAAGTACACAAGTTCCTTTAAGTTTGATTTCAAGGTTTCAAGTTTTCTCTAGAACCACACACTAAAGTGACTAAGAGGTTCATGGTATTCAAAGGGGTTTGAAATCACATGGCATACCTATTTCCATGCATAACTAGGTCATACAATCATCCTTAAAAAGTCAGAACATACACATCATACGTATATGCCAAGGTTCGTTTATAAAACTTTAAGTCCATTTTCAAGCTACAAGTCTTTTCTATCAATAATGTATACTAACATAGTCAAACATGTTCATACTAGGTCTAGGCACATATTATACATGTTAAACCAGTTTCCATGCATGTCTATGTGATTCCTATGTGTTTAAAGTTAACAGGTTTTTTTAACAGAAAGCAAAAATTGGGACAGGGGACCGGCGCAGCTACGCAGCTCCCCAGTTCAAAACTGGCGTAGCTGCGCAGGGCCTTGGCCAACAAAACACAAGTCTGGTACTGGCGCAGCTGCGCAGCGCCTGGGTGTAAACTCAGCGCAGCTGCGCCGTGTGAAATTCATGCCAAGAACAAGCCTACTTCGGCAGTTTCCATCCTAACTCAAAATTTTGACAGCTAATTCGATTCTTAAGTGCTATAAAAGAGTTCTAACATGTTTATAACTCATAAAACACTTAACAAACTTATTCTCACTCAACAATTAATCCATCCATGCTCAATTTCAAGAATTGGAACTTGACAGTAAACATTAATGAAGAATAAGGATGAAGAACAAGTATTATACCTTCTGCTAAATCGTGAACTGAACTTGCTGCTATACTGTCAATGTATTCTCCCTCTCAATACTTAAGTAAAATCTCAGCAATGGAATAAGAAGAAGAGAGCTCATATTTATAGCAAAATAATTACACAGACAATGCATTTGTTCTTCAATTTAAACCAACGTGAATTAGGATTGCATGTTGGTTATGAAAGAATAGGTAATTGGTGGTTGAATTCCATCATCACACCCACTCCCCATTGCATGATGAGCTATGAAGCTATGAAATTATTTCCTACTTAACTCTTCTGATACATTGTTATTTCCGCTGCAGTTGTTGATCTAAAACTTGTTGTCCATAATATTTTATCTGATTTGTTGAAGACTAACGATAAATTATTCTTTATTATCTTAGTCATAATATTCTTTACTGGGCTAGTTGAGCTCACTCTTTTTATCTATTGTCCTCTTCAAGAAATGAGAATGTCGCAGGGACTAGTCGGGGGACAGAGTGATGGTCCGAGTTAAAGCAGTAGTAGTCCTCACTATTTTTATAAATATTGTGATAATAATTGTATTGAGGACTTAGTTTGAATGTTTATATTTTTTACATATTTGTATTGACACTCACAACAGTGTGGTCGTATTTTGCACGACCGTGTGATATAAAAGTTTGTATTTGGATTCTGTACCATGCGTTTGGCGACTCAGAATGGGTTGGTTGGATTGGACCTATTCTGGGGGCGTCACACAAGGCATTCCACGAGCTCATCATAATTCTCCACATTCTCTCAATTATCATAAATTCAATTTAATTTAATTGAGTTACTCATCTCATGCTACATAAACATTTATATTCAAATAAATATTCACATTCTTATTAATATTAATATTAATATTTATTCATGAAATTCATGGTTATTACATCCCCCCCCCCTTATAAAAATTCCGTCCTCGAAATTGGTACAAGGTTACACAAAAAGATGGGGATAGTCTCTCCTTATCTTATCTTCTAATTCCCACGTGGCCTCCTCTACATCGTAGTTATGCCAAAGTACTTTTACAAAAGATATAACTTTGTTTCTTAGTGTTTGCTCTTTCCTATCTAATATCTGGACAGGAATTTCTTCATATGCCAGATTCTTTTCTACTTGAATGGGCTCATAGGAAATCACGTGTTTGTAGTCGGGCTTGTACGGATGCAACACAGAGATATGAAACACATTGTGGATGTGTTCCAATTCGGGTGGTAATGCAACTTTGTATGCCACTTCGCCCACTCGCTTCAATAGCTCGAATGGTCCTATGAACCTCGGACTCAATTTTCCCTTCTTGCCAAATCGTATCTTTCCTTTCTAAGGAGATACCTTCAAAAAAATGAAACTACCGACTTTAAAGTCCCGGTCTTGTCGGTGCAAGTCTGCGTACTTTTTCTGGCGATCTTGAGCTGCTACCAATATAGCTCTTATTACTGTCACCACATATGCGGTTTGTTGCACTAATTCTAGCCCCAACATTCGTCGTTCTTCAACTTCGTCCCAATATAATGGCGTTCTACATTTTCTTTAGTAAAGAGCTTTGTACGGTGGTATGCCTATACTCGCATGATAACTATTGTTATAAGCAAATTCTACTAAGGTAGGTGATCGTCCCAATTTCCTTTGAAGTCCATCATGCAAGTTTTAAGCATATCTTCCAGCTTTTATATTGTTCGCTCACTCTGTCCGTCTGTCTGTCTGAGGATGATAAGCGGTACTCAACCTTAACTGTGTTCCCATCCTCTCTTGTAAGCTTTTCTAGAAGTTTGACGTGAAGCGCAGATCTCGATCAGAGACAATTGACACCGACACTCCATGTCGTGAAAAAATTTCCTGTACGTACAAACTCGCTAACTAATTTAAATTATATCGGATCTTGATCTGTAGAAAATGAGCCGTCTTCGTTAGTCGATCCACGATAACCCAAATGGCATCATAACCTTTCTGCGTGACTGGAAGTCCTACCACAAAGTCCATTGTAATGTGCTCCCATTTCCATTCTGGTATCTCCAACGGTTGAAGTAGACCACTTGGCCTTTGGTGTTCTACTTTGACTCGTTGACAAGTGAGACATCTGCTGACACACTCCGCGACTTCTCTTTCAAATTGGGCCACCAAAAATGTTACCTCAGATCTCGGTACATCTTTGTGCCTCCTGGATGAACAGAATATGTCGTATTGTGTGCCTCATGCAAAATTTCCTCTCTCAATTCGGTTACTGCTGGTACCCATATTCTTCCTTCGAATCTCATGATACCGTTCTTATCCATTTTAAATCTTTCTTCTCCATCTTCTACTATCCTTTTTCTTATTTTCTCGCATTCTTCATCATTTTCTTATGATTCCTTCACTCTATCCAACAATGTTGGGCACGCTTCCATTGCAAATATTTTCTTTTCAGACCTCCCCGGTCCCTTTATCTCTATTTTTAATTTCTCCATCTCCCTTATTAATTAATTCCTTCTGAGTCATCAATTGGAACAATTTCTCCCTTTCTTTTCTGCTTAGTGCGTCGGCTACGATGTTCGCCTTTCCTGGGTGATAAAGAATCTCGCAATCATAATCTTTGATCAATTCTAACCACCTTCTTTGTCACATATTCAACTCCTTCAGTGTGAAGATATATTTCAAACTCTTGTGGTCCGTGTATATCTCACATTTCTCTCTGTACAGATAATGTCTCCAAATCTTTAACACAAAAACTACTGCCGCTAACTCTAAGTCATGAGTAGGGTATCATTTTTCATAATCCTTTAATTGTCGTGATGCATACGCAATGACCTTGCCTTGTTTCATGAGCGCACAGCCAAGTCCCTTGTACGATACATTACTATACACCACGAAACCTCCCGTATCGTTTGGTAATGATAATACAGGCACTTTGCTTAATCTCTTCTTCAGCTCCTGAAAACTTTCTTTGAATTTCTTCGTCCATACGAATTTCACCATCTTCCTCGTTAGGTTGGTCAACGGGGTTGCTATCTTAGAAAAATCTTTAATGAATCTTCGATAGTACCTAGCTAACCCTAAGAAACTTCTTATCTCTGTTGGTGTCTTCGGCTGCTCCCAATTACTCACTGTCTCTACCTATGCAGGGTCTACTGAAATTCCATCCTTATCTACCACGTGTCCTAAGAATTGAACCTTCTCCATCCAAAATTCACATTTAAAAAATTTCGCATACATCTTCTCTTTCCTTAGCGTTTCCAAAACCATCTTCAGATGTTCGGCGTGCTCTTCCTCTATCTTCTAGTAGATCAAGATGTCGTCGATGAAAACTACCACCAACTTATCCAAGTATGGCTTGAAGACTCGATTCATCAAGTCCATGAATGCTGGCAGAGCATTAGTCAATCTGAATGACATTAGTAAAAACTCGTAGTGCCCATAACAGGTTCGAAACGCCGACTTTGGTATGTCCTCCTCCCGTACCTTCAACTGGTGATAACTTGTTCGCAGATAAATCTTTGAGAAACACTTCGCTCCCTTCAATTGGCCAAAAAGGTCATCTATACTCTGTAACAAATATCTATTCTTGATCGTTACTCTGTTTAACTCTCGATAATTGATACAGAGCCTCATCGATCCGTCGTTTTTCTTAACAAAAAATATCGGTGCTCCCCAAGGGGACACACTCGGTCGTACGTAACCCTTATCAAGTAACTCTTGCAATTGTATCATCAATTCCTTCATTTCTACTGGTGCCATACGATATGGAGCTTTTGAAATCGGTGTTGTTCCCGGTGCTAAGTCTATTACGAATTCAATTTCTCTGTCTGGCAGAAGACCAGGCAGATCGTTCAGAAACACGTCTTGGAATTCGCTTACTATGGATATTTCCTTAATTTCTACTCCCTTTTTTCGAGTATCTACAATGTAAGCTAAGTAACCTACACATCCTTTTCTTAACAATTTCTTGGCCTGCATCATCGTAAGACAACACGATTTTTTAAGCGATGAGCTACTATAAAACACTACCTTAGACTTATTCGGAGTTTGAAGGTTCACACTTTTATTATGACAATCAATTATCGCAGCATGGTTATACAACTAATTCATTCCCAATATTACGTCAAATTCTCCCAATCTAATCGGGATTAAGTCTACGCTCAGTTCATGATCTCTAATGTTTGCGCGATAATTTTGGTATATGAGATCTATAGGGATTACTTCCTTATTTGCAACTTCAATGTTCAAAGGATTTCCTAATCGTTCTCGGGACCGACTAGAAAATTCTTCAGACAGAAATGAACAGGTAGCACCCGAATCAAATAATACATATGCATTTATATTATTGATTGAGATAATACCTGACACCATGTCCTTCTCAGCTATTGCATCTTGGACTGTCATGTTAAAGGTTCTGGAGGTTGGATTACGTTGGTCCGTCAATCATTAGTTTGCTGCCTCCCCCTTGCTGACCACTTCCTCCGCTGTTCCCCTTCTTTGGGAAATCCTTGATCTGGTGCTCAGTTAAGCCACAAGAGAAACACCTCTTGATCTTCTTTGGCTTCGGGCAGTTGGGAGAAATGTGTCCCTCTTGGCCACAGTTGTAGCAGGTACTGCGCCCCTTCCAGCACTCACCCTGGTGATTCCTTCCACACTTCGGGGCATCCCTCAGCCCTCTTCTTAAACCCACCATGAAAATTTCCCGCTTGATTGTTATTGTTGTTGTTGTTGTTATCCCACTTTCTCTTTCCTAGATTACTTCCCCCGCTGCTGCTTCCTCCACGACTTTCTCCCCCAGTGTTCTTACCCTTCTTCTCTTTGTTATACTGACTTAGGGCTTCACTACCTCCCTCTATAATTATAGTCTTTTCCAACAACGTGGCAAAAGAGTCAATCGGGAGAACCGACACCTTGTTAAGCAACCAAGGTTTCAGTCCTTGCTCAAAACGTTTGGTCTTCCTTTCCTCATCCCCTACCTGGTGTTCTGCAAACCGGGCTAGCTCGTTGAACTTAGCCTCATATTGCGCCACCGTCATATCTCCTTGTTTAAGTTCTAGGAATTTTACCTCCATTCTATTCTTCATGCTCTTCGGGAAATAGTTCTCAAAGAACAGAGTCTTGAATCTATCCTGCTCTTTGTTGATTTGCCTCCCACCAGTAGTTTACTTCGCCCCTCATCATGTAGGTAGCGAACACCGTCTTCTAATCTTCACCCACCCGAGTGATGGTGAAGGCCTTCTCTATTTCCTTGATCCATGTTTGTGCCATGATCGGATCGGTAGTACCTTCAAACTCTGGAGGTCCTACGCTCCTAAAGTCCTTAAAGTTCGTAACTAGAACTGCTTGGGGATTGGGGCAAACGGGTTCGTTGTTCCTTCCCCGAAGGGCTTCCCATAACAAATCAACTAATTTCTGTATGGGATCTACTTGTTCTCTCTCGTTGTTAACTGACTCCTCTGGTCCAGTTAGTCTAAGTCTGGGCGGCATTATCTGCATCACAAAATTTCATTTTTATTATCTAATTATATTACTTAAACATTTCTCAAATACAAAAGGAATAATTTTTTTATAACACGTTTCTGAAATAAGATCATTTATATTCATATGCCAAATCATTACATTAAAATGATCATCCCTGGTATACTTCTATAAATGTCAACATATATCCCCTAATATCACAATAGACAAGGAATACACTATTATACTACCCCTCTAACATAAGCCTACTAGGGGTTTACATATCAATCCCATATCTTACACAAAAGATTAGGATTACATCATAATATATACATCACATAAAGTAACTACTACTACTAGACTAAACTAATGGGTCTCATCCCAACATTTTGCGCTCCACGACGCTCTTGTACTTTATCTGTGCTATGTATTCCATCAACTCCCTGCTCATGGTGTATCGGGTCTGTCCCTGCTCCATCGGATAGTGATACACACCATCAATCACCCTTTCTATGGCCGAACGAAACACATAACCCATCTTGTTCATTTTCCTCTTCTTACACCTCACCTCATCCTCTAAGTCTTCTACCCTGTCATTAGCTCCTTCTCACTTCTCCTCGAAGTGGATCCTTTCCATCACCTCCAGCTCGAGTTGAGTACGGAGAGCCTCATTCTCTGCTTTCTCGCTCAACTCTATCTGCTCAACCTCTTCTAGTTTTCCCGCCAAGTCAACATTCTTAGATACCGACCTGTGAAACAGAGTTCCCATCTGAATCCCTGCCTCCCTGCGGTAAGCAATCCTTACCTCCAAATCCTGCATCGCTAACTTCCTCTGGTGGTCCTCGTCCCTCAGTTTTTGAAACTCGGTCTCCCTCTCCTGCGCCTTTGCCTCTAGCTCCTGAACTCTGCAGTCTAACTCTAAGATCCACTCCTCATACTCTCCCAGCATCCTCTCCTCGATAGTAGCCTTGTCAGAGTCCTCCATAGGCTCATCCTCCATGGGCTCTTCCTCTGGATCAAACTCCACCTCTATCTCATCCTCGTCGTTAAACTCAGACGGTGCAACTGCATGCACAGGCTCAGCCACTAAAGGTGCCTCATATACTACATGTATATCTCGGGGATCCTCCTCTACCACTCTACTAGGTCCTCTAATGTCTGTCATCCTACAACCACAAACACAAAGCAAACAAACAAAAACTCCGTTAGAATGTTAAATAAAACATAAGTCCATTGTATAGAATGAAATTATATTTCATAATACACTAAGTCTCTCTAGAAAAACTCTACATGAGTTTTATCTCTTTCTATCTTCTAAGTTCTTCTAAAGTTATAATCTAAGGACTCTCGCTCCTAATGTTTATAATTAAAGCTCTGATACCAACCTATGACGCCCCCAATTTGGACCACTCGCATCTCGAATTCAGTTTGTCACTTTCTAAATATCTAATAACATAACAACATCTCATACAAAGGAATGATAGAATAAATTATATTTATTTAATATAATTATTCATGTCCCAAGGTCTCGTAACTTAAACATAGCTTCAACATCTTAATCATAGCTTAAACATAGTTAATACATAAATATAAATTAAGTCTTATTACATCATCATAATAATTCTAACTAAGTACAAAGCTACTCTGTAGCCTTGCCTTTACCCTTATCTGTGCTCGAGGGTCCACCCTGCTCTGCCTTAACTGAAATATTTTTAGGGAAAGCAAGAATGAGCAACAAGTTTGCTCAGTAAGTAATATAGCAATAAGGGTTAATAATATAGATTTCAAATCCCAAGGGTAAAATAGTAAATGATAGTTCAAGAATAACAAGAAGTATCATTAGTTCTCAATAATAGTCGCTATGGACAGAAAGATATCAACAAGATTCAAAGTGTTAACCTTTTCAAGGTTCAAGAATAATGAACACTGAGCAGTCACTAAGGACTATGAACTCTTACTAGAATTAACAGTAATATGCTGATAATCCAATAAAACAAGTACAACAGGTGATCAGCCTAAAGTACCCTACGCCATGTATAACATTTAATCGTACTCATGTACGCACGTCGGTTTCCCAAAAAATATATAGTTTTCCCTTCAATGAAGGTTGTTCATCTCAGTCAATTATAAGATTCCTCACCAAATAATTGGTTTGGATCGCTTTCAATTTCATGATATAGGTCTAGCCGAATCAAATGGCATAGATCGCTCTTTCAATGTATATAAGAATAATTTATAAGTTCAATACTCGAAATCAAAGTTCGAAGAATATAAACAGACTTTTCCTTAAGCTATGAAGCATTAATTCATAATACAAGAATCATACTATCAATTGTTTACTCGTACGATCAATAATAGTACACGCTTAAGTAGTGCTCAGTGAAGAATAAGGTTCGAGTACTTGCATTCAATTATACAATCAAATGAAGTTAGGAAACTTGCCTTATGTGTAGTTTACCAATGTATAGCTTATCAACACTTTCAAATCCTATGGTAACATAGTTACGTATATAGGGTATTCATTAGTTATGTACGTTGAATTCATAAACTTGATATGTAAGTTAAACACATACATTAGAGTCTAACTTAGTCGTACAATCCTATACGTATGTCATTACATACCTTACATACACGTAGCACGAAATTAGTTTATATGATACTATGAAATCAAATAACATAGTTCAAAATCATCGTTTGACTAAGCGTTTGAAAGTTTATAAACACTTATCCATTATATGATTCTAACATTAACATGCTCATTAACATTAGCATACTTCACTAAACATGTATTGCATATTAGGATAACAATACAAGCATGCATCAGTTTCCAGATTACAACCAAAATAGTCAGATTACACTGCAGGGTGGTGCGGTTGCGCTTGGTTTGAACTAGGGAGTGGAGTGGCCGCGCTGCTCCTAGTTAAAACTAGAACCGAAGATCAGTTTGCATGGCCTAGCTTGCTCACCCACATACATTGATGATGACACATGCAGAACATACATGTTATGAGGTTTATGATTAAGTTCGATCTTACATCTTGCCTTTAACATAGTTCGTTATCACTTTCACTTAACAAGCTTAACATGTTCGATTAACAAGGTTTCTCACGTTGAGTCATTATACATATGCAATGAGGTCAATAAGCCTTAATCATATATGTTCAAGGTATCCTAGTCACGTATTTCAAGTTAGCATAGTTTTACTTTGTTAGACTCATTTGAACTATGCTTGTCTAGTTTGCAACGTACATGGCTAGTTAGGCATACATGTCAGTCATGTCTATATGCATACGATATCTTAACATGATAGTCATAAATTTCAGAATACTCGTAAAGTATTTATCTACAAAACTAGTTTTCAAACTCTTAAGTTTTCTTTGAAACCTCATGTTAAACCAACCAATCATGCAAAGTAACTTCACATACTATATATCATACTCATGTACACACATAACTAGACCACATAAGCATGCTCACAAGTTTAGAACTTAAAGTGTACTTAGTTCATCAAGTTTGTATTTGAAAACTCTAAGTTTCTCTTAGAAAGTCATCAAAACCAAGCTATGGTAAGTGATTACATGCAAGGCCACCTACAGTAGCATGTCAGGGACTTAAATAGGCATAATTAGGTTAAACTAGCATGCTCAACATTTCAGAAAACACAAAAGTCAGATTTCACTTCTGCATATCGGCGCGGCCGCGTCGTGTTTGTACTAGGGAGTGGCGCGGCCGCACCACTCAGGTTCCAACCTAGGAAGTTTTCTACAATAGCAGAGATTCCAAACAAATTTGCAATTCTTTATGAAACGTGCTTGTAATCAACATACATTGATTTACAACATACATATACACTCTACTAATCATGCTAACACCTTCTCACATATCAATTTCAACTAGTTCATGTAAATTTATATAAATCATAAATGCTAAACTTCAAAACATGAATAAGCATTCTACCTCTTGAAGCTTTGACTTTGCTAAGCTCGCTTCCCAATTTTATATTCCTCTCTCAATATAATATCCTCACGCTCTATATCACTTAGCAAACAATTTAGCAAAATGAAATGAAAAGAGAAGCTTGTTATTTATAGGGAAATGAATGTTCATGCCAAAACTTTGCACAAGGAATTAAAGCAAGAGGAGGAAGAAGAAGATGATGGACAACCAATGTTTGGTGGAATAGTTGCCACCCACCACATCAACCCACTCCCCTTTGCCATCATTTGATTGAAGCTATCATGAAATTGAAGGATAGGCTAATCCATTTGCCATACACGTGAAAGAGAAGAAGTGAGACAATGAATGTGGGACAACTCTTATACTCAGCATTTGCAAAATGAAATAATGCCACATACATTGGTCCAACATATATATATATATATATATATATGTATATCCCTACACACAAGTAAATATGTATACCTAGGTTTTAATCCTCTTTTAATTTACAATGTAGTTTTAGTGAGTTAATAACATTGTAACAAGTTGGGGGTATATATTTATACACATTATATAATCCATGTACATTTGATAATGCCGAATATAATTTAATTTAGTTTTATCTTTCCACATTATCACAAACCTTATTATTTCAATTATACTCAATCATTGAAATAATAATTAAATAACAATTATTTATTTAGTTTAATTTAATATTTCACAAGGTACACATTTAATGTATTCACACATAACATATTGTCATATAGGCTCATTTATGTAACTTATGTGATTCATTTAACTTTACCATATAGTTATATGTATTATATAGTCACCTTGAAGTGTCACACTTCATTTCATATTATATAGATGTAGCTACATAACATATAATTACATATCATTACACATAGCAATTAATTGAACAAACATTAATATTATTATATTAATTAATTATTTACTCATTAAGATGTTGTTACTCATAATGACAATTAATTAACATTATTATATTAATTAATCCTTCACTTATAGATTCCTTCTTTAATTTAATTAAACCATCATAATTTCCATCATCGTGTCACACAAGGCACTCCACGAGCTCATCATAATTCTTCACATTCTCTCAATTATTATAAATTCAATTTAATTTAATTGAGTTACTCACCTCATGCTACATAAACATTTATATTCGAATAAATATTCACATTCTTATTAATATCAATATTAATATTTATTCATGAAATTCATGGTTATTACACCTTTCGCCATACTAAAGTGCCAGCAAATGTAAGTGTTTTTCATTTCTTGTAATACTGAGACATCCAATTCGCTCATACTAGTTAGTGCAATAATATATTTGGGGCAAAAACGTACCAATAGCGAAGCATAAAGGCCAACTTCCGCAAGACTGCCAAAGAATGCAACAATAGCAGCTTGTGTGAATGTCGAGCTGCAGAATTATTCAAACATCAATCCAACACCTAACTGATACCATCATCATACAAGAGGAAGAATTACAACCAAGGTAACAAACAAAATAGAAACAATTAAATACTTCCTGAAACAAAAATAGCACAATAAATAGCAAAATAAACATACTATTCATGCTATTCCTCCTAAAGATAATTATCAAGATGAGCAAAAGACCATCTTAAAAGGCTTCCTTTATTAATATAAAGCAATTTACTTCTTTTTTTGTTTTTATAGGTAAATTTGGCCCAAATATGGAGATAGCATCCTTAAGGCTTCTGCCATTTCTTGCACCTTCCTTTCAATTTCTTCATTAGAGCTCTTTCTTTTGACAAAAATAAGTCCAACTATATTTACTTCATGAACATCTCAATTCCAAAACATCAACAAAAATAAATTCCAACTACATTTATTTCATAAACATCTCAATTCCAAAACAGAATGCTAAAATGAAGTGCAATGAACCTTAAAGCTTAACAAATTGCATGAATAAGGTAACCATGGCAACTATTTCGGACCATAAATGAAAAAAAAAACAACTAATCTCTTCATCCTCTTCTGTTTGTCTAATTTACAACGAGCCATGACTGCAATTCAATTGAAAAGGTAAGAGCAAACTCAAACAACTCAAAAATATTATTAATGAGAAGACAATGACACCAAGACTACAGCTCTAGAAGCAAGATCATAATAAAAATAGAATAACTCAAAAGCAATTGCAAACTTTGGCAATTAGACAACACAAGGTGTTGAAAGCTTTTAATATGAACTAGTTTAGATATATGTTCACAAGAAAATTTGGCAGACATGTTATTCTATTAATGGAAAAGAGATGGGACGACTAGCAGCCTATTAAAAACTCTGAAGAAATCAGCATGGATACGACATAATGTAAATGATGTACAAATGGACTTTATCTAGTAGAGCAGATGTGTCCAAGATGACATACTTAAATGGCTAATAAAATTAAGTGTATAGCAGAACATATATAGAAATGACAGGGCTACTCAATTTAACATCTATGTATGTAATCTACTGCTGCTGCCCAACAACATAATTGCAACTGAATTATTGAAAATTTTCATTATTTTGTGCACATAATTACATATCAGGAAGATAACTAGCAAGTAAATTACTCTGTCAACTATGGAAATCCCTTATCAAGTAAATGGTCCCATTGGCGTTAGGAAAGCCAAGCTCGACCCATTGATAAGGGATGTTATCGCTCAATTTGGTCTTTAGGAAATTGGACACTTAATAAGGGATTTTTCACATACACACAATTATTGATAACGGATTTCCCTGAACTTGATTTGATAAATTAGACATCAAATAGTATCCAGAATAACAATTGATTCTTGTAGGTTCAAAATTTAAGCAATTATTGTTTAACTATTTGAACCCACAGAACTTCTTAACAAAAACAAAATCAAAATCAAACAATATACATATATATATATACATATCAATTTATATATATGTATATGTATCGACTATGAAAAATCATACCAGAAATTAGTGAGATTTGGAAGTTATTTGATTCAATTCAAAACTTTTGGACATATTTCAAATTACCTGATGAAAAAAAATACGATTAGATCGGAACTTCAAGCACTATTATAGATTTGTGATACAAAAAATCGATGGTTAGAAGGTGTTGATCGATATATGCATTTATATTCTCTCCTCGTCTCCTCTTTTCATTCTCTCTATCAACGAATGAAACAATCGATCGATGAAATATGACCCGTAAATGCCCTATTTCATGTAAGGGGTATATCTGTCAATTGACTTCAAATAAGAGACGGAATGATATATTCCTGCCTCCCCCTCTGAGAATGAATTTTTGATTTTACTGTTGAGCAATATTCCAACCTGAATACATCATTCCAATGGAATGGAGAAACCAAACATGATAATATTTATTCCAACAGAATTATTTATTCCATTCCCTCTCTCATTCCACCAAACCAAATACAGCATTAGGGTCTCAAACCCTAACCCCTAGGGTTAAACCCTAACCCTTTAGGTTTTAACTATAAATTGTGCCTATTTTGTCTTTTTCTCAAAAATATTTTATTTTTATCTTATAAATTCACATCAATTATTTCTAGAAATTAACCAGAATCTTAACCATTTCTGATATCTCTTGGTTATACAATGACCTTTGTTTAGCTTACTCAGTTTAATAAACGAATAATCAAATTTTATTCAATAAACTAAATAAAATTCATTTACATAAACGTTCAATTTTTCTTGGGCGTTACAATCTCCCCCCTTATAAGAATTCTGTCCTCGAAATTTTGATACAAGTTAATCAAACAAATAAGGATAAGCCTTCCTCATCTTGTCTTAGAGTTTCCACGTTGCTTCTTCGGCATTGTGGTTCCTACATATCACCTTCACCGAAGGTATAACTTTGTTTCTCAAGACTTGTTCTTTCCTATCAATGACTTGAATAGGAATCTCCTCATATGTTAAGTCTTTCTCAACTTAGATTGGTTCATACACTATTACGTGTTTGTAATCCGGCTTATAGGGACGTAATACCGATACGTGAAACACGTTATGGATATGTCCCAACTCTAGAGGTAATGCTATTACATATGCTACCTCTCCTAACCTTCTCAAAATTTCAAAAGGTCCTATGAACCTAGGGCTTAACTTCCCCTTCTTTTCGAAGCGTATCTTCCCTTTTCAAGGCAACACCTTCAGGAACGCATACGAACCGACTTCAAACTCTCTATTTTTCCGATGTGGATTAGCATACTTTTTATGTCTGTCTTGAGCTGTAACTAGCCGCGTTCGTATCAGTTTAACCACTTTCGCTGTTTGTTGCACCATCTCTGGTCCTAACATTCAACGCTCTCCCACTTTATCCTAGCATAGTGGCGTTCTGCACTTCCGTCCATACAACGCTTCGTAAGGCGTCATGCCTATACTAGAGTGATAACTGTTGTTGTAGGCGAACTCTACTAATGGTATATGATTGTCCTAACTCCCTTTGAAATCCATAACGCAAGACCTTAACATGTCTTCTAGTGTTTGAATCATTTTTTCACTTTGTCCATATGTCTGTGGATGGTACACCGTGCTTAACCTCAGTTATGTTTCCATCTGTTCTTGCAAGCTCTTCCAAAAGTTCGAGGTGAATCGCGGGTTGCGATCTGACACAATCGAAACTAGCACTCCATGTCTTGAGACAATCTCCTTGACATAAAGCTTAGCTAACTGGTCTAAGTTGTACCTGACTCTTATATGCAAGAAATGAGCCGACTTTGTCAAACGATCCACTATTACCCAAATAACGTCGTATCCTTTCTGTGTCGTTGGAAGTCCCACCAGAAAGTCCATCGTGATATGCTCCCACTTCCACTCCAGAATCTCCAATGATTGTAGCAAACCACTAGGTCGTTGATGTTCGGCCTTAACTTTCTGACAAGTTGAGCACCTACTGACATACTCTACTGTCTCCCTCTTCATGTTTGGCACCAAAAATTGGTTTGAAGGTCTTAATACATCTTAGTAGTACAAGGATGAATCAAGTACCTCGAGTGATGAGCTTTATCCATGATTTCCTTTTTCAACTCTGGCTCACACGGAATCCTAATTCTTCCTTCAAATATTAATAACCATTCGTTATCAAGCCTGTACGCATCCTCGGTACCGTCTGTAATCTTTTCTTTATCCTCTAGCACTCATCAGTTCTGAGTTGCACTTCCTTTACCCTTTCTACGATAGTTGGTTGAACTTCCATTGCAAATAGCTTCTCCCCTTTCTCATTTGGACATCTTACTTGTAACTCCATTCTTGTCATCTCTGTTATTAACTCATCCTGAGCTGATAACATCAACAACTTCTCCCGAACCTTTCTACTTAAGGCGTCGGCCACTACGTTTGCCTTCCCTGGGTGATACAAGATTTCACAGTCGTAATCCTTTATCAAATCCAACCATCTTCTCTGCCTTATATTCAACTCCTTCTGGGTGAAGATATACTTCAGACTTTTATGGTCTATGTAGATCACACATTTCTCCCCATACAGGTAATGCCTCCAAATTTTAAAGGCGAAAACCACTGCGGCAAGTTGAAGGTCATGAGTAGGATAACCTTTCTCATACTCCTTCAACTGCCTAGATGCATACGCAATGACCTTGTCATGCTATATGAGCACGCAACCCAGTCTTTATGAGAAGCATCTCTATACACTATGAAATTTCTCGTCTCATCCAATAACAACAATACCGGTGCTTGACTTAATCTTTTCTTCAGCTTCTGAAAGCTGTCTTAACATTTCTCTTTCCATATATACTTCACAGTCATCCTTGTCGGATTTGTCAACGGAGTAGCTATCTTCGAAAAGTCCTGGATGAACCTCCGATAGTAACTCGCTAACCCTAGGAAACTCCGCACCTTAGTCGGTGTTTTTGGTTGTTCCCAGTTAATAACTGATTACACTTTTGCTGGATCTACTAAAATCCTTTCCTTGTCGATGACGTGCCCCAAAAACTACACTCTTTCTAACCAAAATTCACACTTAGTGAATTTCGCATACAACCTCTCCTTTATTAGTGCTTCCAACACTAATCTTAAATGTTCAGCATCTTTTCTTTGGTCTTAGAATAGACTAGAATATCATCAATGAACACCATGACGAACTTGTCTAAATATTGTTTGAACACTCTGTTTATCATGTCCATGAATGCGGCTGGCGTATTCGTCAACCCAAATGACATCACTAAGAACTCCTAATGGCCGTAACGAGTCCTAAATGCTGTCTTGGGTACATCCTCCGCTCTAACTTTCGACTGGTGATACCCCGTCTGCAAATCTATCTTTGAAAAATATTTTGCCCCTTTCAACTGATCAAAGAGATCATCAATCTTGGGTAATGGGTACTTATTTTCTTTATCGTTAGTTTCTTAAACTCTCGGTAGTCGATACAAAGCCTCAACGATCCATCCTTCCTCTTTACAAACAGTACCGGTGCTCCCCATGGAGAAACACTTGATTAAATGTACTTCTTGTCCAACAGTTCTTGCAACTGAATCATCAACTCCTTCAATTCTACTAGCGCCATACGATATGGTGCCTTTGAAATGGGTGTCGTTCCTGGCGCAAGGTCTATAACAAATTCGGTCTACCAATCAGGTGGAGGACCCGACAAATCATTTGGAAAGACGTCTGCATACTCGTTGACAATAGGTATCTTTTCCAATGTTGCTCCCACTCGCTGGGCATCAACAATATGGCATAGGTAACCTTCGCATCCATTCCTTAACAATTTCCTGGCTTACGTCATGGTTAGACAACAAGAACGTCCCGATGATTTACTACCGTAGAACACTACCTTGGGTTTCTTAGAAATCCAAAGGTTCACACTCTTATTTTGGCAATCTATCATCGCCCCATGGTTAACTAACCAGTCCATCCCGAGAATTACATCAAATTCTCCAAACTTTGTAGGTATAAGATCTACCGACAATTTGTTACCTCTAATATCTACACCATAATTCCTATGAATGCAATCAACAGGAATTACTTCCTCATTTGCTACCTTAATATTTAAAGGTATTACAAGTTTTTCGAGGAGTAATCCTAACCGTTTAGCACCCAAATCAAACAATACATACGCATTTATGTCGTTGACTGGGATAATACCTGCTACGACATCCCTCGATGCAACCGCATCCTGGACCGTCATGTTAAAAGTACGGGCAGTCGGCCTACCCTATGGTACTGCGCCACCAATCGCTAGCTTGCTAGATCTAGCTCTTTTCCTACCATCCGAACCCTTCTTCGAACAGTTTTGTGCCATGTGGTACGTAGATCCATACACAAAGCAACTGTTGTTCTTTTTTGAACTGGGACAGTTAGGCGAAATATGCCCCACTTGTCCGCAGTTGTAACACACCACTTTACCATTGAGGAAGACTCCCAGATGAGTCTTACCACAAGTCTTTCATGCCTCCATCTTCCTCCTAGGAAACTCTTGCTTTACTCTAGTATTCCCGGAGCTGAAACCCTTTCTCTTCTGGCTATTCCCACTGGCTCCCTCAATCTTGATTGACACGTCAGTATTACCCATATTCTTTCTCTCCTTGTGGTATAGGGTCAACGCCTCACTACCACCCTCGACTATAATAGCCTTCTCCAACACAACTCTATAGGTAACACTTTGGAAAACTGATATCCGGTTATAGAGCAAGGGTTTTGATCCCTGCTCGAATCATCTTACCTTTCTTAACTCCGCGTCCACTTGGTGTGGAGCAAATCTTTCCAGTTCATTGAACCTGGTTGCGTATTGGGGAACTGTCATGTCCCCCTACTTCAGTTCTAGGAACTGAATCTCCTTCCTCCTGTACATGCTCGTGGGGAAGTAATTCTCAAAGAATAACTCCTTGAACCGCGCCCACATAACAACGTCTATTCCTACCCTACCCTGGTTGGCCTCCCACCAGTAGTTGGCCTCCCCCTTCATCATATAAGTCGCAAAAGAAGTCTTTTGCGCCTCACCGACATTTACAATGACAAATGCCTTCTCAATTTCTTTTACCCAAACTTGGGCAGCTATAGGGTCCGTAGTTCCATAGAACTCAAATGGACCTATAATCTTAAACTCCTTGAAGGTAGTCCCATGACCTACCCTAGGATTAGTACGTACGGTATCTCTCGTCCTATTGAGAGCCGTAGCCAATAAATTCACAAATTCTTGCATCGGGTTATTAGTCCCTTGCTCCTCCTCATTACGAGGTTCTTCTTTCTGGTTTCTTTGACGTCTTGTTGGCGGCATTTTCTGTTAATGCGAAAATATTTTCGTTAATATTTACTTTTCATTCGGTTATTATTAACAATCAATAATAACTCAATCACATTGACAAGCATTTCAATAAACTTTTATATTAAGATGCTTCTTCGTAGTATAACACTATATCGTTCATCATTATATGGCTTCATCCATTTACAACACTATCCCGCAATTACTTTCTAAAAGTTAGGATTTACAAAAGACTACCCTTGTTATACAAAAGAGGGTTTTACGTTATTACTATCTACACACTATTTACATTACTAACTATAACAGGACTACATCTGCATCACTGCATTCTCGTAATCCGCATCGACCATACTAGCCACTATGTCCTGGCTAATTGTATGTCGAGTTTGTCCTTCTTCCACCGAATACTCAGTAATTTGGTGCTACGAACTCCAATGGATGTAGGACATTCGACTAATCTTTTGCTTCTTATTCAAAAGCTCTGCTTTCAGTTCTTGAACTTCTAGCTTTAGGTCCCAGACTTTGTCCTTGGCCAGCACCCTATCGTCATGCTCGACCTCCCAGAAGACTTACAAGTCCTCTTTATCCTCTTGGACATCATGGACCTCATGTTTGAGGTCGCACACTTCCTTACTCAATTGGACGTTTCTATCCAACACAGCCATGAACAGAGCCTTCATGGATTCTTCCGTCGTATACTCTTTCGCCATCTCCTCAGTAGGCAGTACTGTATTAGTCGGCATTGTCTCCACCTCTTCCTCCGATATACCATCAAACAATGACACAATGTCAAAGTTATCCTAATATTCAGACGGATCTTCATCCTCCACATCATTCTCCTCTATAATCACAACTGGTACCTTTGCTATCGGCATTCGTACAACCTCTACAAAGTTGACTGAGTCTTCCCTAACCTCATGTATTTCATTATACATGTCCATAATAGCTGGTATCTTCAATAAGACACAAATAACTTAATTAGTATACAATCAAAATATTAGAAACATATATCACATTTAATATGTTTACAGTTACTTTCTTCTTTTAAAACTCTACCCGAGTTTGTTTACTTCTAACCTCTACTTCACTTCTCAAGGTTATAGACTAAGGTTTTTCCCCTTAAGTTTTATAACATAAATCTTTGATACCAACCTGTGACACCCCCAAATCCGGGTACCTTCAAACCTTGGATATGGTGCTACACGGTGCTACAATCTACTCATACATTCAATTGAAGAGATCAATAACAATGCATAAGTTTACTAATTATCACATTCTATTAATCACTTCCCAGGTTATTCGTAACCATTAAATTCGTTCGATGTCATAATATCAGTTATTAAATTACTAATACTACGCTATTACAAAGGTAACTACTTGTCCATCTTGGACTTGCCTTTGTCTTTATCGGATCCTTTGGTCCATTCGCTCTTAGCTGAAATCATTTAGTTTTAAGCAAGAATGAGCATAAATAGCTCAGCAATTTAAACAACATATCTTGAAACCACAAAATCAAGAATCATATAGCTTTGTCTTCAATAACTGTACAATAGTTATGAAGTACTTAAGAATAATTAAAATAACATTTTGATCCCTTTAAAACCATTCCCAATGACTTATAGCCTCTTCGAAATCTGTATTGGTCAACGACCACGAACCATCATTTAGTTCTCATTCATGAAAGGAATAACCCGGCACAAAGACCGTAAGTTCGATATAGCTTACGAGCACATCCAGGTGATCAGCCTGTAGTACTCTATGTTGATCAACACTCATACATTAAACGTGTTTACGTTTAATTGGTGGCAACCTCACGTGCCTGTCGAATTAACGAAGTAAAAACATTTATTTATTCATACTCAAGTTTACCTGAGAATCCTTACCAATCAATTGGCATAGGATAACAACATTGTATATATATCTTGGAAAGATTTGTGGAAAAACCAACCAAAATATGCTAAGTCTCAGTCTAGCCGAATCAAATGGCATCGACTATTCAATAACAGTTTATGGATAAGATATCATGCATAATGACTGCTTGTCCAACATAAGGTATAGACAAGAATTTAGAAAACTTGTGTCAAGTAGAACTTGAACAAGGTTAGGAAACTTGCCTTTGCGTCTTTAACCTTTAAACGTACTCTACTCAGTCTTTACAATGCCTACAAAGCATAACACATAGCATACCAATGAGAATTTATAATCGATATACAATGTATAACCTAACTTCTCTTTCTTGTATAACTTAATCGAATTGTTAAGCTAATAACATTCGTTCAAGCTATTTAATGTTCATTATGGCTTATTAACATCTACATGTCACAAACCGACTCCCGTCGATCATCATTAAGCATAATGACTGACAAACCCTAATCGATTCGTTAAGTTAATCACATTCCCATCGGATTCCCATTATCGGACTCCGTATAGAATTTATATAAGTTTTAACTTCATACGATGTCATTCATGCATTATGTACCTCTATTACATATTATATAACCCTAAGGCACGCTCACAACTCGATTACGATTCATAGTTCACATTATCAGATTTCGAGTTTTAAATTCAAATACGTTTCGTCAACGTTTAATTCATAAAATCGTTCTTAAACATGTTGTTTAATTTATTTCTCTTCATGAATATTCATCAATTAGTTGTCCCATAATTACCATGTAGAAAGCTAGGTTCAAAAATGTTCACGTCAGAAAAGATTCCACTAAGGGCGCGGTTGTGACGAACGAGATTTTGTAATATAATTTGAATATTTATTGAATTAAATAAATATTTTCGATAATTTAATTATTAAATTAAATAATTAATTGATGAAATTGTGGTAGATTAATTTAATTATATGTGTCACATTGATTAAATTAATGTTGAAAATTTTATTATGCAAAGTATGTATTTAATTGAGCTTATTTGATTAAATGAATTATTTAATAAGCATAATGTTATTCTAATTAATTAGAGATTTAATGATTTGACATAATTAATAAATGAGAATTTTAATTATATGACTATGTGATTTAATGTGAAATTATTCTATTTTATTTAATTGATTTAAATAAGATATTTGATTAATTGCTTAATTGGGTGTGACATTATTTAACTATATGATAAGAATAAATTTAAATTAAATGAGAAGGAGTTATTAAGGAACAACCAAACAAGCCCCTAAGGGGAGTTGGACCAGTTAACCATGACGGAGTAACTTACCCACTAACTTATCAGTTGAATACAATATGTAATATTATATACATATATCATATATACATTAGTTCTATTTCATATTCCTATCAGAAGGAAAAAGAGAGAGAAACTTAGAGAAGTTGAGAGAGATTGAGAGTTAATTGAGAGAGATTGAAGATTGAGAGAAGAAAAGTACTTGAATCATCATCACAATCTAGCAGGGTAATCTCTTCAACCCAAACTTAAATTACGTTCTTATATTTTTATGGAAAAACTATTCAAGTCCTCTGTGATTGAAGAATTTTTTAATTGGTGGGTATATGATGATATATATATATATATATATATATATATATTAGTACATGTATATTTTATGGTTTATATCATGTATTCATATGCTAGAGTAACCAATTTCATATAGACATGCTATAATCAGAATTTTCCATTAACGACTATTTTGAGTTCTCTGTAAAATAATTATTTTGTGATCAATGCATAAATTGATGATTTATGTGTATATAAATGTTAAGATATAATCATAACATGTTTTCTACCATCTATGTATGTTTTCAAACCAATAATTTCATGTAATTATGTTTTAATTGAGTTTTTCAAAAGTTACAGAGTATAAAAATTGTATATATAGCCCTTATGGCCCTTACGAACAATTGTATGCCATGAATTGTTTGTTTAACTTAAATTTGTCAATAAATTATGATAATACATGTTAAGCCAAAGAAAACAAACTTTGAACGGACGGATTCGAAGGTATAACAAATCCGTGACGTCAAATTTCGTATTTTTCTTAAAAATCGTCAAGAACACCAAGAACAATGAAATTTCATGATTTGACTTGAGTAATTACATGATATAAAGTGTTAAAAGCATGTTAGAATTATTATATGATGTTTCTGTGAAGTTTATACTTTATAGAAATCACGGTACTAGTTTGAATTGCATTTAATTGGCCTAAAACTGTCAAAATCGTGAACTGTTGTTGAATAGCAAGGGCATGCCCGCCCCATCCGGCTTTATGCCCACCCCAGCGGGCCCCATGCAGATTTTACTCGCCCCAGCGGGGGTAGTGCAGAGAAATTTTTTTATTTTTTTGACCTCCTATAGTAAAATATGCATAACTTCTTCATACGAACTCCGATTAAGAAGATTCAGGATGATTCGAACAACTAACGAGTAGACCTATAATTTTCATATTGTAAGTTTTTTTATTTGAAGTCGTTAGAAGGGGTCAAAATGGCCATCTTTGTTACTGATGCGTATTCGGAGGCAATTTGAGGGCGTCGGACATGCACATACGCAAGTGTAGTGCTCTCGACAATAAAAAATGTTGTTCTAAGTTATAAACATGAATATTATATGATTTGAAGTTCATGTTAATAAACTAAGTTATTGACATGCATAAGATAATGTGAAGGTTCAAATTAACAAACTAAGTGCGAACTTGAATATTGTGATTGGAAAACTTGATTATGATTATTTGAAGGATTATACCTATATGATACGCATATTATGAATTCATACTCATGTTATGTGGTTAGTTAGTAAGTTAACACTAGGAACCAAGTTGTAAGTTGAACTTAAATGAAAGGTTCAATGGTTGAACACAGAAGTTATAAAACTAATCGACATCGTATGCATAATGTAATGTGTAGGACGTTGAGGAATTGAGCTGTAATTAGATTTGTAGCTTACGCACGAGGCAAGTATTCTATCCCTAACTTATTATTGTTAAACAACTTCTTATTCATAGTCTTTAAATTGAGTAAACCTTCTAACTTCAAAGTTATTCGTGAGCAAGTTCGATACTTATAATTCTATGTCAATCAAGTTCTTGTTCTTATTATTCAAGTTCAAGATTTCATATGAGATATTATAAGTTCTTTAAGTATTACTTAAGTTATACAATATTTATTAAATTGTATACTCTTGAGATTTGTTATTCAAATTGAATATCATTTATTATTGAACCTTGTAAGACTAGCGAACCCTTATTGATTCGACTAGTCCATAGTTGATGAGCGTTCTAAATTCCAGAACTATTATTGAGCTTATCCAAACCAAACTTTCTTTGGTGCGGACTCTGATGTCAAACTGAGATGAATAACCCTGTAAAGGGGATTTATAATGTTTTAGAGTTAAGATATTGTGCACAGTATAGTACTAAGGGTTGATCCCCCTAAGTACGGGATTTAGATTCCATAGTCTTATGATTGTTAAAGGTTTTAAGTATAAACACTTGACAACCTAGGACATTGTTGAAGGTCTTATGACTCTCAGAAGTTCTTTTGATTCTTGTTATTCATTCTTGATTCAAAAACCGAGTTTCTTTATTCAGAAGTCTTTGATTCACTCGCATGTTATTATATTATTATTATATTATTATACTTGTGGGCAATCATGCTCACTCTTGCGTAATAATAATATTGCAGTTAAGAACGAAAGGTCTGAAGAGCCTTCTACTAGCAAAGGTAAGGGCAAGGTCAACAAGTAATGAAGACTTGTTGTTTATTTGATATGTTTATGTTTAAGACTTATGTTAAAGTTGTGTAAGACTTATTATTTGTTTACGTTTCCGTATTTGAGATTTAAGGTTAGTATGACCTGGGATTGATTTTGTATTTTTATTCAGATGTTGTAACCCCATAATGGGAGATGTTGGTTTTATTTCTATCTATTGCACGGTTACATTTATTATGGGTAGATAGATAGATGATATTTATATAGTGCACACCAAATCCCGTGGAAATTGAAGTACTCGGATTTGGGGGTGTTACAGGTTGGTCTCAAAGCTGTAGGTTATGAACCTTAGGTGGGGGAAAACCTTAGGGTAGTAGCCTTTTAAGAGATCGAGAACATAGTAATGATAAACTCTTATCGAGTTCTAAGAAAGATAATAAATTAACTTATGTGCTAAGTGCTTATACTTATATACTTGCGAGAGTATCGATTAGCATCACGTAATAACTAAGACTTAAAATTTGATTTGTTAGGATGTCGGATGCTAGAGAACCCAGTCAGCCTAGGGACGTTGTACCCCGAGAGGCTAGAGAGGAGGAGCCCCGAGACATTCACACAGTCTAGGACCAGTTGATTCGACGAGAGTCATCTCCTTTGATCACAATCGTTGGTCGGGAGCATGAACCGGTGTTCGATTCAGAGGAGGACTCTGAGGAGATAGAGATTCAGGCTGAGGCAGTTAAGGAGGAAGAGGAAGACCCTGAAGAGTTTCCACCGAACTCTATCAGTGCTGAGATGTATAACGAACTGTAAGACCGTAACATAGAGTTATGAGATAATGTTCAGGAGCTGAGGGAGCAGACGGTTACTCAACAGTCTACCATTGAGCAGAAGGATGTTGAAGTTGAGGCTCTTCACACACGTCTTGGAGATGTAGACTGGGAGTTGGTTAATAAAAAGGGCCAAGTTGAGCAGAAGTCAGAGGAGATAGAGAAATTGAAGAATGAGTTGAAAGAGAAATTAGCAAGGCTTGCCATAGCAGAGGAAGCTTGGGTGAGAGATTCACGACGTGTCGATCTTGCAGAGGATAATGTTCGTGCAAAGAGAGCAAAGATTGAGGAGACGGGTTATACATTTCAGAATGCAATTGACAAGGCCCAGGATCGGGTGATGTACTATCCAGTCCAGTTCGAAGGTTTGCCTTGGTATATACTGGATCGCAAGATGATGTTCCGTATCATGGAGGAAGAACGCAGTAAAGTTATTTGACGCCTTAGTAGGCAGTGGTAGGAACAGTTTGATTATGTGATAACTTAATTGATGTTAATAATGTAAATTCCGATGTGCTTATAAACAGAGGAATATTTTGATGATTTAAATCCTGTAGATTCTTTATCTCGGGATAGTTGATATAAATAGCAGTGATGCTATCGCATTATGTTTAAAACTTTTGATTAAATAAAATATCAGAGTTTATTTGAGGTAATGTGTTAAGTGATTATGTTTAAATGTTTAAGTTAAGCCTTAAATATTTAAAGGATTGAATAAAGATCTAATGAGCGTATATCTTAAACAGAAATATGATGTCGAGAAGAAGACCAAACCGTCAACCGACCTAAGAAGGGTCAACAAACAACAACGAAGCCAATGCTAATGCTAACCCCATGCAGTAGTTGTTGAACTTACTGGCCGGAGCAATTAACAATCAACCTCAAGCTCCACCGAACACCTCGTTCAAAGAATTCAAGGCGGTAGGACCGCCAGAGTTTAAAGGCTCCACGAAACCGATAGAAGCTCAGACTTGGGTTATGGAGATGGAGAAAGTTTTCGACGTTGCCAGAGTCGGTGAGAACTATAAGACCGCATACGTAACATTCATGTTAAAATCAAAAGCCAGCTTTTGGTGGTAGGCAAACAAGTTCGAGGAGGAGAAGGCGTAATAACCTGGGAGAGGTTTAAAGAAATGTTTTTCGAGATGTATTTCCCGACCAGCTCATAAAACCTGATGGAGGTACAATTTCTGGAGCTCAAGTAGGGGAATATGTCGGTACCAGACTATGCTGTGAAATTCAATGAGTTGGCTAGGTTTGCCACGTATCAAGTGCACACCGATGAGAGTAAGGCAAAGAGGTTTGAACAGGGCCTGAAGCCCTGGTTGTGTAGCAAAGTGTCAATGTTCTAATTGAACACTTTTGCTGGGGTACTGGAGAAGGCCATCCTAGCTGAAGGTGGTAGTGACACCGTGACCAAGTATAACCAGGATCAGAAGAAGAAGAAGAAGAATGAGAGTGAATGGAATACCAAGGCTAGTGGCAGCAACACGGGAGGAAATAACAATCAGAAGAGGAGGTGGACCGATAACTAGTCAACTGGTAATCAGCAAGGAGGTTAGAAGAAGAGAATTGAAGCACGTCAGACCTGCGGGAAAGCTCACATGGGGATCTGTATAAAGGGAAAACGGGTGTGATACAATTGTGGTCAAGAAGGCCATATAGCACCTAACTGTCCTAAGCCAAAGAAGGGTGCCTGCTTCACTTGTGGCTCAAAGGATCACTTGGCTAGGGACTATCCTAAGAAAGGATCTGGAGGGGCAGGAATAGGAGGGAACAAGGGAAACAGCGGTGGAAATACTCTAACTATCACGGGACCAACCGCAACCAACCGACCGACTGCCAGGACGTTCAATATGACAGTACAGGATGCTGTGCAGTCTCGCGATGTGGTGTCAGGTATCATTCCGATCAATAAAGTTAATGCTTATGTATTATTTGATTCGGGTGCTACTTGTTCATTCATATCCAATGACTTTGCTAAGAATTTAGGATTGCATAAAGACGAGTTAGAATACCCTATGAACATAGAGATTGCGAATAGAGAAGTGATCCCTATAAAGTATGTACACAAGAACTGTAGGCTGGATATTAAAGGTAACATTATGAACGTAGATCTTATCCCAATTAGACTTGGGGAATTCGACGTTATTCTAGGAATGGATTGGCTAATCAATTATGGAGCTGTAATTGATTGCCAGAGGAAATGTATTAACCTTATGACTCCGTCAAAAGTTGTGTTTTATGGCACCAAGTCGCCTAGACAAGCGAGTTGTCTGACGATGATGCAGGCCAGGAAGTTGTTATGATAAGGCTGTGTAAGATATTTAGCCCACATAGTCGATAGTCGTAAAGAGAACCCGAAGTTGGAAGATATACCAGTCGTGAGGGACTTTGTAGACGTATTTTCGGATGATCTGCCAGGACTTTCTCCAGATAGAGAGATTGAGTTTGTGATCGATTTGGCTCCAGGAACGGCTCAAATATAAAAGGCACCGTACCGGATGGCTCCGGTAGAGATAAAAGAATTTATGGTATAGCTGCAAGAGCTACTGGACAAGAAGTACATTCAACCGAGCGTATCACTGTGGGGAGCGCTGATAGTAGTGTGCATACAAGCCAATCATGTATGATGATAAAGCACGTACTTTGTAAACAATCTTATTTATTTATTAATGAAATATTCATTTATTACAGGCATTTAATTATCTACATGTTGCTGTTTTTATAATATGTAAATAACCCATAGTTTTAAGCAATGCTTTTAGAATCATGATGATGATCATGCTAATGAGATCTAAATTCTTAGAAAGTTTTAAAACTTAAATAGTTCCCAATCGTGGGATTACTAAAAAGGGGTTTAGTAAATCCGGATAGATTGGTACATATGTTGCTTGCTCATTGGATGAGGATGATTGATCTCATGATCATTTGTGTGGAGACACTAAAGCAAGTATGTAGGTGCTTATTGAAGAATAAGTTCACTGAACGTGATTCGCTATGGAATACCTAATGGAGTTTTACTCGCATGTCAATAGGAATTCCTAATGTGATAGTAGTACAAGTGATCCTTGGACTTGAGATCATCATAGTATCTTGTATGTAACAAATTATACTTTGACTTATTCCTTAAGACCTTTTAAGGCATATATAGGGTATGCTTGGGTATAATGAGTTACATATGGAGATAATGAATGATCAATAAAGAATCTACCACCTCTAGTAAAAGAGGAGATATGTCCCATGTGATTCGTTAAATGACAACCCAGGAATCCTTGGCCAAGGTGAAATGAAATTAGAAAGGAGTTTTTAATTTGCATTATTTGGAGTTGTGCATTTTCTAATCGAAATACATATAATTAAATAAAATAAGACTTGACAGTAAATCCATGTCTTATATTTAATTGGGACATTGTATGGTGGAAGGATTGAATTGTATGGTAACTATTAACTCACAGGTTCTTTTATGATTAATGTTGAAATCTATATTATCTGGAAAGTCGTTGATCGCTAGGGAGGCTTATCCCTATTGTAGAATAAATATTATTTATTTAAATAAATTATTAGTTTAATTTATTTATTTAAATAAGATTAAAATTGTTTTAATTGATTTATTCACAACCGGTTTAATATGGAGAACCTAAAGGGTCACACCATAAAAGGAAGAATAATTATTTAAGAAGGTAATGGCATAATCGTAATAATGCATTAAGTATAATTAATTTAATCTATGGTGATAGAATAAATTAAATAGCTTAATGTTTATTATTTAATATTTTGGAAATATTAAATATAAATTAATAAGAGGAGTCTTATTAATATTATTACAATTATTATTATTTTAATTTCTAAAGGAGTTTAGTAATTAATTTAATATTTAGTACTCTCATTTATTCCTAATAAGATTAGGAGATAAATTAATTAAATGAATTTAATTAATTATTCCCATGTGGTGGGAAGCCTAAATTAATTAAAGGAGTTTAATTAATTAAAAGAAATCCCATGTCTAATAGGATTAGAAGGGTTGACCAATGTCTATATAAGAGAAGTCTTATAATAGATATTAGATTGATGCAATTCCAATTGTTGGAGAGTACTCCTTTTCTATAGAGGATAGAAAACTAAGGTTAAGCCAAACACCCTCCTTCTTGATAATTCCTCTTCCTTGGTGGATCACCTCTAGAGGCCAAACACTTGGGTGGCTAACGTTGATCAAAGGAAAGAATCTAACCCGAAAATTCAAGGAGATCACGAAGAACAAGGAGTTGAACTAGTACCTGTGGAAGCTTCGTTCTACAAGGGTATGATTCCATAACTTCTTATTTATCGTTTTAAATTAATAATTTGCATAAAGGATGATCCGGGTAATGGTTTTGTAGAAATTTTTTAAACTCTGATATACCATGCTTCCGCTAATTTTTGCAATTTGATTGCGTCACGATTTCTTACAAACCCAACAGTGGCATCAGAGCCAAATCTTTATGCAATTATTAATTTATTTTTGATTTCATATACATATGGGTATGTATTTAAAATAATTTATTGTGCTAATCTTGAATTCTGCAAAGAAAAGGTGTTGTCTCTTTCTTACTCCAAAAAGAAGGTGACCCATCAGGAAAGGACTTTTTTTATAAACCTGCAGGACTCTTTTAATAAAAGAAGGTGACTTTTTTTAAAAAAAAAAAAATATGATATATTTATATATTATATTCTAAATAATTTTATAATTAAAATAAAGAGTTTATTTTAATCTTGAAATTGGATTTCATGCAATTTAAAATTACCCATTAAATGATACTCATATATATATGGAATGTTTTAATTCATGAGATGAATATTTATTTATTGATATATATGGTGATATGTATGAAAATAAATGGGGATTGATTATGGACTATTTGACCAATGTGATTGGATTTTATTTTAGTTGAATGCTTGAATGAATGGGTTTTATTAAATGGGGTCTGCGTACCTCGTCTTCTCTAATTTTTCTTGATGTAAAATTCTATCTCACTCCTATGTACTTCCCCTTGACTGTTGATCAAGGTTTCTATTTAAATTAAATAGTTTAATGTAATAGAAATAGTTAGAATTATCTTTAAAAATTAGAGACCAAGGAGCAAGGAGCGCGTGAAGACCCGTTTGTATGGAGCCCGGGTTTAAATGTAATAGTTACGTTTAAATTTAAATTCTTGCACCCCTAGGTTTGACCTTTTGGTTCACTTGGTGGCTCTAGTGAACCAAACTAGAATAAAAGTCCATAATCAATCCGGGTAGAATATAGTATTCTATATTGCATGCTAAATATTATATATATTATATTTTATGCAAACATGCTTCGCATGTTTAATAAAATGACGCGTATTTTATATATATATGTGCATGCGCGCTAAACAAAGATGAGACTAATAATAACAAACCCCTCAAAGAAATAATATTAAGTCTGAAGCGTTCAAATGATATTTGGAATATCGAACGTCGCCTTCTAGCATGATAAATTAATAGAGTATTAGATATTTAATATGAGCTTGTTGTGCTATCCACAAGGCGAGTATTGCGTATTTAAGATGTTAATTAATCACATTTGATGCTTATCAAGAAAATTGAACGATCTAGTCTTGTTGTGCTATCCACAAGGACGAACATTTTTCTTTTTTGAATTTATGAAAGTGCTAGGCTGGACTTAACTTAAATTATTTTAGTTCGGATGTGCACACACTTGACCATTATGATTTAAGAGGCAAAATAAAAGGAATTACATGGTGATGTAATTGACAAGAGTTGTCTACCTATTTATTTGTATATCGCTTGTTGTGCTATCCACAAGGTTATATACATTTGAAATGGGATCCTTATTCTCACTAGCAAATTTTTAATTAGATGTTGCCGAACTATATAAGTGAGGGTAATATAGTTTGATAAAAATAGTGGGAGATACCAATTTAAAATAAAGACCTAAATTTATTTTGGTATGCAAAATTAATAAAATGAATGTTTGCTAAAATGTTGTTTTTCACATGCAGAATTTTAAAAATGTCAAAATCACTAATTTCACTGCGAAGCATACTTGATGCTAATAAGCTTACCGGGCCGAATTATACGGACTGGCCAAGAAATCTGAGAATAGTTCTCACTACTGAAAAGATTTCTTATGTCCTAAACTCACATGTCCCTGGAACTGTTCCAGAAACAACCTCTGAGGAAGAGATTGCCACCATTGTAAAGTGGCAAGATGATGCATCTGTAGCTCAATGCATCATGCTCGCATCCATGAATAACGAGCTTCAGCGTCAGCAAGAAAACATGGATGCTCCTACTATGTTGATTCACCTCAAGGAGTTGTATGGTGAACAAAGTAGGACTGCTAGATATGAGATATCTAAGGAGCTCTTCCGATCTCGGATGACCAAGGGCAAGGTGAACATAAAGGAACAAAAGAAATCTGATCCAGCTAGCAAAGGAATGTGCTTCCATTGCAACGAGCCGGGTCATTGGAAGAAAAACTGCAAGAAGTTTCTGGCAGACAAGAAGCTTGGAGAAGCTTCGACTTCCAATCAAGGTTTGTTCATAATTGAAATTAATTTTTCAGAAAGTCAAAATTCTACTTGGGTATTGGATACCGGCTGTGGTTCTCACATATGTAATAATGTGAAGGGACTGGTCAGAAGTAGAAAGCTGAACAATGATGAGGTGATCCTACGAGTAGGGAATGGAGCAAAGGTTGCTGCATTAGCTGTAGGAACTTATTATTTAGCAATGCCTTCGGGCAAGCCCATTTATCTTAATAATTGTTATTATGTTCCGAATATTATTAAAAACATTATTTCAATTTCTGTATTGGATATGGAAGGATTTAACGTTGTTATAAAGAACAATAGTTGTTCTATTTATAAAGACGATGTTTTATATGGTATTGGAAATTTGCGAAATGGACTTTATACACTTGACTTACAAGAAAATATATTTAAAATTGAACAAACTAAGAAAAGGAAAAGAGATGATATTAATTATACCTACATGTGGCACTGTAGACTCGGTCATATCAATGAAACAAGATTATCCAAGTTGCATAAAGATGGGCTCCTCGAGCTATCCGATTATGAATCATATCCAACTTGTGAATCTTGTCTCATGGGTAAAATGACTAAATCTCCTTTTAGTGGAAGAGGAGAAAGAGTTACAGAGTTGTTGACATTGATTCACACAGACGTTTGTGGGCCTATGACAACAAGTGCACGGGGTGGGTATTCTTATTTTATTACTTTCACTGATGATCACTCAAGATTTGGATATGTGTATTTAATGAAATACAAGTCAGAATCATTTGAAAAGTTCAAAGAGTTCAGAAGTGAAGTAGAGAAACAAACGGGCAAGAGTATAAAGATACTTCGATCAGATCGAGGCGGAGAATACTTAAGCGGTGAGTTTCTCAATTGTCTCAAAGAAAATGGTATAATCTCACAATGGACTCCTCCAGGTACACCACAATTAAATGGAGTATCTGAAAGGAGAAATCGAACACTGTTAGACATGGTTCGATCCATGATGAGTTTTACCGACCTTCCAATTTCCTTCTGGGGATATGCCCTAGAAACGGCTGCATACCTACTTAACAAGGTACCTACCAAATCCGTCCCAAAGACTCCATATGAGATGTGGAAGGGAAGGAAACCAAATCCTAAGCATGTTAAGACTTGGGGTTGTCCAGCTTATGTCAAAAAGTTTGAACATGATAAGCTACAGACTAAATCCGAAAAGTGTAGATTTGTGGGATACCCTAAAGAAACTGTAGGGTATTATTTCTATCATCCAACTGATCAAAAGGTGTTTGTTGCGAAACATGCTGCCTTCTTGGAAAAGGAGTTTATCCATGAATGGGTCAGTGGGAGTAAGATATATCTTGAAGAAGCTCAAGAACCACAAATTACCACGGATCAAAGTCAGGTACCTGACCAAGTAGAAGAACCTACTATACCACACCCTGTTCGTAAATCTGGAAGAGTACCGAAGATACCTGAGAGGTATGGATTCGTTGTAGAGGATGACGATGAGGTACGCATCATGAATGATGATGATCCATTGAATTACGAACAGGCCATGAGTAATAAACACTCAGGGAAATGGCTTGAAGACATGAAATCCGAAATGGACTCCATGTATGAAAACAAAGTATGGACTTTGGTTTCACCACCTGAAGGCATTAAGCCTATTGGGTGTAAATGGGTCTTTAAAAGAAAGACTGGAGCGGACGGCAAGGTGGAGACCTATAAGGCCCGACTGGTTGCAAAAGGTTTCAAACAAAGACAAGGAGTTGATTATGATGAAACCTTTTCACCAGTAGCTATGCTCAAGTCCATTCGGATTTTGCTTGCGATTGCAGCTTATAACGACTATGAGATCTGGCAGATGGACGTGAAAACGGCCTTCCTCAATGGGAAACTTGAGGAGGATGTGTATATGACACAGCCAGAGGGATTTGTTTCAAAGGTTGGAATAAATCAAGTCTGTAAGCTGCAACGATCCATTTATGGATTGAAGCAAGCTTCTCGTAGATGGAACATTCGTTTTGATGAGACAATCAAAGAGTTTGATTTTATCAAAAATAACGATGAACCATGTGTGTACAAGAAGGTTAGTGGGAGCGCAGTTTCATTCCTTGTATTATATGTTGATGATATATTACTGATAGGGAATGACATTCCTATGCTACAATCAATTAAAATCTGGTTATCTAAACACTTCTCCATGAAGGACTTGGGAGAAGCATCCTATATTTTGGGGATAAAGATCTATAGAGATAGATCTAAAAGGATGCTTGGTTTATCCCAAGGAACGTACATTGATGCAATGCTAAAGAGATTTAGCATGGAAGATTCCAAAAGAGGACTCATGCCGATGAGCCATGGAATACATCTCTCCAAGAAACAGGCCCCAAAGACACCTGAGGAGAGAGACCGAATGAGTAAGATCCCTTATGCTTCTGCAATAGGATCTATCATGTACGGTATGATATGTACTACACCGGATGTTGCTCATTCACTTAGTGTAATGAGCAGATACCAGTCGAATCCAGGAGAAGAGCACTGGAAGGCAGTGAAGAATATCCTAAAATACTTGAGAAGGAATAAGGATATTTTTCTTGTCTACGGTGGGTCTGAATTAAAACTCGAGGGCTTCACAGACTCAAGTTTTCAAACGGACCAAGATGACAGTAAATCTGTTTCGGGGTATGTTTTTACCTTGAACGGAGGCGCAGTGAGTTGGAAGAGTTCCAAGCAGCAAACAGTTGCTGATTCAGTGACAGAGGCAGAGTATATAGCTGCAAGTGAAGCTGCAAAGGAAGCTGTTTGGATGAAGAAGTTCATAACTGAACTTGGTGTGGTTCCTAGCATTGGAGAAGCAGTTCCCATTTACTGTGACAACACAGGAGCAGTTGCACAGGCTAAGGAACCGAGGTCTCATCAGAAATCTAAACACGTGTTACGGCGATTTCATTTGATCAGGGAGATCATTGAAAGAGGAGACGTCACCTTGGAGCGTGTAGACTCTCAAGACAACATTGCAGATCCATTTACTAAAGCTTTAACACAACAGCAGTTTGATCGTCACTTAGAGAAGATGGGTATGAGATACCATGGCGATTGGCTTTAGTGCAAGTGGGAGATTGATAGTAGTGTGCATACAAGCCAATCATGTATGATGATAAAGCACGTACTTTGTAAACAATCTTATTTATTTATTAATGAAATATTCATTTATTACAGGCATTTAATTATCTACATGTTGCTGTTTTTATAATATGTAAATAACCCATAGTTTTAAGCAATGCTTTTAGAATCATGATGATGATCATGCTAATGAGATCTAAATTCTTAGAAAGTTTTAAAACTTAAATAGTTCCCAATCGTGGGATTACTAAAAAGGGGTTTAGTAAATCCGGATAGATTGGTACATATGTTGCTTGCTCATTGGATGAGGATGATTGATCTCATGATCATTTGTGTGGAGACACTAAAGCAAGTATGTAGGTGCTTATTGAAGAATAAGTTCACTGAACGTGATTCGCTATGGAATACCTAATGGAGTTTTACTCGCATGTCAATAGGAATTCCTAATGTGATAGTAGTACAAGTGATCCTTGGACTTGAGATCATCATAGTATCTTGTATGTAACAAATTATACTTTGACTTATTCCTTAAGACCTTTTAAGGCATATATAGGGTATGCTTGGGTATAATGAGTTACATATGGAGATAATGAATGATCAATAAAGAATCTACCACCTCTAGTAAAAGAGGAGATATGTCCCATGTGATTCGTTAAATGACAACCCAGGAATCCTTGGCCAAGGTGAAATGAAATTAGAAAGGAGTTTTTAATTTGCATTATTTGGAGTTGTGCATTTTCTAATCGAAATACATATAATTAAATAAAATAAGACTTGACAGTAAATCCATGTCTTATATTTAATTGGGACATTGTATGGTGGAAGGATTGAATTGTATGGTAACTATTAACTCACAGGTTCTTTTATGATTAATGTTGAAATCTATATTATCTGGAAAGTCGTTGATCGCTAGGGAGGCTTATCCCTATTGTAGAATAAATATTATTTATTTAAATAAATTATTAGTTTAATTTATTTATTTAAATAAGATTAAAATTGTTTTAATTGATTTATTCACAACCGGTTTAATATGGAGAACCTAAAGGGTCACACCATAAAAGGAAGAATAATTATTTAAGAAGGTAATGGCATAATCGTAATAATGCATTAAGTATAATTAATTTAATCTATAGTGATAGAATAAATTAAATAGCTTAATGTTTATTATTTAATATTTTGGAAATATTAAATATAAATTAATAAGAGGAGTCTTATTAATATTATTACAATTATTATTATTTTAATTTCTAAAGGAGTTTAGTAATTAATTTAATATTTAGTACTCTCATTTATTCCTAATAAGATTAGGAGACAAATTAATTAAATGAATTTAATTAATTATTCCCATGTGGTGGGAAGCCTAAATTAATTAAAGGAGTTTAATTAATTAAAAGAAATCCCATGTCTAATAGGATTAGAAGGGTTGACCAATGTCTATATAAGAGAAGTCTTATAATAGATATTAGATTGATGCAATTCCAATTGTTGGAGAGTACTCCTTTTCTATAGAGGATAGAAAACTAAGGTTAAGCCAAACACCCTCCTTCTTGATAATTCCTCTTCCTTGGTGGATCACCTCTAGAGGCCAAACACTTGGGTGGCTAACGTTGATCAAAGGAAAGAATCTAACTCGAAAATTCAAGGAGATCACGAAGAACAAGGAGTTGAACTAGTACCTGTGGAAGCTTCGTTCTACAAGGGTATGATTCCATAACTTCTTATTTATCGTTTTAAATTAATAATTTGCATAAAGGATGATCCGGGTAATGGTTTTGTAGAAATTTTTTAAACTCTGATATACCATGCTTCCGCTAATTTTTGCAATTTGATTGCGTCACGATTTCTTACAAACCCAACAAGCGCCAGTGTTATTTGTGAAGAAGAAGGACGGGACGATGTGGCTCTGCATCGATTATAGAGAGTTAAACAAGGTCACCATTAAGAATAGATATCCATTACTGAGGATCGACGACCTGTTTGATCAATTAAAGGGAGCGAGATACTTTTCAAAGATAGACTTGAGGAGTGGTTATCATTAACTGAAGGTGAGGCCAAAGGATGTTCCGAAGACAGCGTTTAGGACTCGATATGGTCACTACGAATTTTTGGTGATGTCATTTGGTCTAATGAATTCTCCTGCAGCATTTATGGGCCTAATGAATGGAGTGTTCAAGCCGTTTTTGGACAAATTTGTGGTGGTCTTTATCGATGACATTTTGGTATATTCGAAGACCAAGGAAGAAAATGTAGAGTATCTGAAAGTAACGTTAGAGGCATTGAGAAGAGAGAAGTTGTACGCGAAATTTTTAAAATGTGAATTCTTGATTGAAATGGTGCAATTTCTTGGACATGTGATCGATAAGGACAGAATTTCGGTAGATCCTTCTAAAGTCGAAGCTGTGATGAATTTGGATCAGCCAAAAACGCCGTCGGAAGTGAGAAGTTTTCTTGGATTGGCAGGTTATTATAAAAGATTCATTCAGGATTTTTCCAAGATCTCAACTCCGCTGACGAATTTGACTAGGAAATCAGTGAAATTCGTTTGGACGGAGAAGTGTGAGGAAAGCTTCCAAGAGCTTAAGAAAATGTTGAGTTCAGCACCTGTGTTATCTCTTCCGGATGACATAAGAAATTTTGTGGTTTATAGTGATGCGTCGCATAAAGGACTTGGCTGTGTGCTTATACAAAATGGCAGGGCCATTGCGTATGCGTCACGACAATTGAAGGACTATGAGAAGGGGTAGCCGACCTATGACTTGGAGTTAGTTGCAGTGGTATTTGCTTTGAAGATCTGGAGACACTATCTCTATGGGGAGAAGTTTGAAATATATACAGACCACAAGAGTCTGAAATATATTTTTACACAGAAGGACTTAAATATGCACTAGAGATGATGGCTGGAGTTAATTAAGGACTATGACTGCGAGGTTTTATACCATCCGGGTAAAGCAAACGTTGTTGCCGACGCCTTAAGCAGAAAGGGTCGGGAGAAATTGATGATGTTGACTGCTTAGGAGGAGCTAATTTTAGCAATGAAGAAGCTGGAATTGGAAGTGAAGTATCCGATAGAGATTGACGAGAAGCTGTTCCAGATGCAAGCTGGTACAACTTTGCTAGATAAAGTGAAGGAAGCTCAACTTCAGGACGAAGAATGTGAAAAGGTAAAGAAGAAGATATCTGAAGGAACCGAACCGAGGTTCAAGATAGACAGTGAGGGACTGCTGAGATTTGAGAGCAGAGTTTGGGTACCTCCAATTCCAGAGATTAAGGAAGACATTTTGAGCGAGGCTCATATCTCACAGTATTCGATTCACCCTGGTAGTACCAAGATGTACCAGAATCTTCGACAACATTTCTGGTGTCCGAATTTGAAACTAGATGTTGCAGAGTGTGTTGCAAAGTGTCTGACATGTCAGAAAGTGAAAGCAGAACATCAGAGGCCGAGTGGTTTGCTACAACATTTAGAGATCCTAAAATGGAAATGGGAACACATTACGAAGGATTTCGTGGTTGGCCTCCAGACGACTCAGAAAGGCTACGACGCAGTATGGGTTATCATTGACCGATTGACGAAATCCGCACACTTCCTTCCTATCAGAATGAGATTCAACTTAGACCAGTTGGGAAAGCTATATGTGAAAGAGATTGTTTCGAGGCAAGGAGTTTCGGTGTTAATTTTTTCTGATAGGGATCCGCGCTTTACATCAAACTTCTGGAAGCGACTACAGGAAAGTATGGGGACGCAGTTGAGAATGAGTACGGCCTATCACCCTCAGATAGACGGACAGAGTGAAAGAATGATCCAGACATTGGAAGATATGCTGAGAGCATGAATCATGGATTTCAAAAGTAACTGGGATGACCACCTACCGCTTGTTGAATTCGATTACAACAACAGTTACCATGCTAGTATTGGCATGCCGCCTTACGAAGCATTGTATGGAAGAAAGTGCAGAACTCCACTTTACTGGGATGAAGTTGGCGAGAGGCAATTGCTAGGTCCAAAGTTGGTACAACAAACAGTAGAGATAGTCAAAGTGATCCTGACAAGACTGGTAGCAGCTCAAGATAGGCAGAAGAAATACGTCAATCCACACCATAAGAATGTAGAATTTGAATCGGGTAGCTTTATTTTCTTGAAAGTCTCTCTCTGGAAAGGGAAGATCAGATTCGGTAAGAAGGGGAAATTGAGCCCGAGGTTCATTGGACCCTTTGAGGTACTGCGAAGGATTGGAGAAGTCGCATATGAGGTAGCCTTTCCTCCGGCGCTAGAGAATGTCCACAACGTCTTCCATGTGTCAGTGTTAAGACCCTACAAACCCGATTACAAACATGTGATTGAATATAAACCCCTATAATTTGAGAAAGACTTATCCTATGAAGAAATTCCTGTTCAAATAGTTGACAGGAAAGAGCAAGTTTTCAGAAATAAAGTTATACCTTCTGTTAAGGTAATTTGGAGGAACCACAACGCTGATGAAGCTACGTGGGAACTCAAAGAGCATATGATGAAGAATAACCCACAATTATTTACTTAATTTATGTGTAAGCGATTCTGGGGACAGAATCTTTGTAAGGGGGGGAGAATGTAACGGGACGAAATTTTAATTAAACCGTGATTCTGGGGACAGAATCCTTTTAAGGGAGGAAAGATGTGACGAACGAGATTTTGTAATATAATTTGAATATTTATTAAATTAAATAAATATTTTTTGATGATTTAATTATTTAATTAAATAATTAATTAATGAAATTATGGTAGATTAATTTAATTATATGTGTTTACATTGATTAAATTAATGTTGAGAATTTTATTGTGCAAAGTATGTATTTAATTGAGCTTATTTGATTAAATAAATTATTTAATAAGCATAATGTTATTCTAATTAATTTAATAATTAATTAGAGATTTAATGATTTGACATAATTAATAAATGAAAATTTTAACTATGTGACTATGTGATTGTTGGTTTGTTTCAGTGTTAACAAAACAGACACACACGTGCAAGTATACACGGTTAACAAGTAATATATGATAAGTCAAGTATCGTTCCCACGGAGAAAAATAATTACCTCTAATCTATCATGCAACAACTTTGTAGCTATTTCTGGCTGCTTTAACGAGTGAATAAGATGTGAATTACTAACTAGAATGATTATCAACTAAAAACAACTAATTAACAAGCGACTAATTCAAATTGGGAAGATATGGGATCCTAACTTCACTTAATGCTTCATCCAGATTATACACCTCTTGTTAAGCCTAATTAATTACTTCGGATTGCTAGGCGAGAGCACGAAGGTGAAACATGGCTATCTTTCGATATACCATGTCCATATCACATAAAATCCACAAAAGAGATAGAATTTATATGAACATCAATATTACCTAACTCACTAAATTTCTATGTGACTTACAAGTAATATTAATTTAAGTGCAAGTTCTCTCGACTACACATGGTAATACGGTATATGTCTATCCGGATTACGAATCACAAAATCTATCACATGCAAATTTCATGATCATATGCTAACATGGTCAAATCTGAATTTGTACTTCCTCTTTCAATTCCATACAAATTATTAAGGTAGATGGTGATCAAGCATCTAAACAATTAACACAACCATGCTAGGCAATCCCTACATAATCAATCACACATAACAACGAGGCATAGAGATCTGAACTAAGCAATAAACTCTATTAGAATCCCATAATGGTGATTAGTTCTTCACTGAAGTAATAACCATTATGGGGATTGATCCAAGCATTGAGATAATACAATGAAAGCAAGGAGAGTTAAGAGATTAGGAAATTGCAAATCTGATAAATCTCTGTTCAAAGTAAACCTCCAAGCTCAATTCAAATCCACAATCAACCCAAATGAAAACCCTATTAATAATCACAATCACTAAGAACCAAAGAGAGAAGCTAAAATAGTATAATAGTAGCTAAGAACTCTCTTTAGCTCTTTAAAACCCTATATTAGAAATAAAAATGATTAAAACTTAGTCTTATAACTTGCCAATACATCCTTTAAAGGAAAATACGCTACAACAGTTTTTAAGTGAGAAGTCAATCTGTGAAACATTGTGACTGGCGCGGCCGAGCCACCCCGTAAGCCTTTTGGGGCGCGGGGGCGCTGATATGCAGACCGGTTTCCTTCTGGCGCAGGCGCACCACTTTTGCTCTTCTTGCCGACGCGGCCGCGCTATGTTGATTTTCTGCATTCTTCTGCTGGTGCATTACTGGTTCACTTCTGGTCATTAGCTGCTTCTTTCCTCTTCTTTTTTCTTTCATTTGCCACTTTAAGATGCCATTTCCACACGCATGTTCCATCTTCAATCCACCTCTAGCACACCATCTTGCCATCATGCCATACCCATGCTATTTCCATGCCAATAGCTTACCGTTAGTTCACCTTAGAGTTTCCTTCATGCAACCTACAAAATAAAGATAAAGAGCATAAAAAAACACTAAAAGACCTGAGATTAAGCCATAATTCTAGCAAGTAGATATTCAATAAATAGGTACAAAATCTTCTTATCAAATACCCCCAAACATGAACTATTGCTTGCCTCAAGCAACAAACACAAATGCAACTACATGCTATGCAAACTACATTACTATAAGGATGAATCCAAAAATATCAGCCATGTTATGAATTCCAATAAGATGTGCCTCAGAGAAATAACAAGATCTATGAACAAAGCATCAACTAAGCTAAAGTCATAAGGACATACAATCCAAAAATCACAACCTGTGGTTAAGATGTAGTGTGTGTGTGCTATATCCACAAATAAGCTTGATAAAGGTGAAGATTCCACATGCTATGCTTCTAAGGAAGAAAACTGAGGTTTTAAGTCAAGAACTTTGCACATATATGAAATAACAACCAATCCAACACATCAATACAAGCTAAGGTTCAACAAAGGGTTTATTCTGCTTTTATTCACTCACGAGGGCGATATTTACACTTTCCCGTGGTTACACCCGACTGTGTAATGCCAAGCCCTCTTAAATTTTTCGATGATACCCATTAAACGAGCTTTCAACCAAAGACTCCCAAACCATAAGGCTTTAGGGCGCTGGGTGTAGAGACAATCCCCTAAGGCGTACTTGCTCGAGTATCAAAGGCCACAAGACTTAGCTAGCCAAGGTGTTTATTCTATATTTTTTTCTCAATTTATTTTTTTTTCTTCTTCTTTTTCTTTTTTTCTTTTTCTTTTTAGCATGCATACCCAGTGTTTTCCCCCACACTTGAATTTATGTGTCATTATGGTCATTACTCATTTTCTACACAATTCTATTATTAAAAATAAATTTTTCCCCTCAGAAGACAAGCATGTGCTAATCTAACCAACAAGCAGATAATAACAATGTCGTGCTATCCGGTAACATCAAAGCAACAGGCATAGACTACATCATGTATGAAATTATAATTAAGCTTAAGTTATCAACTGAGTTCAAAAATCTATAACATTTCAATATCATCATCGGCCAGACTGGAATTCAACAGACAAAAAACATGGGATTATGATATGCAATGCAACTAAACACATACTAAATAAACAAAAGAAAAGAAAACTGAAAAAAAAATTCATGCAAAATTAACTAACTAACAAATAGAAACATGCAAACTACTATGCATCCTAAACATGCAATTAATACTATATGCACTAATTACTAACTACAATGCAATACTAAAAACTACAACCCAATACCGCCAAACTTAAAATATACATTGCCCTCAATGGAGATAAAGGGTAAGGAAACTCCCCTAAGTATCGGCATGGCCACCTGACTCGGGTGGTGAATCTGGCGGCGGATACGGCATAGCAGAACCAAACACGGGCCACTCCACAACTGTCCCCTGCTGAGCAAAAGCCTCAGCCAGGGCTTGAGATAGACCATTAGCAAAAGCTGTGAAGTTGCCATGTAACGCGTCCATCCTCTCCTCCAGTCGCCTCATCCGGCGATCCTGACTCGCTGCACTAGCTGGAGGAGGCCCGGCTGCCTCTGATGGCTGTGGTGGAGGCACTGGTGGAAGAGTGAGTAGAATGAATCCTTGCCCCGTGGATGTGCCTTGCCACCACCCCACTCTGTCAATTTCTTGATGGAGGCATGATTGATGTCCTGGCTCGGCATCTGAACCTGCTCGTCATCCCATTCAAGGCCCGCCTGGGCACACAGATGCGCTATAACTTAAGCATACGAAATACTACGGGTGGAACTGCCTCGTATGAAGCACAGCATGGACTGATGTAGCAGATGTCCCACATCGATGAATTTGCCTGTGATGATCCCCCACAAAATAATGGCTCTTTCAGCTGTGACATCATGCTGGTGAGTTGAAGGCATCAAATTGGCGCATATAAATAGATTCCAAGCCTTTGTATACCGGTTTAGTGCATCGCTGGGGAAATTGGTTTTTGTATCCGTGCCAGCCTTAAGATTCCATTAAGTTCCAGGCACGCATAAGTCGACGATCACCCTATCTAAGTCTGTCTCAAAATGATCAGCCTCAACCCAATTAACCTGGCCAGCCGGGAGAGAAGGCAAGTGGAACACTTCGCGGATTACCAGCGGACGATAGTTAACTTGAACGCCAAGGACGAATGAGATGCCACTCTGTGCCTCCTTGGCGTTTGCATAAAATTCTCGAACTATGGCCATCGAAGCAGGCACAGGTGTTGCCACAACCTCGAACCAAGACCGCTCTCTGATCATATCTAGCATTTTGCCATCTTCCTTGGCCGGCTTCAGCCCCAGCTCCTTCACAAACGTCTTAGCCTCAATCTTATAATAGTGAGTTTGTGCCGATAGGCTGACAAATTTGGCCACGTCCAAGACATCTTCGTCCTGACTACTGTGAGACGACAATTCTGAAGTGTATGAGCAAGCTCTCTTTGTACCCATAATTACTGCAGACACTTGCACTGACAAACCCTAAATTGAATTGCACAAGACAACCCCCAAACTTTGCCTCTGAATTCTATGAGCAAACCCTAACTCTGTTGAAAAATGATACCCAAAATTCTCCTCTGAAATCCCTTTCTATGGAAACCCTAACCGCTGAAGAACTCCTAAATTGCCTCTAAAAATCCTTACTGCAAAACCTATGTCTGTAGGAATTACGAATGGAATGATGAGATAGTAGTGGCTAGGTTTTATAAGGAGGAGAGAATACGAGTTGTGAGAATGATATGGACTTGGATTAGAATAGGCTTTGAGAGGTTTGGGTAGAATAGGAGAAGTGAGATTTGAATGAGACTAGTTTAGGTTTTTGAGAGAGAAGGAGTACAAACAAAATGCTTGTATATTATGATGTGCTAATGTGAGGAGTTTGGTCAAGGGGATATAAAAGATGAGGGGCCGGGTCCATTTTATAAAAAGTTAAACCCGTCAATTTTTTATGATCTGGTGCGGGCGCGTCGCGTTTTGCCTTGAGGTTGGTGCGACCGCGCGGGTCATGGTTGCTCTTTGGATTCTATGCAGAATGGTGCGAGCGCTCCAAGGTTTGTCTTGAAGGTGGCGCGGCCGCGCTGCTCTGAGCCCAGCACTGAATTTTTTTTTTGCAGCAGTGAAGAAGTGAAGACTAAGTAGCAAACTGACATGCATTTTATTTCCTGCACAAATAGCATTGAAAAATGAGATCTAAATGACACCATACTCAAAATTGGACTATGTAAGATGTATGTATGTATCCTCAAAAATGCTATATATGTGAATTCTTTCTAAAATATATGCAATATGCACCTAACTCAAAATTGTTCAAAATTTTCATGATCTTTAGAATTAAACAAGAGGGAGGGAATTATAGATATGAAACCAGAATTAAATGAGAGGGAGAAGAGAGATGATGGGGTTCCTCCCATCGAGCGCTTGTTTATAGTCAATTAGCTCGACTCTGTCTGATATGGTCATGTTGTGGAAAGGATCGAGGCGACTTTCTGTCGATCGACTTCGCCCCCATAGTAGTGCTTCATCCTTTGCCCATTAACTTTAAATGGCTTGTCCGGGTATTGGTCAAAAATCTCGACTGCACAATGTGGAAACACAGTTTTCACCGTGAAAGGTCCCGACCATCTCGACTTTAGTTTGCCCGGGAAAAGTCTAAGGCGTGAGTTGAACAACAACACAGCTTGACCCGACTCAAACTTTCTCTCCATGATTTTACGGTCGTGCCACCTTTTTACTTTTTCCTTGTAAAACTTTGAGTTTTCGTAAGCCTGCCGTCTGAATTCAACTAACTCATTTAATTGGAGAAGGCGCTTCTCCCCTATAGCTTTCAAGTAAAAGTTCAGCTTTTTTATGGCCCAGTAGGCCTTGTTCTCAAGTTCCACGGGAAGGTGGCCAGCTTTCCCATATACTAGCTGATACGGTGACATAGCCAATGGTGTCTTGTACGCACTCCTGTATGCCCACACTGCATCATCAAGTTTGAGGGACCAATCTTTTCTAGTAGGATTGACAATTTTCTCTAAGATCCTTTTTACCTCACGATTGGACATCTCAGCTTGGTCGTTTGTTTGAGGATTATAAGCCGTGGCGACACGATGATTCACCCCATACTTAGCCAATAATGCAGTAAACTGTCTGTTGCAGAAGTGGGTTCCTTCATCACTTATGATAGCCCTAGGAGTCCAAAATCTTGTGAAAATACTCTTCTATAAAACCGCAAGACCACCCTAGAATCATTTATTGGTAAGGCTGCTACTTCCACCCACTTGGACACATAGTCCACTGCCAGTAGGATATACAGATTTCCACATGATGAAACCAACGGCCCCATGAAGTCTATCCCCCAAACGTCAAATATCTCAACCTCTAGGATCATATTCAAAGGCATCTCATTCTGTTTGGATATAATACCTACCCTCTGACACCGATCACATTTTTGCACATAGTTGTAAGCATCTTTAAAGAGAGTTGGCCAATAAAATCCTGCCTAAAGCACTTTGGCTATTGTCCTCTCTCCCCCGTAGTATCCTCTGTAGACTGATGAATGGCAATCCTGAAGTATGTTGTCCGTCTCACTTTTTGGGATGCATCGTCTGATCATCCTGCCGGCGCACTACTTAAAAAGATAGGGCTCATCCCACATATACCATTTAACATCATGTAAAAACTTCTTCTTCTGGGGTCTTGTCAAATCAGAAGGGAAAATGTTGCTTACTAAAAAGTTTGCAAAGTCCGCAAACCATGGCATTTTGCCTTGCACCATAAATAATTGTTCGTCCAGGAAGGACTCGTTAATCATCACTTTATCGTTCGTGTCCTTTACTGGATTCTCCAATCTGGATAAGTGGTCAGTCACTTGGTTTTCGGTCCCCTTTCCGTCTTTAATTTCCAAATCAAACTCTTGTAGAAGAAGTATCCATCGAATGAGATAGGGCTTTGCATCTTTCTTAGAAATTAGGTATCGGATTACAACATGATCGGTGTATACAACTACTCTTGTGCCAATCAGATAAGAATGAAATTTATCAAATGCATATACCACCGCTAGAAGCTCCTTCTCTGTGGTAGTGTAATTCAGTTGGGCGTCCGTTAGGGTCTTATTGGCATAGTAAATGACATGAAAAACTATGTCCCTGCGTTTCCCCAAGACAACTCTCCCACATCAAAATCACTCACATCACACATCAGTTCAAATGGAAGAGATAATGGGTGCCTTAGTCAATCTCTTCTTTAAGTGTTCGAAAGCGACTAAACATTCCTCGTCGAACTTAAACTGGACATCCTTCTTAAGCAAACTGCATAGTGGCTTTGTGATCTTTGAGAAGTCCTTTATGAATTGACAATAGAACCCCATGTGCCCAAGGAAGCTACGGACCCCTTTCACAGAAGTTAACGGTGGTAAGCTCTCAATAGCCTCTAGCTTTGCTCTGTCCACCTCTAATCCTTTCCCTAAAACTTTATACCCTAGGATAATTCCTTCCTGTACTATGAAATGGCACTTTTCCCAATTCAGCACTAAATTGGTCTCAACAATACCTTTTTAATACCATAACCAGATTCTCCAAGCAGATGTCAAAAGAGTTTCCAAAGACTGAGAAGTCATCCATGAAAACTTCCACATTTTGCTCAACTATATCGGAGAATATTGCCATCATACATCTCTGGAATGTGGCTGGAGCGTTGCATAATCTGAAAGACATCCTCCTGAACGCAAAGGTACCATATGGGCATGTGAAGGTAGTCTTCTCCTAATCTTCTGGGGCTATAACTATCCGGTTATACCCTGAATAACCATCCAAGAGGCAGTAGTAGTCATGTACCGCTAACCTATCCAACATTTGGTCAATGAATGGGAGAGGGAAATGGTCCTTTCTTGTCGCCTTGTTCAATCTGTGATAATCTATATAGACCCTCCACCCTATGACTGTTCTGATATGTATCAGTTCATTATTTTCATTGGACACTACTGTCATGCCTCCCTTCCTTGGAACGCATTGCACCGAGCTCACCCATGAGCTGTCTAATATTGGATATATGATTCCGGCATCTAACCACTTTAGGATTTCTTTCATGACGACCTCTTTTATTATAGGATTCAATCTCCTCTGTTGCTCCACTATCGACTTACTGTCATCCTCAAGAAGTATCTTGTGCATACAGAATGAGGGGCTGATCCCCTTGATGTCAGCTATGGTCCACCCAATAGCTGATTTGAATTCCCGTAGCACTCGCAACAGTTTACTTTCCTGGCAAGATGTTAGTGCAGCAGCAATTATAACAGGCAACTTTGACAATTCACCTAAAAATGCATACCTTAGATGATTTGGAAGAGGTTTAAGGTTAAGATTGGGAGGCATCTCAAGAGAAGGCTTAAGTCGCTCCGATGTCTCCCCTATATGTTCGAGTGGTTCAATGGGAATCTTGAATTTTCTCATCTGTGGTATTGTGTTCAGAATTTGTACATACTCCACAATATCTGTATCCTCCATGTCAGAATCTCCTAGCAATGCACTCTCTAATGGATCAATGCTCATCAATTGCTCAACCTCTTCATGCAGTACCCTGTCGACAACATCAACCCGAAAACACTCTTCTTCATCAGTGGGGAACTTCATAGCTTTGAAAACATTAAACATGACCTCTTGGTCTTGAACTTTCATTGTCAGTTCTCCCTTCTGTACGTCTATGAGTGTTCGTCCAGTAGCTAGAAAAGGTCTCCCAAGAATGATCAGTATGTCATTGTCCTCTTCGTAGTCCAGAATAATTAAGTCGGCAGGGAAGATAAACTTGTCCACTTTCACCAAGACATCTTCTACGATACCCCTCGGGTATGTGATGAACCTATCGGCAAGCTGCAATGATATGTTTATCTGCTTAGGAGCCGGCTGTGACAACCCAAAAATTATAAAATCTTGAATGATTAGAATAAAGGTTAAATAATAAAACCTAGATGAGAATTTGAGGATTTATTTAAATTTTTTTCAAGTAAAACCTATATGGTTTGCTATTCGAATGAGAATACAGAAAATATGGGTTATAAAATTTTAAACCCTAGAAAGGAGTTATATGTATTTGAAGTAATGTTAAGAATAAGGTATTGTGATACCTATAAATTCAATGTGAATTGAATAGTGTTAAAAATGTTATAATGATATACGTGGACATTTATTAAGGAAATAAAATTTTACATGAAGCGAAACTATAAGGTTAAACGAAGATGAGTATATGTATAGAAATATATATATATATATATATATATATATATATATATACATACTTAGTAAGGTGCTATATATTTTAGCAAGAGGACTGATGAATTAAGTTAAGAATATGAGAATCAAGATAAAACTATGTCAGTAATTAACATAGTTTGAATGTTGGCCTTGATTGGCAAATAAGAAGAGGAATAAGTGGAAAGTTATTAGCTAATATAATTAGTAATAAAAATGGAGTAAGTTAAAACTCAAAATTTGAGTTAGAGATAGAATTTTGAAGCACGAATTACTCGGTTGCGTCCGGAACGTCAGGTTTAGTCAGAAAGGACAATAAACACAAAATGTGTAGGGGTTTGACTTTTTGGTCAAAGTCAACAGTTGACTTCTATGGAAAAAAGTCTAATTGGGTTTATGTAAGTTAATTGATATTATTGATATATGAGAATGTGTTTATATTAATAATAATGTATAAGAGTCCAAAATGATAATTTATTTCATGGATTAAGGAGAATAAATAGTTTAAACAAGCCCAATTATTTCATTAAGCATGGGACTTGTAGATAAAGTGAATTTAGGGCAATTAAATTATTAATCTAGCCCAATATATTATGTATGGAGCAATATAGTGATGGCCCAATTTAACTACGGGAGAAAGCCCAAGCTTATTTTAACTAGTAATCAAAATAGAATTTCTTTACAAGCCCAAAATGAATTAAATCAAAAGCCCAAGCTTAGCCCAATGGGAGAGAGGAATTATTAGACCTTTAGTAAGTTAAGTGAGGAATTAAGAAAACAAAACTTGGGCCAAAGGAAGGCCCAAGTGGTTGGCCAAAGCTAGAAAGGAAATGGAGCATGTGAATTAAATCTTATGGATCGATATTGGATAGATATGGAAAGATTTGAAAAGATTTGTTAGGATTATGAAAGAGAAATAAGAGATTTTGGATAGATTTTGCAAGATCTAAGAAGATATATGGAGAGAGAAGATGAGATATGAAAAGATATTAGAGAGAAAAGATGGAGACTTGTTAGGAGATTTAATATACATACATATGTATATATATATATATATATATATATATATATATATATATCCTACTATAAATACCCTTCCCTTCATTCCAATTAAAAAGTTTTCTTCATTTATTTCATTCTCCAAGTTAGCTAGCAAAAGAAAAAAAAGAAAATATATAGAGAGGGAGAGCCATTTCGGCCACTACAAGGAGGAAATGAGAGCTTTGATCTTCATGCATGCTAAGTATATAAGCTACTTTGGAAGAATAAGAAGAATAGCAAGACGAACTAGGTATTGTTTCTCAAAAATTTTAAGTTTTGATTACTTATTTGTTAGATTTTGATGAAACAAGGGACCTTATGTTTAATCTTTAAAAACTCTTCATCTATTTGGGTATAAGTGTTATATGTGAGGATCAAAACATTTTTAAAGTTGAAAGTTAGATCAAAAGAGAGATTTGTACAAAAATGGGTAAAGAAAAGCTTATGCATGCATGCACTAGGTAACTTTATGTTAGATTCTTGAGATGCATGTTGCATATGATTAATATCATGTTAAAATCTTAGATCTTGAGTTTTATAAGTGAAACTTGTGAATTTATATGAGTTCATATGATAAGGTTATGGATTTTTGAAGAAATTTTTATTTAACTAGTGTGCTATAACATATGCATGTTGAAATATACAAGTGATATTTGAGTTTTTCTTTCTTAGTATACTAGACAAATGAGTTAAGGGCAAAACCCCTTTGGAATCACTCAAATATGTTTAAAAATGAGCAAGTTATGAATTTAATCCCAAACTACCCAACTGTTATAATCATGCTACTGATCAGTCACTTCTGGGCTATTTTCGGTAACCAAAATAGACTCAAATTTGGTGTTTAATATATGGAAAATGTATTTCGGGAAACTACGAATTCAACGATACCAAATCGACCTAAATTCGAGATGTAGATCTCGAGATACAAGTGTTTTCGTAAAGGACCCCAAATCTGAAAAATGAACCAACTGTTTGTAAACGTCCTTGCTGATTAGTCACTTTAACCCTAATTTCTGGGACCTAGACTGATTAGAATTTAATGTTTGATAAATTGAAACTGTAGCTCAGGAAGATACGAATCCAACGCCTCTGACGGAACCTAAGTCCGAGTTGTGAATTTCGTTCTACAAGCATTTCCGTGAAGGTCCCCAAATCTGAAATTTGGGCAAAAATCATAGTGATAATATGAAGTGAATGGAAAATGAGTTATTATAATAAATAACTTTTAAAGCCACCAATGGGCTAGTAAGTTAATTACATATAAAGTAAAATGTAATTAACAACTTAATTATTATTTAAATGATGTTAAGTAATAATTAAATAGAGTTAGTGTTAGTAAAATAACTAGTTATTATTTAATTAAGATTAAATAATAATTAGAGTTAAATAATTAATTAATTATTATTTAATTAATATTAAATAATGATTAAAGAATATTTAAGTAAGATTAAGTAATAATAAATTAATTACTTACTTATATTGACATGAAAGTTTATAGAATTAATTATTTTTTATTTTAATAATAAATAAAGACGAATGTTAATTAATTATTCTGTCAATAATAAAAAGGAATAATTAAAGACCAATGAAGTGAATAAATCAATTATTTATTATTCAAGGATAAGGAATTAATTAATTATTATTAAAGATAAATAATAATTTAATTATCCATTATTTACTTAACATTAAATAATGAGGAGTTATAATTGGTTATTATTGATTATTAAATAATAACTAAAGATAATTAATTAATTAATATTTAATAGTAATCAAATGAAGAGGGAGTTAACAATGACAGGAAAATTAAATAACTTCTTAGATTAATAAATTATAATAAATTATTTAAGGATCTAATAAGTGGTTATCACTTAAGAAAAGCCTTATTAATTACTAAATCATTAACCTAAGATCAATTAAATATCTTATAGGATTAATGATAGTACATTATATATATGTACTTTGTGATTGAATTATTTGTTAAATAATAATACAAGTAGGCGTATAGAGGGACAATTATACGCAGCACTAATTAATAGATCTACATTATCAATGTTAGGTCATTCAAAGAGTTTTAATTAATGCTAGTAAGTCGTAGCTCGTCGAACATGCAAGTTCCCTAACTCAAACTAGAGTTATTATTTTCAAAGCATGTTAGTGAATAATTATTGTTGATTATTCACATCTATACTGATTATTGAGATTCGCACTTTGTGCAATTGAATTCATATTCTATTATTATTGAACTACAAATTATATTAAAATTCTTTTATTCATGAACTGTTTATAAATTGGATCTATGCTAGTTGTGTCAGCTACATCAAGCATGTTTAAAATTTGTTAACTCAAATTCATTTTGAAGACTTAGTGCATGTTGCATATGTTCATCAAGTATGAAAGGCTGATCACCTTCATTACCCTAAGGTTCAGTAAAGTTGTTCATGGTCCTTGTTGACATTAAACGTTATTGGTTCAGTCATTCAATTACTGAAGTTTTGATTCATGATCTTTCACAATTATTATATTGTTGAAAATTCGACAGTTCATTCTTTCTTTCAATCATGATATATCTTTATTGAATTTAAACTTGCTGGGCAAAATTATTGCTCACCCTTGCTATATCATGATAACAAAATTACAGATTAAGACGAAGGTTCAAAGAAGGACACAGATAAGAGCAAAGTACAATCTTAGATTGTTATGCGAATAACTATTTAGCTATCTTATATAAACCTTTTGTAATTTTAAAGGTATGCATTAAGTTAAGGTTAGTAAACTTGGGGAAATGTTATAGAATCATGTGAAATAAACAATATTTGTTTATTAATTCTGCATTAAATGATAGAATATGTATGATGATGAAGTACCGTAACGTACCAGATTCGAGGTTATTGGGGACCCGGATTTGGGGACGTCACAGGTTGGTATCAGAGCTGATATGTTATAAACATTAGGTAGGTGTACCTTAGGCTATAACCACAGAGATGAGGATAAGTAATAAAATTAAATAGAGTTTAAATGATAAGAGATGAATTCAGGAAATTCATCATTAAAGAGAAGAAGAAGATGATAACTAAGATTCAAAGAAGAATCTTGAAGATTGATAAAGGTGAGAATTCGGAGTTACCTGACTCCAATAATAAAGATGAAAGGAGATAATAAATAGACAAAGTCTATAAGATGAAAAGTGTAAAATCATAATATAATATGATTAAGGGAAAGAAGATCGTAAAATAAAACGATCATAAGATAGAAAAGAATTGTAATATAATACGATTATATGATAAGATCACAACATGATCTGATGAGGTCATAAGAGGACAGATAATCAATCTATTGATTGAAGACTTTATAGCAGAATGGCTATACAAATATGGTATTATAAAATAGTATGAGATAAACTCACGAGAAGTTATAAATGATGAGATACAAAAAAAATCTAAATCGAGCATAGAGCGAGAAGTTATGAGCAAGATAGAGTTATGTGGGATTTCAATTGAGGACTCATGCTAGCAGCTAAGTTGTATGATTCCTTGTATGGGCGGGGAATTTATGCTTGGTTTTAGAACCACTTAGCTTCCTATATTGATATAGTGGTTGAGTTGAACAATTCCTTGTATGGGCAGGGAGTTGTCCTTGGTTTAACAAACCGCTTAGCTTCCTGTATTAATTAGTGGCTGAGTTGACCAATTCCTTGTATGGGCAGGGGATTGTGTTTGGTTCGACAACCACTTAGCTTCTTACACTGATAATCATTGAAATGTTGGTGTCGCGCTATTCGCTATACATATGTTGAGAAGGTGATTATTTTCTCATGTGTATAACGAATAGGTAGAGAATATAAGATTAGATGCGAGTTCTTAAAACTCATACTTATGGTATGTTCATGACTCATAATTGTATGGTATGTTTTTGAACCCCTAAGCGTATGGACAGTTCCTGATTGGTTCTTGAACTACGTATTGCTAGGATAAGTTCCTAAACTCATATTATTGTGGTAAGTTCCTGAACTCATAACGTGTGGTATGTTTAATGAACTATACTGGGGTATAGAAAAGTGTTGGATGAAGAATGAAGAATTGTTAAATTCTAATGGTAATAGAATAGATAGAATGATTAAGCAATTGATCATTAGAGGAATTGAAGTTGATGATAGAAGCATAGGTATTCCAAATCTTCTAGCTATGCTAGACTTCAAATTTTTGACATCAAGCTAAATTCGCACTGACGTGCCTTTCGAAATAAAATAAATTTTCTTTATCAGCAACACATGGTTACAATTGTGTAGAAGTGGGCTTCGTACCACTAACACATCGTTACCAGTTGCGACATGATAACATCAAAAATAAATTTTTCAACGATTTTGAGATGTTTAAAGAAGAGTCTACACTAATTGTTTCGGCTAGACAAAAATAATTTGAGATGTCAAAATATATTTTATATATCATCAATGCATCATGGAACCTGATGCAGAAATGATAAAAATGATGTAGTTATCAATGCAGAATTACCTAGGATTGGATGTAATCTAAGGATCGTCAGCCCACTATGGTACGATATAGTATGACAAAGTTATAAAATAATGAAATCCTCAAACGGACTATAAATACAGTGCGGTATCATGACGTCATAAAATAATTTTTAGATTTTTAAAGAAAAGTTTAGTGCCAATTGGATTTGGCCAGATACATGTTTCGATTGATGTTCGAATTATTGGAATATGTCTACGCTAATTGATTCAGCTAGACAAATGTTTATGAAGATTCAAGTATCTCTTTAAGAATTTATCCCGAACCAAATTGTTTTGGAATGGACTCTGATGTTAAGACTGAGGTGAACAACCCCGAAAAATGGGGATATATGGGTTGGATAATACATTCCAATTTAAGAACGCATACAGTCATTCTGAAAAACTAAGGTACGATAGAATGTACCCGCCTAGATAGTTTACCTTTTTCGTGATTGTAAACATACCAAAAAGTGATTAAGAACGCATATAGTCTTTCCGACAAAACTAAAGTACGATGGACTATACCCGCCAAGGTAGTTTACCTTCTTCGTGATTGTAAACATACCTAGTAGAGAATGTTTACGGTATGAAGTACTGTGGTGAAGTATCGTTAACCTTTTCAGAGGTAGAATACCTTTTTCATAATTGAAACAGGTAGCAGGTAGTAATACCCCTAAACCTCAAGGTTCAAATTGTAGAGAATGTTTACGGTATGAAGTACTGTGGTGAAGTACCGTTAACCTTTTCAGAGGTAGAATACCTTTTTCGTAATTGAAACAGGTAGCAGGTAGTAATACCCCTAAACCTCAAGGTTCATGGTCTGTATGACCCCTCAGCCCGATATGAAAAGTTTTAACTCCTTAGAAAGTAGTCATGGAAGAATGTGATTATAGCAGAGCTCCTCATAGAAGGAAGTAAGATGTACTCATTAAATTGAGCATAAGATCATATAAAGGTTAACTTAAAAACCTAGTTTTGATGAATAAAAGGAGTGGAGACTAGTAGACTGTAATTTCGAGGACGAAATTCTTAAAAGAAGGGGTGAATGTGACAACCCAAAAATTATAAAATCTTGAATGATTAGAATAAAGGTTAAAGAATAAAACCTAGATGAGAATTTGAGGGTTTATTTAAATTTTTTTAAAGTAAAACCTATATGATTTGCTATTCGAATGAGAATAGAGAAAATATGGGTTACCAAATTTTAAACCCTAGAAAGGAGTTATATGTATTTGAAGGAATGTTAAGAATAAAGTATTGTGATACCTATAAATTCAATGTGAATTGAATAGTGTTAGAAATGTTATAATGATATACGTGGACATTTATTAAGAAAATAAAATTTTCCATGAAGAGATACTATGAGGTTAAACGAAGATGAGTATATGTATAGAAATATATATATATATATATATATATATATATATACTTAGTAAGGTGCTATATATTTTAGCAAGAGAAATGATGAATTAAGTTAAGGATATGAGAATCAAGATAAAACTATGTCAGTAATTAACATAGTTTGAATGTTGGCCTTGATTGGCAAATAAGAAGAGGAATAAGTGGAAAGTTATTAGCTAATATAATTAGCAATAAAAATGGAGTAAGTTAAAACTCAAAATTTGAGTTAGAGATAGAATTTTAAAGCACGGACTGCTCGGTTGGGTCTGGAATGTCTAGTTTAGTCAGAAAGAACAATAAACACAAAATGTGTAGGGGTTTGACTTTTTGGTCAAAGTCAACAGTTGACTTCTATGTAGAAAAGTCTAATTGGGTTATGTAAGTTAATTGATATTATTGATATATGAGAATGTATTTATATTAATAATAAAGTATAAGAGTCCAAAATGATAATTTATTTCATGGACTAAGGAGAATAAATAGTTTAAACAAGCCCAATTATTTTATTAAACATGGGACTTGTAGATAAAGTGAATTTAGGGCAATTAAATTATTAATCTAGCCCAATATATTATGTATGGAGCAATATAGTGATGACCCAATTTAACTACGAAAGGAAGCCCATGCTTATTTTAACTAGTAATCAAAATAGAATTTATTTGCAAGCCCAAAATGAATTAAATCAAAAGCCAAAGCTTAGCCCAATGGGAGAGAGGAATTATTAGACCTTTAGTAAGTTAAGTGAGGAATTAAGAAAACAAAACTTGGCCCAAAGGAAGGCCCAAGTGGCTGGCCCAAGCTAGAAAGGAAATGGAGCATGTGAATTAAATCTTATGGATAGATATGGAAAGATTTGAAAAGATTTGTTAGGATTATGAAAGAGAAATAAGAGATTTTGGATAGATTTTGCAAGATCTAAGAAGATATATGGAGAGAGAAGATGAGATATTAAAAAGATATTAGAGAGAGAAGATGGAGATTTGTTAGGAGATTTAAAATACATACATATGTTATATATATATATATATATATATATATATATCTCCTACTATAAATACCCTTCCCTTCATTCCAATTAAAAAGTTTTCTTCATTTTTTTCATTCTCCAAGTTAGCTAGCAAAAGAAAAAAAATACAGAGAAAGGGAGAGCTATTTCGGAGCCCTTTCATTATCAAGGAAGTGTTGACAAGAGGAGCTGTCATATTGCAAGAGATGGACGGGAGTGAATTTCCCCAACTCATCAACTTAGACACCATAAAAAGGTACTATGTCTGAGACACATGTATACCAGCATCCTGGTCCTGCGAATCAAATCAGATAGATTTTTAATAAAAAACGAACTACGAATGACCTGATCTCCCTCAACCCGGGAGTACGTAGGCAGCCATTCCTGGTGCGGTCAAACCAAACAAAAACTCAAAAGCTCATCAAACCAAACTCAAAACCCAAAATAAATACTTCTCAAGCCTCTCTCACACAAAAAACAGAACTACGAGTGACCTAATCTTCCTTAACCCTGGAGTACGTAGGCAGCCATTCATGGTGCGGTTTGACCTTCAAGAAAATATAAGAAACCAATGAAAACCAGTCCCAAGACACCGAAACCATATAAAACCTAAATCCTATCACGCCTCCCTGGTCAACAGGCCCATCTGAGATATTCTCCGACATCTCGCTGTCAATCCATCAAGGAGAAGCTCATGATACATCAACAACAACAAGTCATGAAAGAAGTGGTAATCCCTCAGTAATGACAATACATATCCAAACAAGGAAGTGAATCAAAATATATTTCTGTGATATATAATACTGTTTGATATATGCGTTATGTCATGTACATGACAAAAATGGCTGATCTAGTATGTGCAGGAAAATAAAGCTAGTCTATGGACCCAAAGATAAACGGGACAACAGTGCCAACATGGCATCTCTCTCTGAAGATGGAGGAGATGCTGCAAGCGCAATACCCTCAGCCTCCATACTGGCCAAAACATCCACAGCCATCTGCATAGTGATATTGTGATCATCAATGTAAACACTCATATCGGCAACCAGGCCATGAGTATATGATTGGAGAGCAGTACTTTCGGCAATGTGGAAATCTCAGGAAGCTATGGCCTCATCCCTCTCTACAAAAGCATCATCCCGGGCAATCAAAGTCTCCTCAATCTCAACAAAAGCAGCATCTCGAGAAGATCGAGCCTCATCCCTCTCGACCAATGTTGTATCCCGAGTGGCCCGAGCCTCATCTCTATCAGCAAAAGCTATATCTCTTCCAGACAGGGCAGTCAACATTAGCGCCCTAGCCTGATCTCTCTCGAAGGTCATCCTAGCTAGTGAATCTGCTAAAGCTGGATCTGTCCCAGCAGGAATGATCTGCGGTCACTAACTAAGGCTGCTGTCAGATCCATGAACAAATCATCCTCCATAGGAGAATCATGATCCTCTATAGGCTCCTCCTCATCTGAATCCGCAACCGTAGCTGACTAGATGAATACAGCTGATGCTATATCAGTCTCCAACCACGCTGCGTACTCTGGAGAACGATCCGGATGGCTAGTAGAGAAATTAGCCCTCTCCCTATGAGTCCAACACTCATAAATCCTGATCAGGTCAGTTGACGATATAGAAGAAGCTGACATCCGCTGATCCATGGCACCCTCAAACTGGTGCAGGCTCTGGAACTGATCGAACTGATCCATAACTACCAATAGATGGTAAGTGGTCACCCTTCTCAATCTCGCTAGGGGAAAGTAGTCCATACCAGATGCATGGGTTATGAAGCTATAAGGGGAGACTAGCCCTGAGCATGGCAGAATCGAAAAAGGATGTTCAATATCTGACAGAAAAGTTGATCAGGTCTCTACATCCGAACACTTCGCTGGCTGGAAGGAGTGGGACATAGCTATCTCATGGGAGAAGTAGTGACCCTGATGTCTGAAGAAGTCGATTGGACGTAAATAGGACATGAGCCATATATAAGAAGGACGAAGCTACCTCTAAAAAACATGTCTGAATGGGTGCCTCAATAGGTAGCTGACCTCAATGTCTCGGCCAGTATCATCGGCAGGATGGTGCTACCCTGTCTAAGGGCACGGACCATGACCATCAAGCCCAGGTCCAAATGGTCCAAATACAGTGGCATGTATATATAGGCCACGATGCACATCAGCAAAACATCTATCCTGGCTGAATGACATGCCTCTGTCGAAATGATAAAATCCCCATCATGTCGATCGTAGCTGTCCAGTCTACCAAAATGATCAATCAAGAAGTCAATCGAGATCACCCATCCGGAAATGATCTCATCTGTGACTACACTCTGACGTAGACCCGATATCCGCAGGAACGGTCTCCTCATATCACTAATAACAGTGCGAGCACAAGGCAAGTCCAAAGCCAAACCAGTAAGTCGCTCGTACTCCTCCAAAGTCAGAGTCAGCTCATGTCGCCCGATGCAAAAAACCTGCCTCTCAGGTATCCAACAGGATAAGAGGCCATCTAGGAATCCATATGGAACTTGGAAATCCACGAGGGCTAATGAATGCCCTAACATCCAATCCACTGTCCCTCTGGCTGGGAAGGGCAGGCTATTATACCACGACCTCAAGGATGAAGCTACCACAGATGGTGGTAGATGCTCGATGCGACTAACTGTCAAGGACGATATCTGTATCACCGTATCACAAGACCACCCAGGGGTCAAATCTGAACTCATCTATCTAAGTGCATATCTATGACATAATACATGCATAATGACAATGATAAATATGATGCAATAGATAGGAAATGTCATGCATATCTAGAATAAACTATCTACTGCAAGCATCATCTATGTCTGCTAATAAAGTGCAAAATAAAAGGTACAGGGATATGGGGGCACAACCCCCAACTACTAATAGTGGCCTATCAAAATGGGGCACAGCCGCCCAAAATCCAAAACAGTGGCCTATCAAAAGATATAGCTACAATAGCTATCCAAAAAGATCCAAAATATCTACACTCAGGCTGTTAACCTGCTCCATCTCCTCCGTGGACACAAAGTCTCGGCCATCAGGAATTTCAGGGCGGTACAAGGGAGGATCAGTCCCTGTATAACTGCTAAAAAATGGACCTGTGGAAGGGCCCACTCCAGAGATGGAAGGATCAAAAGAAGATGCCTCTGATGGATCTCTACTAAGATGCCTGATAAACAAATGAGTTCTCTCCAACTGTTGGGTCAGTCCTGTAATCTGGTCCAAGTGAGTAGGCTCCCTGAGGCAAGCTATCTAGTCTGTCATCATCACAGACCTCGACACCATATCTACCATGAACTGGGTAGCACGAGTCTAAGCCCAATAGTGCGAGGACTCCACCAGCTGTTAAATGCCTGCTGGCTGTATGGACCCTCTGACAGGGTAAAACTATCTACTCCCTCCATCAGAATGTCTGTGAGTGGCTGAACTAATGGCCAATGGTGCCAAGCAGGAGGAACAATGGGAATGCGGATCTGCCCCGTGATGCTTCTGATAGCACGCTCTCCTAAATAGAGCTCCTAATCTCCCTCTGTCAAAAATGGGACTCTGCGGGTAAATAAGGCATTGTCCCGGCCAGTGGGGAAATCGCCCTCAAACCCAACTGTCAAAAAGTCTGAGGTATACGGTACCCATGATATCGATCCTGCTGTCAAAAGCTCAAGCTGCAGGCAGGAATGGGTGAATCCCTCAGCCACAGGGACCTCCGTCAGTGTGGAGTGGTGCCAACGCCGTCCCCGAGGATAAGTCTCCAGGCCTAAAGTATTAGCAGGATGTAGGCAAGGAAGCCTCTCATATGCCCAAAACTGGCCATATAAATATCAAAAGTCCTCAGTGACCAAGACTAACAAAAGTAAATGCAGAAATCAAAAAGTACAAGAAAGATGTACTCACCAGCAGGAATGGGTAGAACCTTAACCAAGCCTCCATCACACCCTTCAAGCGTATGTGCATACCTCAGAGAAAATAGGCAATGGTGTAGGTACCCCAATCAAAGTCACTGAGGCGCTCCACATGTCAAGTGGCACTAACCAGGGCAAAGGACACCGTTACTGAGTTGTAAACAAGGAAACAACCCCTGATGATCACCAAAAACAATTGTCACAGGATGCTATCTCTAACCTTTTGATCATCAGGTAGAGGCTCAAGCAAAGCCCCACTCTAGGCATCTATGCTCAAGGGACCAGATCTGACCGTTCGACCCTTGATCGCCGTCGTAGGAACTCCAAGCAGTGACCAAACGGTAGTGGGCGTAATGCCAGCCACAACAGGCACTGACTCACCCTCAAACTCTATCCCGGTGATGAACCTCCAATCCATCGGCGTCATCATCACCTCATAATCCAGCAAGTGGAGAGACTGAGTCTGGTGGAACTAGCGCTCAGACAAAGCCCTCATAAAACCCCAGGGGCAATGGCGGGGAAGGATAAAAAAGAACGCCTGAAACCCCCAGGGGTCAACAATGTCCTTATAATCCTGGTGCAGAGTGTGATTAAGAGAATGCACATTAAACCAATTCCCTCGAGGCTGCGTGAAGCCAAGAAATTGCATCAGAGAAGCCAACCCACATCAAACCTGTGCCCCGAGAATGGCAAAAGAAAGAAAGAAAATCCAAAAAGAAGGAAACTTTGGTCACCTCGTTAGCGTGAAGAAACCTCGATGGATGGTGACTCAAATCACCCAACAGATCCTGGACTGGCACAATAATGCCTGGGAGCTCCCCACGTGGAGCCTGAGCTGGGGCAAGAGCAAAAAATAGAGCCTCCTCATCATCTATGTCTACCGGCGGCTCATCCCGAATCAAACGGATCACTAACTCAGCCAGTCTACGAGGCTGCCGGGCTGGTCGTGGCTGAGGAACATCGGAGGCTCTCCTCTGTCTAACTCTTAAAATGACCCTGCTAGCACTTCTGGGTCTATCTCGGTCCATCACCTGGACAAAGTCTCTAAATCACCTCAGAAAGGGTGAGGTAAGCCTAAAACCTGTGGCTTATTAATTTAAATCAGTATTTTATGCATTTTTAAATACTAAAACATGCATAGGTCAGTCAAAATCCCCAGTAGAGTCAAAACTGCATGCTTATTAAAAACTTAGGCTTTTAAAAAAATTCTCCAGAGTCTTTTTTGTAAAATGGATTGTCCGCATGCACACAAACATGTCTCGGTGGCCATTCAGTAGCACACCTTCCCAAAAATAGAAACAGTTCATATTTATCAAAAAACATCAAAAATAAACTTCACATGGTAGCCAAATTACCATAGACATTTTGAAAATTCAGGCTCACTAGGCCTCCAAAAAGATGAGTAAACTGATCAAAAAGAGCAAAAATTGAATGTCTCAGAATTCAAATTTTCTTACATCAAAACGTGCCTCACAGTAAAATATGGATACTTATGATGTCAGAAAATTTTTAGCAAGTCATATAAGCATACATTTTTGATACATTGCGTTCAAAAGCACCCTACGTGGTTTACATACTTCTAACAGTCAAAACATGAAAAGAAAGGATGTAAATGTTACCTGAGATGTGCAGAACGCGTGGCCGCTGACGAAATCTAAAAAAAGCTGCCCAAACTCCGTAGATCTAAAAAAGAAAATAGGATTTCCATATAAACTCAAAATTAAAAATGAAAATATGAGCTTGCTGCTGTGACGCCCCCAAATTCCAGGACCGCCACTTGGTCTCTCGAATTCGGTTCATCACGTGCTCATGGTAATATATCGCAATAATAATAACTAAATATCACACAATCACAGCGAAAAATCTATTCTAGAATAATTTACAATGATTTATTATAATTATTCTCCCAAGTCTCGCAACCTACAGTACTTAATAGATTGCATAATAATATCAATTAACGACTTATTACATAATCTAACTTAAGCTTAAACATAATCAAATCCAGTCTTACTTCATCATCTTAATACAACATTAAAATATAAAAAAAACATAAAAGAGACAAGCTAGTTGGTAGCCTTGCCCTTGCCCTTATCAACGCCCGAAGGTTCGCCCTGCTCTGCCTTAACTAAAATGTTTTAGGGAAAGCAAGAATGAGCACAAATTGCCCAGCAAGTAATATACGACAAGGGTAAGTGATATAATTCTCAATTCTCGAAAAGGTATAGAAAAGTTTGATAGTTCAAGGATAGCAAGAGTATCAACAGTTCTCAATAACAGTCGCTAAGGACAGAATAATATCAATATGATTCAATAATAATTCGATTCAAGATTTCAAGATAACTGAATACTGAGCAGTTACTAAAGATTATGAACTTCCACAGGATTTGACAGTAATAAACTGAAAATCCAACAAAAACAGGTACAACAGGTGATCAGCCTAAAGCACCATCGTTATGCATAACAATCAATCATACTCAAGTGCGCGCGTCGGTTCTCCGATAGTTATAGTTTGTTCTTCTCAGTCAAATACAAGATCCCGCACCAATCAATTGGTTTGGGTCGCTTTTCAATAATATAAGTCTAGCCGAATCAAATGGCATAGACACTTTCACAATATTCAAGAACAATACTAAGTTCGACATGTATAATAGCTTTAATGAATTAAGAGTTCAAGTATGCTAATTCAATTCAACAATTTAGTAAGAAACTAGTTCACAATATACAAGGATAGAATACTTGCACCGTAAAAGAGTGTAAGTTAGGAAACTTGCCTTATGCGTAGTTTACTCACGTAAAGCTAGCCAACACTTTGGAATCCTATTTATAATGTATTACATGTATAGGATTTTCATTAGTTAACACATCCGTTACACAACTTATTACTCAATATACATACATGTTACTATCTTAGTCACAGGTCATACTTATTCTCATATGACATGAAATCAGATTATATGTTATTACGAATCAAGTACATAGTTATAACATAAATGATATTATAGCAACTCATCATGTTCAAGTAGCTATGATCCTTTGACCCATGGGCTTCCATTATATAAGTTAAACATTATCTTGTTACTTAATCATCACCTATGTACACATATCAGTAGGGTGTAAACCATTTCTAGCAATGTAGGCATCATATAAGCTATCTGTCCAAAAATCAGATTGTCAAACTGCATGGCTTCTGATTCCAGGCCGGCGCAGCTGCGCCATGGCTAAGCCTAGGGCCAGCGCAGCTGCGCAGCCTTCTGGCCAAGCCAAGGCTGAGCTGTGCCTTATGGTTTCTGTCCGGTCATGCAAGCCAACAACACCACATAGCATATAAACATATTAAAAGATACTTTTATATTTGTAAAACCTTTCCTCGTTTCAAATATATGTGATAAATATTCTAAGTCAATACTTTCAATAACTTAAAGCCATTCAAGGTCATGAAACCACGAAGCTATCATACTTGTCATGTACACACATAAGGTGGTCGTGTAACGTGTTCTAGGCATGTTCATGAATATCTTTACCACATACATATTACTAGCATTGCTATTGGTTTTGAAATCATGCTTCATGTAGTCTTTATGGCATCTAGCATGGTGTGTACACACGTGCTTATATGACACATTAGTGAGGTTAAAAACATTATCCAACATGTTCATAATGATCAGAATCTAGACTTCGATATAACATGTCAAGATTTAGGTTCAAAACTTATACTTTCACTAGTAAAGTTCATTTAACGCAATCCACGTGCTCATGATACCTTACGAAACATGTATACATCTATTAACATGCTTTTCATGCTTTCCTAGATCATAATAATATGCTTGTAAGGTCAAGATACCGTATAAGTCAGAACAATTGATATCATACACACATGTCAAAGTCTTGTATTAAAGTTCTAAGTTTGTTTTGGAAAACTATACTTTTCATCAACCATGAACACAAGCGTAATAGAACATGATCATTTTAGGTCTACGTATCTATACATGTAAGTTAGTCATGCTAGCATGCTTCATGTACGTCAATGCAAGAACTATCATATAGCAGGAAGCAAGCAAAAAATCAAAAACTGCAGCAGGGGACCTGCGCTGCGCCGCAGTGTAATGCCGGCGCAGCTGCGCCGCGTCCGGTTCAGTTCAAGAACAGCCTGCGTCGGCAGACTTCCAGGCCAAATGCCAAATTACTTCACGAATTTGATTATAATCAACTACATTATAATTTAAACATGTATATAAGTTCACATAACAACTAAATAAGTGCTCTACAATCCAATTGCAATCCAATTTTGCATAATCAAGAATTAGAACTTTTGACAAAAAACGAAAATGAATAACAAGGAAACTGTATTATACCTTCTGTTAGATCCTGAACTTGCTGCTACTCAAGAACACTGATAAATATATATATAACTCTTAACTTACTTAACCAAAATTCTCAGCAAATGAATTAGGAAGAGGATGGGTTATATTTATAGAAGAATTTCATAACCAGGCAATGCAATTACATCCAAAATCAAACTAACAGATTATAGGAATGTTTGCTAGATAAGAGGGAGTTGGTAATTAGTTGGTGATCTCCACTATTCCACCCACTCCCTTCATGATCATGATGGCTAGAATGCTGAGTTTGAGAGAAGAGAGTAAGCTAGCTTCATGATGCATTTCACGTGTACAAGGTTTGTGTTTAATAATATGGGCAAGGCCATATACTCAGCATTTTATTAGTACACAACACTTAAATTATTACACACACATAACATACTTCCTACTCTTATGTTATATTATATATACTTATTGTCCATACATAGGTTATAACTTAATGTCACAATATAAATTTGCATAAGGAATACTTCAATATAGTGAAGGTGACTTGTACGCATATAATCCATGTACATTCTGTTAATACCGGATATAATTTAATCAGATACTATCACATTATTAAATTCTACAATCAATAATTGTTTACAATATATTCATGATATATTATTTTACTGTATACACACTCACCTTGTCACATAGGCATTATCATGAATTCCTAACATATAGTTTTAACATCACATAATCACATTATGCTTTATGTAATATATGGTTTCTATGTGTAATATATTCGCATTGCATTATATAACATAGTTTATGTATATACATGCATGGTCACACTTAAGTGTCTCTCTACACTATATAATATAGTTTATTCCATATACTTTATATATTCAAGTATTGCACATTTGCACATATCAATTAATATAATCTTATTATATTAATAACTCACTTATTTGTTTTATTATTCATAATGTCAAATAATTAAACTATTTATCTCGTTGATTAATTAACAATAATATTAATTAATTTATTCCTCATTGATTATTAATTACACCAAATTAATAATCATAGGATTAATTATCACATTAACAAATATAAATCTCAGCACAATTATAAACAAGTGGATTATTATTATTATATTTCTTGCAATAATAATCACATATTATTAATCAACCATAGTTAATATCCCACAACAATCAATTAATATTCTCTAATAACAATTAACAATTAATTAATTGTTCACTTAAAAATTCTTCGTTAATTAATATAATTATTAATATTTTCCATCACTGTGCCACACTAGGCTCTCAACGAGTTTATCGTAAACTCCACATTTTTCTCAATTGTCATAGATATTCAATTTAATATAATTGAATTAATCATTCTCATAACACAAAATCATTTATATTCAAATAAATTCTCATTTCCATTAATATAATTATTTAATAATATATGAAAATTCTCGGGTATTACAGCTGCTGCCTATTTTAAAACTGCAGGAAGGAGCGGGCCGACCTGTGGCTGTCGCACCCCTACCTGCGGCTCCCCAAGGTGGGTCACGCTCCCTCCGGCTCAGTTCAGTTCGAGTTGAAATGGAGTTTATATGAGCTGAAAAGTCAAATCTGAGAAAAAATCGCTACGCGATTGAGCAGTTTGTCCTGAAATCCTGCGTTTAAGCAGCGGATTACTGACGGAAAGAGGAACTTCATGAAAGCCATTGGTATTCATTGCGAAGCAATATCTGGGGACCAATGATGAAAACTGCTCAAAAACTGCAGAAAAACGGCACAAAACTGCTGAAAATTGCCACTTTCAAAGCATCGAGTACAGACCGATGACATTTCAGCCGTTGGCACAACCCCAGCAAAGCGTCGGGTACTGATCGATGACAGTTCAGCCGTTGGCACAACCCCAGCGAAGCATCGGGTACTGATCGATGACATTTCAGCCGTTGGCGCAACCCCAGCGAAGCTTCGAGTACTGACCGATGACAGTTCAGCCGTTGACACAACTCCAGCGAAGCGTCGAGTACTGACCGATGATAGTTCAGCCGTTGGCACAGCCCCAGCGAAGCGTCGGGTACTGACCGATGATAGTTCAGCTGTTGGCACAGCCCCAGCGAAGCGTCGGGTACTGACCGATGATAGTTCAGTCGTTGGCACAGCCCCAGCGAAGCGTCGGGTACTAACCGATGATAGTTCAGCCATTGGCACAACCCCAGTGAAGGGTCGGGTACTGAATAATAACATTTCAACCGTTGACAGAACCATAGTGAAGCAGTTCAGCCGTTGGTTCAACCCCAGCGACGCGTCGGGTACTGATCGATGATAGTTCAGTCGTTAGTTCTACCCCAGTGAAGCGTCAAGTATTGACCGATGACAGTTCAGCCATTGGCTCAACCCCAGCGAACAGTCGGGTACTGACCGGTGACAGTTCAGCCGTTGGCTCAACCCCAGCGAAGCGTCGGGTGTTGACCGATAAAAGTTCAGTCGTTGCCACAACCCCAGCAAAGCGTCGGGTACTGACCGATGACAGTTCAGCCGTTGGCACAACCCCAACGATTCGTTGGGTACTGACCGATGACAGTTCAGCCGTTACCACAACCCTAGCGATGCGTCGGGTACTGACCGTTGACAGTTCAGCCATTGGCATAATCCCAGCGAAGCGTCGGGTATTGACAGATAATAGTTCAGCCGTTGGCATAACCCTAGCAAAGCGTCGGGTACTGACAGATGACATTTCAGTCGTTGGCACAACCCCAGCGAAGTGTCGGATACTGACCGATGACATTCCAGCCGTTGGCACAACTCCAGCAAAGCATCGGGTACTGATCGATGACAGTTCAGCCATTGGTATAACCCCAGCGAAGTGTTGGGTACTGACTAATAACATTTCAGTCGTTAGCAAAACCCCAGCGAAGCAGTTCAGCCGTTGGTTCAACCCCAGCGACGCGTAGGGTATTGACCGATGACAGTTCAGCCGTTAGCTCAACCCCAGTGAAGCGTCGGGTACTAACCGATGACAGTTCAGCCATTGGCTCAACCACAACGAAGCGTCGGGTGCTGACCGGTGACAGTTCATCCGTTGGCTCAACCCGAGCGAAGCGTTGGGTACTGACTGATGACAGTTCAGCCATTGGCATAACCCCAGCGAAGCGTCGGGTACTGGTCGATGACAGTTCAGCCGTTGGCACAACCCCAGCGAAGCATCGGGTACTGACCGATGACAGTTCAGCTGTTGGCACAACCCCAGCGAAGCGTCGGGTATTGACCGATGACAGTTCAGCCATTGGCTCAACCCCAGTGAAGCGTCGGGTACTAACCGGTAACAGATCAGCCATTGGCACAACCCTAGCAAAGCGTTGGGTACTGACCGATGACAGTTCAACCATTGGCACAACCATAGCGAAGCATCGGGTACTGACCGATGACAGTTTAGCCGTTGCCAAAACCCCAGCAAAGCGTCGGGTACTGAATAATGACATTTCAGCTATTGGCACAACACCAGTGAAGCAGTTCAGTCGTTGGTTCAACTCCAGTAACGCATCGGGTACTGACCGATGACAGTTCAGCCGTTAGCTCAACCCAGCGAAGCGTCGGGTACTGACCGATGGCAGTTCAGCCATTGGCTAAACCCCAGTGAAGCGTCGGGTACTGACCGGTGATAGTTCAGCCGTTGGTTCAACCCCAGCGAAGCGTCTGGTACTGACCGATGACAGTTCAGCCGTTGGCACAACCCCAACGAAGCGTCGGGTACTGACCGATGACAGTTCAGCCGTTGGCACAACCCCAGCAAAGCCTTGGGTACTGACCGATGACAGTTCAGCCGTTGGCAACAAAGCGTCGGGTACTGATCGATGACAGTTTAGTCATTGGCATAGCCCTAGCGAATCTTCGGGTACTGATCGATGACAGTTCAGCCGTTGGCACAACCCCAGCAAACTGTCAAGTACTGAGTGCTGACAGTTCAGCCGTTGGCACAACCCCAGCGAAGCGTCAGGTACTGACAGATGACAATTCAGTGTTGGCACAACCCCAACAAAGCATTGGGTACTGACCAATGTCATTTCAGCCGTTAGCACAACCCCAGCAAAACATCGGGTCTGATCAATGATTGTTCATCCTTTGTCACAACCCCAGCGAAGCATCGGGTACTGACCGATGACAGTCCAGCCATTGGATCAACCCCAGCAAAGCGTTGTGTACTGAGCGATGACAGTTTAGACATTGGCACAACCCCAGCGAAGCGTTGGGTACTGACCAATGATATTTCAGCCATTTGCACAACCCCAGCAAAGCGTCGGATACCGATCGATGACATTTCAGCCGTTGGCACAACCCCAACGAAGCATCGGGCACTGACCGATGATAGTTCAGTCGTTCGCGCAACCCTACTAAATCATCAGGTACTGGCCGATGATATTTCAGCCGTTGGCACAACCCCAACGAAGCATCGGGCACTGACCGATGACAGTTTAGCCGTTAGCACAACCCCAGTGAAGCATAGGGCGCTGACCGATGACATTTCAGCCACTAGGACAACCCTAGCGAAGCATCCGGCGCTGGCCGATGACATTTCAGCCGCTGGCACAACCCCAGCGAAGCATCGGGCACTGACCGATGACATTTCACCCGCTAGCACAACCCCAGCGAAGCATCGGGTACAGACCGGTAACAGTTCAGCCGTTGGCTCAACACAAGTGAAGCATCGGGAATGATCCGGTGGCGAAAACAGTATATCAATCTTTCCCCCCAAAGGACAGATGATGGAATCTGTTATACACATCCTCAAAGGGCGCACCAAGAAGGATTGGTGATTCAACCCCCTGTTGCAAACTACCGGTGTAAATTATCATCAGGATAGGAATCGAAAGCACCCACTAAGGTAACTCGGTAACCGAGATATGTCCCCAGCAGAGGAGCCTTCAGAAATGTACAACGGCATCAGTCGAAGGAAAATATGCTCTACAGAGAGTACTTACAGACGGGGGAAACCATTGGTCTCAAACCAAGGTAGCATCAATAATATCATCCCCATCAGAGTCGACAGGTCCATCACGGATAACATCATCTCCAGCAAAAAGAGATGAGAACAATCTGTGATAGCCTAACTCTGATAACCTATCAGTGATATCCTACCAGTAACCGCCTGAAAATGCTGCCCCAAGGGTTATTATGAATAACGTTTTTCCCAGCCGAAAATTATGTAAACATTCAATGATAACCCTAACCCCCTTAAAGGCATCTAACATTCATCACATATCATGCCATGCAATGCCTTGCCTTTGCATTTCTAGTGCCTAGCAATCTTTATCCTATTCATTCCACTGCATTTGTATGAACATGATAAAGAGGGGCATCTGTAGACACTCAAAATTTTCTTCAGTCCTGTTGTAAACACTCAAAATTTGGAATTCCTGTTACTAACCCTACAGGAGGGCAAAATCATCTTTTTAACTCAACCCCGGTCTCAATACCGAAACATCAACTCAACCCCGGTCTCAATATCGGGATGTCAACTCAACCCCGGTCTCAATACCAGGATGTCAACTCAACCCCGATCTCAACCTGGGAGGTACAGGCCAACCTCGGTCTCAACCCAGGAGGTACAGGTCAGCCCCGGTCTCAACCCGGGAGGTACAGGTCAACCCCGATCTCAACCTGGGAGGTACAGGTCAGCCCCGGTCATATTTCAAAAAATACAGGTCAACCCCGGTCTCAACCCGGGAGGTACAGGTAAACCCCGATCACATCCCGAGAAGTACAAGTCAACCCCGGTCTCAACCCGGGAGGTACAGGTCATCCCCGGTCTCAACCAGCGAAGTACAAGTCAGCCCTGGTCTCAACCCGGGAGGTAAAGGTCATCCCCGATCTAAACTCAGGAAGTACAGTTCAACCCCGGTCTCAACCCGGGAGATACAGATCAGCCCCGGTCACATCCCAAGAAGTACAGGTCAACCCTGGTCTCAACCTGGGAGGTACAGGTCAACCCCGGTCTCAACCCGGGAGGTACAGGTCAGCCCCGGTCTCAACCCGAGAAGTACAGGTCAACCACAATCTCAACTAAGGAGCTACAGGTCAGCCCCGGTGTCAACCCGGGAAGTATAGGTCAGCCCCTGTCTTAACCTGGGAGGTACAGGTTAGCCCCGATCTCAACCTAGAAAGTACAGGTCAGCCCCAATCTCAACTCAGAAGGTACAGGTCATCCTTGGTCTCAATCTGGGAAGTATAGGTCAACCCCGGTCTCAACCCGGGAGGTACAGATTAGCCCCGGTCACAACCCGGGAGGTTAGGTCAAGCTCCGGTCACAACCTGGGAGGCCAACTCAACTTTGAAGACAAACCCAAAGCCTCACATCATCTCTAGATACAAACCTGGAAGAATCAAGTCAGTCTCGAAGACAACCTTGAGGACAAACAGAATCGGCTGGAATCCAAACCTCGGAGACAATCCCGAGAAGTCAGTCGAAGGTCATGCCAGCACTGAAGGCAACCTTGGGAGGGGTAAAATGGTTATTTTACCAACTTAAAGCCAATTCGATCAAACTTGAGCTGAATTGATGCCACTAAGATTAGAAAGAACCATAACAATGATCCCGAGTGGAAACAGAGCGAGACAGCTCAACGGACAAACTACGAGGAATCAAAGATATGGTTATAAACCTATTTTTTTGGACTCAAAAAAGGTTTAATCTCATGTCATTGCGATACTCTCGATGAGGGCTTTCCGGAAAGGTATCGTACGCCTCAAACGGACGCTCCGATCAAAAGTTAGAAAGTTTTGAATCTGACCTCGCATTACTCGGAGTGCACGTACTTTGATGCAACGGGACCCGCCATGTGGGCCCTGCCACATGGAGCTGCACATCTACTTGCCGCTTCTCCTAGGTCTATATATATGAGGTGACCCCCAGCTCATTTTATATAGAAAAACGCTCTGAACCTCTGCCCGTTTGGTTTCTCAGCCCCACTCTTGTACTCCAAACCCAAATTTTATTTCTCCAACACGTAGATATACTCATATACTATCACATATCAAAAATTAACTGGTAGAAATGGACGTTTAAAGCCTATGATTTGGCAAAAAAGCCCGTATAACAGTCTATTGTGAGTATTTTTACGATCAGAAAGTTTATATTACTTCATTGCACTTTTATACACTTGCACGTTAAGTTTCACTTTCTGATTATGCCTGGAACTCAGTTCTGTGGCCGTTTTTGTTTACTTTTTGTATATTTTCGTATATAAACTCATTTTTTGGCATTTCTACAACTCGGATCCTCGATCCGTTGTTTCTAACAGCTTTTATATACATATATTTTTGTTTCTAGCAACTTCGCCGGACTGGGTTATCTTCCCAGTCCGGGTTTGGCTTTTTAATGTATATATTTAACTGTATATATACTAACTTTTCAATTCTGTCAAGCCCGGATGTCAAATCTGAGGTAGTTTACTGCTTTTATATATATAACTATATATATATATATAATTTTTTCTGACTTATTTGGTCCTGAATTTCTACTTCGTGGCCTTTTTATTACTTTAATATATATATATATATTAACTATATATATAATTATTTACATTTCAGTTTGTCCTGGATCATTCTGTGATATTTTTACTGCTTTTATAAATATATATATATACTTCCATTTTCTGTCTGGGCAAAGGATAGAATGTCCGTCGCCCTTTACAGCTTTATATATATATTTCAATTCAGTTGAGCCTAGATCATTCTGTGGCTTTTACAACTTATATATATATATATATATATATATAAATTCTGTCCAGCTTGGATTATTCCGTGGCTTTTTACAGCTTTTATAAACATATATATATATATATATATATATATATATATATATATATATTTCCATGCCAGTTCGGGCCTCGGAGTGCAAACCCACCGCCCTTTACTACTTTTATATGTATATATATTTCAATTCTGTCCAGCCTGGATTACTCTGTGGCTTTTTATAGCTTTTATAAATAAATATATATATATATATATATATATATATATATATTTACATTCCAGTTCGGGCATCGGAGTAAAAACTCATCGCCCTTTACAGCTTTCGTATATATATAATTATATATATATTTCATTACTCACTTTGATTAAATTGTTGCTTTAAATATTCATTCGATATGAATCGGCACTGACATTTCTGCGGGCGAACTAGATTTCTTTAAATCTCGCCAACTCTAGCTTTCAAACGGTTCAAAATAGGTCCAGACAAAAACGGGAAGCTAGAATGGCTGAGATTTATTTAAATCTATCATTTTTCTAGTTAAAGTTCTGAAAGCAACCTCGTGGCCCTTAGATCGCTATCTAGTAGGAACGAGACGCGTCGGCTACTCGCGAGCCAGAATTTACTGATGAATCCTTGGTTCTGGCGACATCTGGATGTAAATATATATTTTCTGTGCATATTTGAACTGTGCAGGTTTTATTTGCTTCTATTTGTGAGATTAGGAATCGTGAGATTCATGATCAAACTGTTCAGAATCTGATTCCCATGATGGACAAACTCCACTTTACAAATGTACCCTGCCAGTTTTTTTGTAAAATATACATTCAAAAGACCTTAAAATGGTTATCCGGGTTTAAGGTCTCAACATAGTGGAAATATGGGTTATCATGTCAGAGTCACTCCAATAGCTGTCATGCCTATGAGAAGACCAACATTTGTATATATGTTATGGTCGAAGATGCTTCGCAGCCCGACAATCACCATTCAAATTGAGCCAAAAGGCTGAAAAGATAAAACTGAAAGTATCAACTTGCTTCAATTCCTATGTTAGCGTAATAGTTTGAAAAACTACTTTCAAAACATCATTTTAATAATCTTGTCTAAAAGAGAGACTTTTTCAAATCAAATCAAACCCTTCGTATGGGTTCAACGAAGCACAACACTACTTTCAAATCAATCAAGCGTAGGACCAATTTCTTTCAGCATTCACACACACATTGCAGATTTAAAAGAGAAATATTAAAAAGATGCGGTACCGTATTTACACGGAAGTTGTGGGGTGCCTAACACCTTCCCCACACTTAACCAAGCCCCGAACTTAGAACTTCGATTTCAAAGATCAAGTTTCGACAGTGTCCAGCAAATTGGGTCTCCTTTCAAACAAAACTCGGTTGAGTTGGTACAACCATTTCAAAACTACCAACTAGCGACTCTATAAAACGTTCAAATCGTTGACATGCTACATGTTGGTCTTTTCCTAAAAAACCCTTCAAAACCTTTTTCACAATAAAAAGAATAAGGGTAGACAAAACTTAGGAAAAGAAAAAGATTCAGGTCCAACTCGACTCGCAATTTTTTCCCGACGTCGACAATACTGTTTATATAATATGTAAATAACCCATAGTTTTAAGCAATGCTTTTAGAATCATGATGTTGATCATGCTAATGAGATCTAAATTCTTAGAAAGCTTAAAACTAAAATAGTTCCCAATTGTTGGATTACTAAAAAGGGGATTAGTAAATCCGGATAGATTGGTACATACGTTGCTTGCTCATTGAATGAGGATGATTGATCTCATGATCATTTGTGTGGAGACACTAAAGTAAGTATGTAGGTGCTTATTGGAGAATAAGTTCACTGAACGTGACTCGCTGTGGAATACCTAATGGAGTTTTACTTGCCTATCAATAGGAATTTCTAATGTGATAGTAGTACAAGTGATCCTTGGACTTGAGATCATCATAGTATCTTGTGTGTAATGAATTATACTTTGACTTATTCCTTAAGACCCTTAGGGTATATCAAAGGGTATGCTTGGGTGTACTAAGTTACATATGGAGATAATGAATGGTCAATAAAGAATCTACCACTTCTAGTAAAAGAAGAGTTATGTCCTATGTGATTCGTTAAATGACAACTTAGTAGTCATTGGCCAAGGCAGAATGAAATTAAAATGAGTTTCTAATTTGCATTATTTAGAGTTGTGCATTTTCTAATCGAAATACATATAATTAAATAAAATAAGACTTGACAATAATTTCATGTCTTATATTTAATTGGGACATTATATGGTAGAAAGATTGAATTGTACGGTAACTATTTACTCACATGATTGAATTGCACGATAACTAATCGCTAGGGAGACTTATCCCTATTGTAGAATAAATATTATTTATTTAAATAGATTATTAGTTTAATTTATTTATTTAAATAAGATTAGAATTATTCTAATTAATTTATTCACAACCGGTTTAATATAGAGAACCTAAATGGTCACACCATAAAAGGAAGAATAATTATTTAAGAAAGTAATGGCATAATCGTAATAATGCATTAAGTACAATTAATTTAATCTATGGTGATAGAATAAATTAAATAGCTTAATATTTATTATTTAATATTTTAGAAATATTAAATATAAATTAATAAGAGGAGTCTTATTAATATTATTACAATTATTATTATTTTAATTTCTAAAGGAGTTTAGAAATTAATTTAATATTAGTACTCTCATTTAATCCTAATAAGATTAGGAGGCAAATTAATTAAATAAATTTAATTAATTATTCCCAATGTGGTGGGAAGCCTAAATTAATTAAAGGAGTTTAATTAATTAAATGAAATCCCATGTCTAATAGGATTCGAATGGTTGACCAATATCTATATAAGAGGATTCTTATAATAGATATCAGTTGATGCAATTCCAATTGTTGGAGAGTACTCTTTTTCTATAGAGGATAGAAAACTAGGGTTTAGCCAACCACCCTCCTTCTTGATAATTCCTCTTCCTTGGTGGATCACCTCTAGAGTCCAAACACTTGAGTGGCTAACGATGATCAAAGGAAGGAATCTAACCCAAAAATTCAAGGATATCACGAAGGACACGGAGTTGAACTCATACCTGTGAAAGCTTCGTTTTACAAGGGTATGATTCCATAATTTCTTATTTATCGTTTTAAATTAATAATTTGCATACAGGATGATCCGGGTAATGGTTTTGTAGAAATTTTTAAACTCTGATATACCATGCTTCCGCTAATTTATGCAATTTAATTGCGTCACGATTTCGTACAAACCCAACATATTCGACTCAGAACATTATTCAAGTTATTATCATTAACTCGGCTTCTCAACGTTTACACATCGATCATTACTTTTCATTATCTTATGTTCAAACCATACACGGTGTGTAGGTCAAGCACGTTTAACTTACGTGTACACTAACCGTTCACATGTTTTACGTTTACTTCTCTTTCTAACATTCTTTATCCGATCTAGATTCAGAACATTAATTAATCCCATTACTGTTCGTTATAGTTTTCTTGATAATTACATATCATACTTTACTAACATTCATCAACATCTAAGTTATACAAATTAATGTATGCTTAGAACGTTTGCTCGACGCGAATACGGTTTCCTCTATATTCGAATACAGTGTCCCGTATAGCGATTACGTACTCTGCGTTCACATTACTTGTCTTTTAAACTTTTATTCAACATTTACTTAAGGTTTCAATCACTCATTCTAGTGATCCATTATATGAACATTACGTTCATTATCATTTCTTAATGTCTAAGTTATATGGTTCATTATATGACAAGATCGACAGCCAGTTGCAAACTCCTTGTGTTTACAGCGTTTATTATTTCATTTTCATTACAGCCTTATAAAATTGAAATGCCATAAGTTCCCGTCTGTATTCAACGTCCAAGGAATCATTGTAATCCTAAACGTTCGCTTAAACACGAGTACGGTTCCCGGATTTCGATTACGTATTTTACGTTCATCGTTTTATAACATTTATTCAACGTTTAATCATTAAAATCAAGGTTTTACTCATCATTTAAGATGTTACATTTCATGAATATTACATTCATACTTGCCCCTTAATTATCACCCAAAAAGTTTAGTAATAAAAAGCTAGTCAAAAAAAAATTTTCTCTTAAGGGCGCTGCGGCGCCATTCCCTTTGCAACATGGGGCGTTGCAACGCCCTTCTCCAGTACCTGGAGTCCGGAGCCGGCGTTGCGGCGCCACTGGTAAAACTTAGAAATTTTTTCTAAGTTTTCTTACACGTACGAATTGCCTACTTTGAAATCTCGTAACTTATTCATTATAACTCAGAACGAAGTCTTTCCAAAGCCATTCTCTTCCTTTCATTACATACTACAACTTCGCCGGATATAATCTTATTCTGAATCCGTTAACATGTCATTCATTAACTTACATTCTATATTTTTTCATTTTTTATAAAATTTCGCCATAACTTCATTATAGGCTAATTTCAATCCGTTCCTAAGGAACATTTCTTTAAATTCTACATTTCCTAACCAATCACATATCAACAAATATATATATATATATATATATATATATATATGATGGTTTTAAACTAATCCATCAACAATAAGCTCTAATTAGATGGTTTTAAATTTGTCCATCAACAACGTTCTTCGTGTTCTTCGTTAGTTCTCCGTGTACTTCGTTTGTTCTTCATTTTTAATCGATATTTTAATTATAATTTTACTTTTTCATGCATATTAACATTATAAATACACTAATTCTTCCTTATATCATCCGAATCATCCAATAACATCAGGAAATTCATAATTTATATGAAATTTCTTAATAAGAAAAAGATGAAATAAGTTTCAATTTCTTATTACTTACATACTTCTATGATTAGACCATAGGAATATCATTTCTTAACATCTTACACTTTCGTTTTCATTAAGCTATATGATTTTCATATGGAAATTTAAAGAAAAATGGATTAAAGTTAGGTTTTGGACTACCTTTCTTTTTTATTCTTCTTCCTCTTGACAAAGCTTTCGTTTTACTGGCTTTTCTATTTCTCAATCCTCTTCGATCCGAGATATCAAGCTCTTTCTCTTCCTTGTTCTTTCAAATATGAGTTTTCTCTTGGATTTTTCTAAAATCCAAGATAATGAGCTTAGTATATATAGATTTTCAAGGTTAGGGGCATTTTGGTCATTTGGCTGCTTTTTATCGTTTTACCCGTCCTTACTATTGACCAAGATTCTCCTAGAAGCTTCGTTGTTCCGTATTTCAGAATTTGTCCGACAGTTAAAAAACTGCGGTTCTCCGTTTTCAAATATTTTTGGATATTTCTTCTTTCCTCTACACATAACTTTTACGCGTTCTTCGAAAATTTGAAAAATCGAAAAACATTTTTTGATGAATAGGGTTTTTCGCATCCTTTTCCCAAAACATAGCTAAACGATTGAAAAACACTAATATTTTTTGTCCGATTTCTGCACGTTTTTCGAGAAAAACTTTTACTGGCTAATATAATTTTCATGACATATTACGGATAAATCTTTAAACAGAATGTCATTCCGACATACCTATCTGTCAAAATGACCTAGGTTATTCAAACCCTAAACCCTTAGGTTTCATAAGGTGAATAGTGCTTATTTCGTCTTTTTCTCAGAAAAAAATTTTCCCCAAAAAATTTTAATTTTCATCTTAAAAATTCTTACTCGCTTACTCTAGTACATAGCCAGAATCCTACCGTTTTATAATCATCCTTGGTCATAGAATGACTAATAAACACATAACACATAATATTATTAATAAAAATTTATTTTATTAATTAATAATTCTTTAAACTTATCTTACAGGACAATCTGATTTTCTGGGTTGTCACATAATATCTCCTAACTAAACATGAATCAACTAACATATATACGATGGTTTTAAATGTGACGCCCCCAAATCCATACAGCCGTGATATCCGATCTGGAGGTCACGATTATCCAAATACTATAGATATTCAAATAAGATATAATTCCTATCTATCCAAGATTCACAATATCCCATAACAGATAACAATTCTTACTTAGAACTATTGTTGTGTTTGGATACCCTCACTAGGATAAATAGATTGTATCCAATGAATATCTCTTTCATAGCAGTAGTTCATATTCATCCAAAATTCAGAGTACTAGCAAAAACATGAACAGTCCATATTGTCAATACCCTCACTCAGATATATAATTACTAAGGATACTGCAACGTTTAACTCGTATTGTAAATCATCTAAGTATGTATCAATACACGGTTGCGAAAATAAAAGATTATAATATATATATATATATATATATATATATATATATATATATATATATATATTATACTAAGTTTAGTTACTTGGTTCTCAAACTTGAGTTTTTTTTATTACAACAAAAAGTCTTAAAAGACTTGCAGTAAATAAAGCTATTCTACGCAGGGTCTCTTTCCACTATGTTTGTCAGAAGTTCCGGGATTACCATCTAAAACTGCAAAGGAAATAATTTGCAAGAATGAGCTATGACATGCTCATCAAGTTTATATAACAAAATATTTGATTTCGAATAAACAAGAGTTCAACAATTTTACTGAGGGTTGACGACCATTTCTGAAATTTTTATTTCACTCAACCATTTCTGTCAGTCACACAGACTTAGAAATCTGCGTATTCGGGACTGAGATAAGGGATCAGCCTATTCAGTATCCTAGGAGTATGCATATCATTCTACTTTCATTGTCTATTATAGACACACATATAGAAAACCCCAATTTAGGGTAAATTCAACTTAGTATAAGATGCCTTACCAAAACAATTTGGTTTGACTAACAGTTTATGCTTGATAAACAACAATTTAATTTTATATGAATAAATGATTCATTTCTTAAGTCATGCTGAACAATAGCAGTAACTTTTTCGGTGATAATAATCAGGTTTGGTAGAAGATATCGAAAGGAATTCAAGTAATGTCATAAGATTAAGTATAAAACTTGCGTAACATAGTAAGTTTACGTGTACAATGAAAAGATAAAGTTCGAACACTTGCCTGCGCGAAGAACGTTTAACTAAAGTTACTTGAAGTGTTTAAGATACCTAAAAATATGTTAAACATTTTTATAATTATCATTAGTATTGATAACAGTACTTAACTAATCAAACTAGATACGTTTGGTCTATATTCGGTACGATTTCGGTGTTCTAAAATCTCACCGTATATTTAATAAGTTCAAAAATTAGTAAAACTTTATTTATAAGCTTTATTATAATTTTAGATAATTTATTTATCATTATAATAATTTTCGAAAGCTTATAATAACTTTTAAATATTTATTTATCCATTAGAATGATTTTTAAATCATTAATTTTATACTTAAATAATTTATCAATTACTTAGTATATTTATTAAAACCTTAGTTTTATTTTTAAATAACTTATAATCATTTATTATGATTTTTAGAATATTTAAATTATTTTTAAATAATTACTTATTATTTATAAATAATTTAACTAATTACTTTATTAATTAACTTAATTATTAATATATAAAAATAATTATGTAATTAATGTCAAAATATTAAAAGTTAATTATTATAACTTAAAATAATTTTTAAAATTGAAATTATAATTATTTATCAATTATTTCTATTTATTTAATTTATTTTAATTATTTTTCTTTTCTGTCCGTCGCTGAAGGTGTTCTTCAGCTCTGAAGAACAGTCCTGGTCAAGGCCGAGTGGCTACTTTGACCAGGCTTGTTCTTGCAGCTCGCTTTGATTTGATGTTGTTAAGTGCTTTGGTGTTATAGTGTTTATGTAGTACTATAACTAGATATCAATTTTGGACCCTAAACAAAATCTAGCAGCAAGTTATTAAGGTTCAAAGTTCCTGTCAGAGCCATTCTTGGTTTTCTGGGTAACCCAGAACGTTGGTCAACGTCGGTCAACGACCTTGTGAGGCTTACCGATTTGATTCTGTGTATTAGATCTTTGTTTTAATGATTGTACTGTGTAGTCTATATGTCATATTTGAACGAGATAGCACTGGTCAGGACCAAGTAACCTCTTAAGGCATAGATCTAGGTCGGTCAACGTCTTGTCAGAGACTGTTCTTCGTGTTCTTCATTTTCTGGGTTTTCCAGAAAATGAATCCGTGAACGGTTAACGGGTTTTGACCATAAATTCTGGTCATCCTATGAACCTTTAAGGTGTTAGACTGCTCTAATGGTCTACTACACATATCAAAGTACAGGAAAAAAGCACTTTCATAATCTAACAACCATCTGAGACGAAGATCTGAGCCGGTCAAACGGCTTTCAGAGCGTTCTGAGAATTTTCTGGATTTCCCAGATTTCAGATTTTCGTAATCGGTCAATGACCTTTGACCACTTATATCTTTTATTTTGTTAATCCCATGGACTTAATTCCTCTTTTAGATTACTAAGCTCATGTAATACTAGAACTAGCATATCATTAACAAACCTAAACATTAACACACGAAGATCTACAGACTCTGACATATGGCTGTCAGGCCTGTTTTGAACAATTTTTCAGAATGCTTAAAACACCTATTTGATGCATCTAGATGTTATGAAAGCGTGATCTAACACCCAAAACATTAACTAGTATGTTATTACATATAACTAAACAACAAAACATTAAAATTACCATAACATCAAAGATCAATCATAAAATTAGGGTTTATACCTCTCTTGCTCAAATTTTGCTATCTAAGCTTCGATTTTTATGTTGTTATTGCTAGAGCTCTTTATGAAAAATAGTATAAGTATAGTAGTGAAGGTATTGTGTGTTTAAACACTGATCTAGGGCTGCTATTTATAGGATTTCAAAGTTAGGGTTTTTAGGTCATTTTTCACCCTTTGCCTCCAAAAATATCTTTCCTCTGAACTTGTGCAGCTATGACAAGGTGCTTGGAGATCAGATTGATGACTAATTTTGAAGTAGGAAGTAGCACTAGCTTGTGAGCAACTTTAGGGTTTAATTAGTAGCTAATTTTGCCCTAATCTTCACTAATTATGAATTAGGGTTTTGATCTTTGTGTTTAGAAAAACTTAATGAAGTTATTAACACCTAATTTAAGTTTAATTAACATAATTAGGGTTTAAGATAACCTAATTAGGATTTATACTTTTTAATTAGGGTTTTTAGGATTTGTAATTAGGGTTAGGGTTTTTTAAATTAGGTTTAGGATTTCCTAATTTAGGGTTTTGACACCTAATCCTTTCTAAGCATGACAAAGCGTTTCGCCAATACAAGCACGACAAAGCATTTCATAAATGTAAGCACGACAAAGCAGCTTGACAAAATAATATACCGAAAAGTCCAAAAACAAAATAAAAATTTTAAGCACGAGGTGTCAAGCATGACGTTTTTCGGAGAAAAATATTTTTGACATAAATCTTTAATAACGTATATAATAACACGATACAGAACCAGAACGGAGAGATTTTATTGATAAATAAGAAATTTACATAACCGAGTCTTATTCGGGTTTCGGGATCTCACATTAAACTTGTCCATCAACAACAAGCTCTAAGATGGTTTTAAATTTGTCCATCAACAACTCGTTCTTCGTCGTTCTTCGTTCGTTCTTCGTTTTAATTGTTATTTTAATTACAATTTCACTTTACACATGAATATTAGTTTTTTAAATTCACTAATTATTTCGTATTTCTCCGGATCATTCATATGATTCATCTGAATCATTTAACAACAAAGCACTTCATAATTATATGAAAGCTTTAAAAGAAAAAGATGAAAATAAGATTCAAGTTCTTATTACTTCCATTTTACTTACATATTTCTATGGTTAAATCATATGATTCATCATTTATATCATCTTATACTTCTATGTTCACTACAAAAAAATGGCAATTTTGCAACAAACGGTTATCGTTGCTAAATGTGTGAAATGTCGTTGCTAAAGGTCAATTGCAACTATTTTTCGTTCGTTGGACAATTCATTGCGCAATGAGCGTTGCTAATTGTCTAGTAACGAATTGTTTTTTTGTTGCTGAAAGTGAGATATTTAGCAACGAAATTTGTTTTCGTGTAAAATCATATATCATTTAGCAACGAATTATTTTTTAGCAAATTTATTAAGAAATTGTTACTAAAAAACAACTTTTGTTGCAAAATCCACCTAATTGGCAACGAAAAGAATCTTTTTTGTGCCAACGAAAATGAAATTCGTTGCGTTTGATACACATTTGCCAACAATATTTGTCGTTGCTCAACAATATAGAAATTGCCTTAATTGGTTTTCGTTGCTAATTGTGTACTTTTTGGTAACGATGTTTGTTGCTAAATGTACAAAATAAGTCGGTTATATATTAATTTGCAATGAAATTTTGCGCTGCCGTTGGTTTTGTTATGGATAATTATGATCAATTAGCAACGATACTATTCGAAGGTGATTGTTTTTAGAGAGCAACAAAAGTTATTGTCAATTAGCAACGACACTATACGTTGCGGTTTGCTTTTTCTATGCAACGAAAGTTGTTATGATTTGCAACGATATAAATGTTGCCTTTTCTTTTGTTATGTAACGAATGTCAAAATTATTTTACAAATAAAATAAAATGTGCCTCAATAACCCCATAACAAATTATGACAGAAATACAAAAAACTCAAATATTATTAATTAAATAAAATCATCCGGTACATGATCATTCAAATTATGACTATCAACTTTGTACCCGTCTTAGTTGACACTATCTGTCATCAAGAGGTTAACACTAGTGTCATATATAAACACTCTTATCAGAAAGAAAATAATGCTCAGGAACTTCAATCTAAACACACATGCATTCCAAAAGTTCTCAGCTCATCCAACAGACTTCATGCAATACGGAGACCTTGTACAACTTCTATTAATCCGGCTAAATGGCCCAATTGTAGAATCCATTAAATACATGTAAATTACCTGGATCCAAGATTTTTATGAATCCAAGCTATCATAATACTCTGGTGCCATCTCCTTCACCTTGTGCAGCTTGCTCCCTGGGATTCTTGGGAAATCATGGTGCTAATTGTGATAACCTACACTCCATGATATAAGATTTAAAGGGCCATAGTATGAATAAGTTTCTTGTTATCCCATGAAGACGTAATGTTCAGAGATGAAATGGCCGGCCATTGGGTGCATACCACCGCCAACTGGAGTTGAGAAGGCATGGTTGTGACTGAGCTTATGAATTGCTAAGAAGAGATTGTGATTGAGGAAAGTGCCGAAGAAGTAGGCTACCATCAAAATCTTAAGCCAACCTGCATCGTAGAGGAAAGTAGCGGTCCACAGCTGAAGCAGAACCACTAAAGTAATCTGCAACACCATGTAAAAAATATTTAGCTAGAACACATAGGCAACCAGTTGTCAAAATTTACAGCACATGATAGTCATCAATGTTTATCAGCGAAGTGGATACACCAGCAGAAAAAGACCCAATCTATTAAGTTCTGCATGAGCCAAGCTCACATTCTTATCAATAAAAAAAAATATAAATCAGTTCGAGATCATTAGTGTTGTTTAAGGCCACTTCAAAGTTCAAACTATGCATATATATGTCCTGTACATTGTTGATTAGACATAACAATGAAGTCATTGTAGCATCAATTGTTGTGACAATGTTATACTCACGAGTCAACCTACTTGCATCATCCTTGTTTCAGTTAGTTCTCTATTTATCATTATAGACTCCATGTTTGCCCAAAGAATTCAACCAAAAAAAAATCTAAACAAATTAAAAGATAATTAGCTCCCTCTAAACAATCTAGCACTATGCTCAATTCTAAATTTCCTGTAAAACTCAAAAGAAAGCACACTTTTATAGAATTTTCATGTCCATCTTACTTTCAAATACTTGAAAGCGATTTAACAATAATGCAAAAATAAATGAACATTCGTCGCACCACACTGCCTGCACATAAACAAATGTTCAGCTTACCTCATATGGTCTGCAAATCATAAGAATTCAATTTATTTAAAACTAAAAACCACACACAAGTCTTCTTTGGAAGGGACCTTGGCTATCCAAATGTACGAAGCAACGGAAATGAGCAGGCACAATATATAGAGAGAAAGAGAGAGTTAGATCTAAAGTCCAAAAAATTCAAATGCTTATCAAAGGAAGAGCATAACTCCACAGAATCAAGAAATTTAAGTGGAGATACCATCTTATTGGACTCCAGATCCGTGAGATTCCTTAACAGGTGAAATCACTATAAATAGAGTTCCCATCACGCTTTATAAAACTAGACATGGGAGTGTCATGCACCAAGAAAAAATAATATAAATGATTAAATGCTAGAGATCAATGATTATCTCCAACCCAAGTATCCTCTCAAAATCAAATTTGATTACCATCCTCAACCCCATATCTCAGACGATGAACAAAAGAAGTACATCCTTGAATTTAAAAAGCATAATTACTGTTCATCAATTCAAGAGACCGGCCCACACTAAAGCAAAGGTGTCATGCAAAGACATTACAAAGTATTTGCATTCAAAGCTAATAGAAAATGGAGGACCGCAACAGCTCTAATATATGAGTGATATGTTCTCATAGTTATCCATTTCACATTGAATATATTATGTGAAGAATCAGATCAAAAATGTTGAGCTGAACTTAAGAAAGTAGACCCTTGTATAACTTTATTGTGAATGCGAAGTGAGAACCTATATAACTTACTGTGAGCACGTTTCAGAACTAAAAGATTCTACAACAGACTTCATGAATGCCACTTTAGCCTTTTAATATATGGATATAATTAGTGATAATACATGAAATATACATATAAAATTGGAATTTTGTTTCCTTGGACCTATGCATACAACTTCAGAAAGTTATTTTCCATCTAACATCATATCATAAATCATAAAGATGGGGAACCAATCACGCCTTTAAAAATCATTAATAATTTGTATCTATGTACATCAGTAGCCTAGATATACAATATTTTCATACCTGAATCACTTGATTAGCCTCTTCAGGAGACTTTTTTTGTCCACGACGATGACGAACTTCCATGTCTTGCAGTTCTTGATTTAGAGAAGCACACTCAACCTGATGGTAAATGGTAATTTTTAGTAAAAGCTTTTATGTTTCTATCATACACATGGGGGAAAAGCATAAAAGAAGAAAATACACACATTATTATATACCTCAAGCAGAGCGACCTTCTGCTCAAGTTCTACTGTCTTTGTGGTTCTCTCATCTGCTGTTCTCTGAACAAGTAGTCGTAGATCAGTCAAGATTGAAGAATCAAAGAAAAAACATGAGATCTTCGCTACAGAAAGAAAAGTATACTACTGTTTGTACAAAAGTCTGTTGCATTATTTTCTCATATTCAAATTATAAAGACAAAATTACATACTGCCTCATAAACATTAATCGCATGGGGGGTGGAAGTTTTATTACATAGTGAATTCCTTTACCAGACAAGGAAGACAGTCCAAATAATGTCATTTAACCTACTAATTTTTTTTAATAACATTTGCCTCCCAAGATTCAAATTCAGGTTGCTACTGCATTTGTTGTTTTTATCTTCTCTACCACTCCATAGCAACAGCCAACAGGGGCCAACAAGGAGATGATTTGAAAATATTATAGCATCGTCAATACGGAACATAATAAACTTTTTGTCACTCTAAAGAAACTGTAGACAAATTCAAATGAGAAATTGGCTGCTGTGAAGAACTACTAGTTTGTATAATAGAGCAGGTATTGTACAATCCAGAGTCTTTAGATAGTACAATTATGCATTTGTGCAACCACATTCCACACAACTCCTTTAATTTAGTTACATGAATGCTTTTGTAAGAAATCTATACAAGGGGAAACATCTCATCTGGAAATTCATGAAATTTCTATTTTGAAAACTATCATATATTCATCCACAAAATAAAATGAATAAAACAAAATAAAGGGAAATAGGTTAACAACATAGCTGTAGCTGCATTTCATCTATACATAAATCAACCTAATTTATATAAATATGGAAAAGAGTAGAGGATTTTCTACTTATATTTGATACACAACAACTTGCTAAAAGTTTAAGTGATTTGCTTCAAGCTATATATATTTTAAGTACCTGAATCCTGTCTAGGGTTGTGGATGCATCAAGAGCTCGGTGTTCCAATTCAACTTCTCTTTCCATAGCAGCCTATTAATTCAGACAAATTACAATAGAAGTGATAAAAACAATCATAAAACATAGCCAAAAAATACAGAGAATTGTATGGACACAGACCATCTTGGTAGCATTGTGTGCAGAACGCTCTTCTTCAGCTCTCCGTTCTGCAGAAGAAAGCTCCTCCCTTAGAGCCTGATATAAAAGCATTCTCGCCAATCTCAAAATTCCATGATAGAAATAACAGATGCAAAAATGTCTTTAAATATACAAGCGATGTTCAACGCATGAGAGAACGAGTCAACCTACTTGCATCATCCTTGTTTCAGTTAGTTCTCTATTTCTCATTATAGACTCCATGTTTGCCTGGTGAAAAAGTAATAAAATATTGTCAATTAAGATTTCAAAGTAAACTAATAATAGTCACAAAGACTGCATCGATCTATATTATATAACTTTCAAAGGGTAAATTAAATAACCCAACAGTCATTTCGCATAAAGTAAACCAGAGTAGAAAATCATTTACTGCTAGTTTGACATGGAAATGTATGCACCTGCAATGATGCCAAATTTCCTTCAGACAGAGCAGCCTGCTTCTTGATTGAACCCATTGAACTAGCCCCTTCTTGTGCAAAATGGGTAATCCCGCGTATAATGCTTTGATGAAACTAGGCATATATGAAAGTTCTATTCATCAACTATTCTAATTTTAAGATTATTAATCATCCGTTGTATATAAAAACAAGTGAATCATTAATCTGAAATTCCAAAAATTAAATGCCCTTATAACCTTTCTAATTTCCTTATATCCAGATCGATCAATTTCCAAATGGGCTGCCCAATTGGGTACTCAAGTTTCAATACAAACTTAACCAAGTAATAAAACTGCTAGCTATATTCAGCTTCCCAAAAAAATAAGCTTGAAAAGTTGATTATCTCAAAGTAAAGGGAACCGCTATATAAATGTAACAATTCAATAAGTTGTAAGGTAATTGACTTCTGGTATGGCTTCATTTATCTCCGATTAGTTAAACATCTTAGCCATTTAACTGATCAGAGTTTGTACATGTCCTTTTATGGATTATTCCTGTTGATATTAGTAAAAATCTAGAAGGTCATCATCATTAAATAACTTCCAATCCAATGGACTGGAGTTTCAAGAAACTCTTAAAAGCATTTGAAGCTTTATTTTAAATACGCATATGAGAAAATACAACTTTCCTTGTTGCTCAAGGTTTTAAACCATAAACCATGACGGTAATCCTATAAGTATCTAAGAACCTACTGTTAATATAATCGTTTTGATAGTTATATAATGGTTGCATTGTTAAAGATAAGACACGAGAACCTTTACACATCAACACTGGTTCCAGTAGCTAAGTGCTAAGTATACACAATACATTGCTAAGTGCCTTAGGTGCAAGAATTTTAGAACCTAGGTGATACAGTTCAAAAGCAAGACTAGATATCATTCTAGTAAATGTATCCTAGAATCCACTAGGAGAAGAAAAAACAAAAAGCAACAAACAACCCTTAATATAGGGTGAGCATGGATGAAAGAAATAACAATAAAAAATGAAAGTTCTGAACAATTACTACGATAAAAAAAATTCCCATATCAAAACCTGTTATCAAATATAGTCCAAATATGAATCTGGATCATATTCCAAAAGGTGTTCATTTTGACTTTTGATGGTCAAAACGATCCAAAAATTCTGCAGAGACAATTCCTGCCTTGTAGCTCTCTTCATCACTTTCGTTCCCTCATTTTCCAAGTACCAAACATAGTCCAAACCAAAGGTGCAATAAAAGCTTGTTGAATAAAAAAATAGATGAGCTAGATTGAAGTGAGAATGAAAACTTTTAATTTCCATACAAAACTTACAAGGTTAAGGTCCTTTTGTGATAGGATGCAACAATAACTGTGATATAGCTTGCTGCTATTGTGATATCAAGAAACAACCACCATGTGCCAATTCATTTAACTATGGCCAAGCCTAAATCAGTTGCAATATGAATGACTAAAAATAAAACTTTACTGAAATATGTATACAGTTATATTAGACTGTAAACATAAGGATTTCAAAATTTTGCAACAAATGGACAATACATCAAACATGTGGTACACATATATCCAAAATAAAAATTGATTGAGCACCAAAATCATCACATATAACCAACATCAGATTTGATTAAGCACAAATGAATGAACAAAGTGTAGATATTACAAATAAATAAACTGAGATTAGATTTCTTAGCGAATTGAAAGAGAATAGAAGAAGAAAAATAACCCTATAACACGAAAATCAATTTTAGAGGAGAGAAGAGGGACGTGCGCCTGTGATAGAGGACATGTGGGTAAACGAACCTACGGATGGGATCGACCGACATATGAGTTTTGGCGAAGGAAGAAAGAAGAAACCCAAATTGGTCTCCATCCTTAATTTTGCCTCTCTTTTTTGCAGACCACGCCACACAAATAGATGGTAAATTAGGGACTCTGTCAGAGTTTGATAACATTTTAAAAAAAAACAATAGAAGGAATATTATATGTAAATTATTATTATTTTAAAAACTTAAAAGATAAATTTAAATTTTAGAATATTATAAATTAATTATAACAAACTGAAATATAACTTTTTTTTGTAGAATAAAAAATTAATATTCTAACATTTATAGTCTGTTCCACAAAAAGAGTAATTATTATTATAATGTTGTTTATTGTCAATTAACAATATTTTAAAATTTAAATTATTATAATTTAATATTTTATTTAATATAATTAATATTTTAAATTACTTAAAAATTATTATTAAGAATAAAATTTGTATTAAAATATTAATTACATTACAATTTAAATTGTAGTATATTATAAATTAAAGAATAAACTCAAACTTACTCTTTCTGTAAAACATATGTTTTTTTTGCATTTGTGCTATACTCCACAAAAGAGCGCCACCATTTGCTTCTATTTTTCTCTTTCTTTATGTTATGGTCAATGTATGAAATTTTAAATTTTAAAGTAGTGGAAAGTTATATATTGTATAGATTATTATAAGAAATAATCGATATTGTAAGCTACTTAAAAAGTGTTATTAAAATTAAATTTACTATTGTTAAATATTTAATGTATTTATATATAATAGAATTTATATTCACTATAATTTATATCCTTCGTACCATCTAAATTTTGCGAAAGAAAAAAATATAAATTGTGAATAATTTTTCTTTCATAATAACTATATAACCACTAATTTTTGTTCCTTCCTTGTTCCCTCGCTAGAATACTCATCAAGCTAAGTGAATATATGAATTCATTTACAAGTTTTTCTTCAATACATCCATAGTTTTTTGTAGTGGATTAATATATATATATATATGGGTATGATCTATAACATGTACTTGCTATGGATCAAAAATGGGCAAATATCATCCAAAGCGTTCATTCTAATGATCAATAACTAAGATTAAAAATGAGGATACAATGTTCGTTAGTAATACTAGCAATCAGGCTAAACAAACATATCAGACGATTATACCCCCTAGTCCACTTTTGAAAATAGTTTGCTAGTAATAATAGTCGACGACAGTTGAAGCAACCATTGCCGATGTAAGAAATATTATTGCAGATATTTGTATTAGATTACAAAACATGAAGAGACTCATATATACTGCCTCAGTAACCACATCATCCCCATTGAGCGATGATGGGATTGGTTTGAAATACTCCCTCGATGAACCCTTTATATTTCTTGTGGTATAATTAATGGTATTATATGAGTGTTATTCAAGGATATCTCTCCGCCTTCTTGCCCAACACTCGAGTCAAGTATATAGGATTGGTTTCAAATACCTCCATAAGTAGTGCACTGTAGTTAATTATTACCGTTACCACCTACAAATTTCATACGAGCCATTCCAATGCTAACAAATTTCAAAACTTGACAATTGTAGTAAATTCTCCATAATTTATTATGATCATAATCACTTGACGTATATTTTGTTTTTTTTAAAAAATTTTAATTTAAGAAATGTTGAATTTCACGTAGCAAAATCAAATAAAGGTTGTTGGGGTTTTGGTGGCTACTTCTGTTGTGAATGCAATTTTAGGGCCTGAGGGTCATAAATCTCAAATGAGATTTAATAGCTAGAGTAATGTTTGTTTTATGTAAATTATGATTTCTGATTGGGTGGAATTGTACTTGTGCTGTTATTGTTTTTTATTTTTGTTAATTTTCACACACCCAAAGAATTGAACTCATACACCCAAACTTGTGTTGCTATTGTTTACACTATGGATTATTTTTTTCACCTTTAATAATTTAAGTCTACGAAATATTTATTGTTTTATGTGATTGCCTAAGCTTGTATTCAATATCTTTTTTTGTATTCAATATTTCTTTTCGTTTTTTCTTTTTTGACAAATGATAAACATATGTTGAATTGAAGATATACTCAAAATTATTATTTAAATATATTTGTTTCCATTTATAAAAAAATTTGTGGTTTTTATTGTTTTAAAATATTTTTAGTTGATTTAAGTATTAAAAAATATAAATAAATAATTATATTTTGATTTAAAATGTCAACTAAGATACATATGATTATATTTTGTGAAATGATATTTTTTTCTCTTTAATTTTTTTTTCAAATTTGCCCCCACTTAATTGTGAGGCTGGATCCGCCCCTAATACTAATTATCTAAAAATAATAATAATTATCTAATAAATTAACAATGTTGTTATATATTTTTTATAAATCAATATCATGTATATCACAAGTCAAGAAAAAAAGAAATTAATTTCCATCTCTAATATTACAAACATGTAGAAAAGTGTTAATTTTTCCTTTAATTATTTAGTCTAAGACACACGGTTAATTTATTAGATAATTATTATTATTTAGTCTTGACACACGGTTAATTATTTAGTCTAAGACACAATATTATTCTACTTTCTCTCGCTATAAGTTTCGATTGCTATAAGTTTCCCTCCCAATTTTGTCAACCACTTGGATATGTGATAACCATCCACAATTTCTATCTCTAATCCATGCCCTTAAATCAAACCCTCAAATATGTATACCCAATTTTAGTGTACTACAGATTCGCACACTAAACCCTAGCTAATTCGCACAGTCGAGATCTCGTCGGCTTCGAAGAGCGATTCGTCAAACAGAGAACTTCTTTGAATCCAATTCAGCCTCTTTCTCTCTCCTTAAGGTAATATTTTTATACTTTGAGTGATTAATTTTTGATGGATGTAATAGGTGCAGTTATGGTAGGAGAACAACTACCCTGTGCATGTCAGTTTTCTTAGATTCTTGAACAAATTTTATGGATCAATGAGTTGTATTGATATGTTGGCATTTTTAGAGGAAACATTGTTTTACCGTGGCCCTTCGTTGATGGCTTAAAGGATATCATCTTCATCTTTTTATCTGAATCTGAATTTCATTGTTTATTGTTAATATACGTGAAAAACTGAATCAGTTCATGTACTTTGTGTGAATTCAGACAAATTAAATATGGATGCTTACATATCTTCAATGCATGCATGGTGAACCTAGTTATGTTTTTGTGATGTATGACATGCTTTAGTCTTACTTTCTAGTACTATACATGTCTTATTTACTAATATATATACCAGGTCTGATTATTTAGTTTCAGAAAAACACTCTGCTTGCATACTTGGTACTTGAAAATGTCTGGCCCTAGATTTAAAAGGAAAGGAGCAGCTCAAACAAGAAGATATGTAGCCTCGCAAAATGTTGAGGTCCTTGGGGATAATGAAGAAGATGAACTTAACTTAACTGAAGGGTCAAATCCTCATGTAAGAAGAAGAATTTTGATGTCGTCAAGTCCTCCAAGAAGCCCAATCACAAGATTACAGGCTAGACCTGTGGGTCTAACAACCAAATTACGTGCAATGATTGCACGTTCACCGAATGCCCATGATGGTCGTGCGAACGAAGTGTGTACTCCCATTTCTATCTCGATGCAACGTACTAATGGCACTATAGTAGGTGAAAACTCTACCCCACCATAAGAAAGTAGCCCGACAACGATGTCTGGTGAGCAAGGGTCTGAACCATGTGAGTTTAATCTAGACCTATTTAGTTAACATATGTTAAACACAATTGTATATATATATACAGAACCGCTCTTAAGCATTACTCATTAACTAGCACTCCTTTTTAACTAGCATACCTATATAAGGCATTTTGGCTCCAATTGAAAAACACGCTTTCTCTTTCCAAAACTTGAAATTCACGGGCTTTTCTTTCTCTTTCCAAAACAGAAGAAATTTCTCTCTCTCCGAAACCCAATCACGGATTTCGACTTCGACTCGGACCAAATCTCGACTTGATTCAACATCTACTCTTTCATTTCGACTTCAATTCGGTAAGAGTTTAACTATTTTGCTCCATTACAATTGTATTTCTAGGTTTTGTTTTGGTCTGTTTTGGTTAATGCTTCTCCGCGGCTCTCTGATTTGGACATTGTTCATGGGTTAGGACTGTCATATAGAAATCGAAAGATTTTTTTGTGTGATAACAAATTAATGGCCTTCTATTTTTCCCTTGACTGATTATTTAGTGCAGTATGGTCTGTTTGGTCTGACTTCGATTTGGGTTTTTTTCATTGGGTTTGTTCTGAAATAAGAAAGAACTTTGATGAAATCCCCTTTGTTTGAATATTTTTTTTATTTCAAGATAATGACTCTTTAACCACCCATCAATCCAACAACTAAATTTAGTGGATGCAATAATTACATTACACTACATAACAGTAGCAGCACGCAACTCTTGCAGGCAAACTTCATGTTTCCAAATTTTTTGAACAGATCATATGATTATTGATAACTTAACTTTTGTATTGGGACAATTCGTTATTGGGAGTACCTTTTTTCAGTAAAATATATATGAAGAATGATTGTTTTTTTTTGTAAATTTAAGTGTTACTCTCAAGACTGTTTGACAAGAAAAATAATCACCTTTTGTCAAGTAAAATCTCTAACTTGAAATTTAAGTGTATATATGTATGATTGAGTAATGAAGGTTCATCTGCTTGCTTTATGTACACTTCTTTGTTCTGCTCTGTAGCCCCAGCCCTTTTCACCATTCCTTTACTTTGTCCAACAATCATATATTCTCTTTTATCTAGCTGATTGAGAGTTCATATATATTTTGTCTCTGAAAGAATATCAATTGGACAATATATGTGAGGATGAAGAGAAGAACTATGTAATTCTATTATAAGCCCATAGTTTTAACAGTACATTTTGTGAATGTGTCGATTGCTTAAAAGTCATTTCATCTATCTTTGGTAGTATTTTTTTGTCAGAAATGCTTAATTTGGTTTATTCTTACATCATTTTATATTGACAGACAAAAAATTATATTTTTAGGTTTATTAAAAAGGGCTGACATGGACCATGAAATAGAGAATAAAGTAAACTACATATACAATTACGGTGAAGAAATGGAAGGGGATGACTTGAGTGAAGAGGGGTTGGATGTGAACAATGCTAAAACTTTTGTCTACTATCCTCAAGTAGCCGATGAGTTTATGCCTAAGCTAGGTCAAGAATTTCAAACATTAGATGATGTTCATACTTTTTACAATACATATGCAATGCATTCTGGTTTTAGTGTGCGGAAGTATAATGAGAAAAAAAAGGTGGGAAGCGATTTGATAATTAGGAAGGAGTATGTGTGTTACAAGCAAGGAAAGGGAAAACTATTAGCTGATGTGGATGCAAAAAGAAAACGTGGATCTACAAAAGAAGGTTGTTGTGCAAGAATTGTAGTGGTAAAAAGAAATGACTTATACGTAGTATCTAAAATTGAGGAGGGCCATTGTCACCCATTGTCAACCCCACATAAGAGGCATCTATTACGATCTCACCATAATGTGTCAACTGCCCAAAAATGTTTAAGTCAACAACTTGGCATGGTTAATATACCACAATGCCAACAATACAAATTTCTTGCAGTGCAGGCGGGTGGGATTGAAAATATTGGTTGCACGCAACGAGACTTGTATAACTTTGAAAGAGACAAACGCAATGAGTTGAAGGGACATGTTGGCGATATGTTGAATGAGTACTTTAAGTTAGAACAACAAAAGAATCCTTCATTCACTTTTTCAATTGACATAGACGATGAAAAAAGGATCACTCGTTGTTTTTGGGCCGATGCAACTGCTAGACGAGCTTATAAATTTTATGGTGATGTTGTCATTTTTGATACCACATACAATACTAATCGTTACGGAATGATATTTGCACCACTAATGGGGGTTAATAACCATGGTCAAACTATTGTATTTGGTTGTGCCTTCTTAAGTGATGAGACCATTAATACTTTTGTTTGGCTTTTCAAGTGTTTTTTGGAAGCAATGCCAGGTGATGCACCTGAGATGATTATCACTGATCAGGATCCGGCTATGACAAATGCCATTTCACTGATACTTCCTAATACATTTTATAGATATTGTAGTTGGCACATTTTGACCAAATTTTCAGAGAAGATTGACTCAGTAAAATTCAGTGCTTATTATAAAGAGTTTGCAGATTGCATTTGGCATTCGGAGACTGTGGAAAAGTTTGACTCCACTTGGGTGGAGCTGATGGAGAAAAGTGGGTTGAATACTAATAAATGGCTACAATCAATGTATGACATCCGTTCTAGATAGGTTCCCGCACATGTGAATCATGTTTTCTCAGCCGGCATGTCAAGTAGCCAACGAGCGGAGAGTTGTCATTCATTTTTTAAAAATTTTGTTTCTAAGAGATTCTTTGGTGGATTTTATGATTAAATTTGGTCAGGGCCTTCAACATCAACGGCATGCTGAGTTGGCTTTAGATAATAAAGATTTGATTGAGAGGCCGAAATTGAAAATTGGCCATGACTTCTTATTTCAAATGGTTGACATTTATACACACTCTATATATTACAAATTTGAAGATGAGTTGTGTGAGAGTTTGAATTATAGGTTTGACCTTATGAAGGAGGATATCAACTACCATGTATACAAGATTTACCGAAGGAATGTCAGCAAGTTTAAAGTAAGAGAAATTCAGTATGACAAATCCTTAGATTATGCGACATGCACTTGCAAAAAGTTTGAGAGTTTGGGAATTCTATGTCGGCATGTGATAGCTTACTTGAATAAGTATCATGATCTTGAAAAATTGCCTACAAAATACATTTTGAAGAGGTGGACAAAAACAGCAAAATCTAGTGGTGTAATTGATGATAATGGTGTGGAGATAAAAGACGACAAGCCTTACTTACTCAAGCGGAGTCAATTGATTCAACGTTCTTTAGATTAGATTGATAGGGCTCACAAATGAAAAAGCCACTTCAGTATTTGAAGAATGTTTAGATAATGTTGATGAAAAGATCAAGCAAATTATTGGGAATAATTGTTAAAAAAAAAAAACAATGAAGTGGAATCTGGTGGAATGAGTGTATCCAAGTCGGTTAACATGACCAGTACTTATGAACATAGTTACATTGAGCCGAACCAAGTGCGAGCAAAAGGGTGTGGCAAAAGGCTGAAGGGTGGCAAAGAAAGGGCTTTGGGGAAAACAAAAAATCCAAAGGGTAGACGTTGTCATGGATGTGACAAAGTTGGTGTGACACACGACAAAAGAAACTGCCCGGCGCTTAATAATCAGTAAGCAAGTTTACTTTGTTTGACTTTGCTATTTGTTTAAATTTAACTTCGCTATTTGTTAAAATTTGACTTTGCCATTTGTTTAAATGTAGAACTGGAGTATCAAATGTTGATGGTACTCAGGATCCAAGTGTAGATGATGATAGTGATTCACCCACAAGTGCAACTGATATTTCTATAATAACACTTGTATATCTATTTTTTTGTATTAATTAGGGATTTTTTTTACAGAGGGGCCTTCAGAATTGCAGTAATCATAGGAGTGACTATATTAAGGATGCTTCAGAATTTTAGAGTTGATGTATTAGTTGGTGCGTTTGCTATTATAGTCTGTATATTTGTTTCTCAACACATATCCCTGTCTCTTTGTGTTTCAATTTTTTCAGTAGTGTTGATTTGTTGTTGTTGAGGTTGCAGCAAGGGCCAAAAGACAAAAACTTCATTCTCGAAAGAATACAACACCACCTGGGAGCAAGGAACAACAATGCAGATCCTAATCTTTATTTGTGGTGTTGTTTCTTTTTTATGTTATATTACTAGTACTTCGGTAGACTTTGGTTAGTGCTACTTGTTGATTGATTAGATATGCCTTTTGAGGTAAATCATTGTTGTGTTGAATAGTAGTGTATATGCTGATAAGTTATGCCTTCTAAGTTTTTTTTGTTGTAAATGGTTGGTAGTGAATAATGCTGTTATAAGGCTCTTTTGTACATAATGGTTGGTGGATGGAAATTTTGTTGTTGTAATTGACAGGTGGTTGTATTACCTTTAGAGGTTGAACTGAACATGGGAATTTAATGCAGTTGGATTTTAATGGAATTGGCTTGATTTCTGTTTTTTTAAACTTGTCAATGTAGTTTGATGTTTAATGAGTTTGCAGTAGTCATTTATTGGTGATGTTTAATGAGTTTGCTACAAATAGTGAAGGGGATCTATGAACAATGTAATTTTTGAAACCCATATTCATTTTTGGGGAACAAAAGAAATTATCATCAATTCTTGTTTTATTTTCTGTTTACTTGAGAAAATGACTTGCTTTTTCATTGTTGCATGTTCAGGAGACAATTTTTGTCTTCCCTTAATTTTTATGTGACTCTGATACAGGTGATCCTTTGTAATTTTGTTGATATAAGAAATGACATGGGAAGAAAGTATGACATATGAAATTTTTATGCGACTGATGCTATGAAGAAATAATCGATAAAATCCTATAAAAACAAAAAGTTGGATGCCTTTCTTCTTCAAGATGTCCAAGCAGTCCTCTAAATATCATTTAGAAGCATAGTTGATTAGTAAATAATTGGCCAATGTAGACAACACATCATGGTGAGAATCAATCACAATTTAACAACTCAAATCTTCTCATTGGTGCCATTATAGAGAAGCATAACTCAAAGAAAACCACAAATCAGATGAATGAATTTAAAATTCTCTTGAGGTATCAATCAAGTGCTGAAACAAGTACACCACATGCAAATGAAACCAAAAAATTTAGTTACAAAGACTCAACAATGGACAAATGCCCATGAAACTAATAAAACAAAGATAAGTTCATGGGTCACAAAATTTGCCTTCCACAGTGTCACAGAGTAATAAAACTAGAATCCAATCACAGATTGATGATCCTATGCCCGAGTAATGGATACATCTTTGAAACCAGAGTAATAATCACAGGTTACCAGAAATGCTTTTTTGAACTTTTCACTCGGACCCCAATATGCCGATTCTTATAATAACCTGGAGGCCGAAGAGCCCAATGGAGAAACTCCTTTGAATAATTAAACCTGAACATGTTATCATCATCCTTCACATAATTTATGCCTTTTTTGCAAGAGAAAGTGATTCTTGAACCTGTCTTGCTAGAGCATCAATTGATATATCACTCTCATTCTCTGAAGCGGAATTCCCATCAGGATTAGGGGCTTGGTTTTCCAACAGTGAATTAGAAGTTGAATCATTGTCAGCCAGGTAGACTGTAAGATAACAAAACTATAATTTATTTGGCCATTATAGCACTAAAAGAAAATAAAACTCATTTTGGATCATTGAGAGGGTACAGAGAAAATGAAATGAAAAATAGCAAAAGAAATGTACTACATATGAGCCCAAACACAACTCTACATAAGCACAACTCTATATTCTTATTCAGATTTCATAACATATGTAGCTCTTTAAATAATATAATTAATTTTTTTAAAAAAAAAACTTAAATGATCAGTTGATTTGATTATTACCTTCGGTCAGTGTTGATATTCTTTTATATTTGCATTTCTTTCTCTCACACTGAGCTCCAACCATAAAATAAAAGAATAGTGTTTTGTGTAACTATTCACGGAAAAGGAAAACAAATTCAAATACCCTCTTTCTCTTCCTTCTGTTTTCTTTTTCATCCCTTTTCAGAATAACCCCAATGAAAAAAACCCAAATCGAATTGAAGGCCATTAATTTGTTATCACACAAAAAAATCTTTCAATTTCTATATGACAGTCCTAACCCATGAACAATGCCAAAATCAGAGAGCCGCGGAGAAGCATTAACCAAAACAGACCAAAACAAAACCTAGAAATACAATTGTAATGGAGCAAAATAGTTAAACTCTTACCGAATTGAAGTCGAAATGAAAGAGTAGATGTTGAATCAAGTCGAGATTTGGTCTGAGTCAAAGTCGAAATCCGTGATTGGGTTTCGGAGAGAGAGAGAAATTTCTTCTGTTTTGGAAAGAGAAAGAAAAGCCCGTGAATTTTAAGTTTTGGAAAGAGAAAGCGTGTTTTTCAATTGGAGCCAAAATGCCTTATATAGGTATGCTAGTTAAAAAGGAGTGCTAGTTAATACTTAAGAGCGGTTCTGTATATATATATATATATATATGTTATACATAGTTATTGTTGTCTTGTTAATTTGTTGTTCCCTTTAATTTTTCACATCTAATTTTTTGAATAACTTCATCTTCAGCAAATAAAATATGCGGTCCTACTCGCGGCATTGGTCTTGAGAAACTCACCAAGGCAAAAGGAAGGAAGTTGACTACCAATGTGTCACCTAGTAAAGGAAGGCCCACAGATCCTATAGAATCTGCTAAGTTGTCGTCAGAGATAGGATTAATGGTCCGCCACCACCTCCCAATGAATACCAAATTCAAGGATATTACAGAGGGAGTAATTGAAGAATCATTGTCCAGGGTTGAAGTAAGTTGTAGAAAATTATATGTCAAATATTGTTATTCATTAGGATACATTATTTGTTAGATCAAAGCTGCGAGTAACAATTGAATTCATGGATTAGAGTTTTATAGGCAAATTTTGCTGATTTTGGATATGAATAGGGGTATTTTGCTGATTTATTTATTTCTTTAGGCTCGCTTCGATATCGACCTAAAGAAATATGGGTATTTATTTCTTTATTCCGTTACGATTCAATCATGCAAGAGGATTATAAACTAGTTATTGCTTGTAAGGTCATGTTTTTATTGATTTTATTTAGGCATTTGTTCAGGAAATTACAGCTTGTTATATGGTATTGGATGGCCAGGCCACCTTATGTACTATTTTAAGTTATCTGCATTTAATTTTATCGATACGTTTCACCATTATGTTATCCTCTTTTGGCAAGAAAATTCCATAGTTTCTTCACATGCATATCACATATCAGGGACAGTTCTATAACTTTTTGTCCATTTACATTTTATAGGTGGTTGTTCACAAGGATAGTCCAAGGGGAACACATTTTCGACGTGCTGGACCTCACCAGAAGGTATGTCTCTTTTCCTCCTAAGAGTCCTACCAGAATGAATGAGTTGATACATTAAATTTTATTAAAATAATCTTCAATGCCACAGGTGTATTTTGATTCAGATGAGGTGCATGCTTGTATTGTAACATGCGGTGGGTTGTGCCCTGGGCTAAATACTGTGATTAGAGAAATTGTATGTGCCCTCTATCACATGTATGACGTCACTAAAGTCCTTGGAATAGATGTAAGTGTGTTTCAGGATCAATATTCTGTCTTCATCAGACTTCATCTTTAAAGGCATTGATAAAATCAAAGTTTTGTTCCCATTTCAATCTTCTGCTTCTTGTAGTTTTCTTGATGAAAATATATGCTTATATGAAGATCATCATGACATTAAAATTATAATTACTTTGTAAGACCCTATATACATTTCCAAAATGTGAAGTTAGTTGCTTGTTGATTGATGATGCTATAATTTATGTGTGTGCCCGTACATGCTTGTAGCTGAGACTTAGTATGTAGAAGTTGAATTACGGCTATTCTTTTTGGAAAAGATTTTTTCATCAAAAGCCAGTGTTATACTATTTTATAGCGTTCTCGCTATAATATTGGCTTGATCTCATCAGCAAATCTGCTAGATGTTTAATTTAAGCAATTGTTCCAACTTGTATGACTACATGGGAAATTGGAGTAGTTCTTTTTGTCTTTTTTCAATTTTCTTCTCATATAAGTTTTGGAAATGCTAGTGATGAAACTATTAATTTACTACTACCTAATATTTGATTCTATTTTCAGACACATCCTTTTGTTTCATGTCATCAATAGATTTGCACACCCAATGTAACAGCTTGTAGATGATTCTTCTTATCTTTGGAGGAGCTAAATTCTTGATGCATGTTATCTCAAGTGAGAAGTACCTAATAGTTATTTTATGTCGGTCTGGTGTAGAATATTATCAATACCAATCCTGTCATCTAGATATAAATAAAGTAATAGTTAGAATTATATGTTGATCAAGTAAGTACTTTGCCTCCAGAAATTGATGTGCTAATTCCCTTTCTACTCTTTTGCATTTTATCTCTTCATTCGTCGTCTCTTTTCAAGGAGTGTAGCCGAAGCTATTGCTGTTGTCATGGTGGCTCCAATAGATGTTTGTTTCTTGCAGCACCTGTTGTTTGCTTCTGATGCAGCTGGTGGTGTTGTTGGTCTACGGCGCTCATTTTGATTGCTGGTTGGCTGCTGGTTGTGGGAAGTTGCTGTAATTGTTGTGCTTGGGGCTGGTTTTGCTACTTTTGTGCTGCTGGCCTTGCTGCTCCTACTCGTTACTTTTTAGCTCATGTTGGGTTGCCGGGTTAGTTTTGTGTGGCTTTTCCCTGCTGGCTTTTTACGGGTTAGTTGAATAAATGGATTGATGATAAGATTGCAAACTGTGGATCACCAGACATGGACTACAGGAAAGGTGAACTCGTAAGGTTACTCTTCTCTTTGCTGAAAATAGCATGTCAGTATAAAGGAAAGCTTCAATCTCCATTTGGCACGGATTGTGCATTGAAGGTAACTTCAATTTTCTTGGTTTCATTTGTTTACTTTGTTTCAGTTTAACATCATTATTACTTTTTGATAATGTTGATAAGAATTACACTTAAGTTCTACAGTTCTGTTTCAGGTTAACATCAAATTGATGTTTGTTTATTGGGGAACCTACTAAAAATTGAATTTTAGTGGAATAATTGTATGCCTAGACATGATAGTACCAAAAACAACTCTTTACACTTTGAGCTGCGTAATAATTTTAGAGAACTTGATGTAATGGGATTTTATGATGAACTATAGCTTATCTTAATATATGAGCATCATTGTGATTTATCTTTAATGTTTCTTGAGAGCACACTGAAAAGAAATTTCTTGAAAGCATTAACAAACTTTGATGGAGTGTCTCATTTAAATTTCCTATTCAACAATGACCAAGTTTTGAGGCCCAAATTTGAGTTGCCTAACATACCATAACCAAAATTTGGAAACTGGTGAGGCGATAGAATTCAAAGCTGGTGACAACGAGGTTCAGTCGCCAAAAGCTTTTTCCAGTGAGGTAGTCTAAGCTTTTAGGTATGCTGTACTATGATTATCTTAGTTAGTCGAAATACTTAGCAATATTCTTGCAGGTGTTTCCAAGTCCAGAGTCAAGAAAAGTAGCATGAAGGATCAAAAGAGCGATTCTCAAGTCTCCACTAGAAGAAGTACCAGGTCAAGGGGAAGGTAACTTTCTCATCTATTCATATCTATTTATCAAAATTGCTGAACCTTTTACTTGTTACTTGGGCCATTTTTTAAGAAATGAGAAGGCTGGAAAGGAAAATGAAGAAAAATCTCTTCAACCTTATCCAAATGACAACTTGTAGTATGCTAAAGGTAGAAAAATACATCTTTTCTTCTCTTTTTTATTTCACTTTTAAGATATGGATAACAAAGTATTTAACAACATGATATGACATAAATCTTTGTTACCATCGGGTAGTTTAGCATAGCATCCTCGAGATGTAATTTGACTACAATAATTCTTTAGGATTTTTGGCTAGTAGAGTATGATGTTGTGTACAAAAACTTGGTTACTTTTATTCACAAAATTGCATTTCCAAGAACTCTATTTTATGATTGTGGGACTATCAATTTCTATTTTTCCTTGCGAACATATGATAATATGGTAACTCAATAGAAGTTAACTGACTGTTGTTATCATCCTCCAGGTAATTCCCAATTATTTTGGGTTGATAATTTTTTATATATTTTTTTCTTTTGCTAATCAAGGATGAATATCTTGTTAACCAGCTTCACGGAGTATCTTAACACAGTACTGAACTTGTACCTTTTGATTCAAGTAGGCTGTATACTTATCCTCGCTCCTCTCTCATTGGAATTTATTTTCTTCACTTTTTTCGTGTCAAGTTCAGATAAGAAAAAAAATTAATAAAAAGAAAGAAAATTCCATCTCAATAAAAATAAATAAATTGAATTTCCAAATTCCTCAAGTTGTTGTATGATGCTGGTTATTTTAGCTATAGGTTCTTTAAATTGTGGATGTAAATATCAAGGTTATTATAATTGAATGTACTGTTTGATGATAGAAACAATATACCTATTCTTACTCTCATTCTTTGACTTCTGTTGTAGAGAGTTGCCTGGACCGTGGCTGCCCTGGTGATGGTGATCAATGGGTATCTTTTGCTGGATTTTTTTGTTTCTGAAGTTAGGGGAGTGTTGTTTGGGTTTTTCGTTTGTACTGGCACTGCTGCATATGTGGCATTTATTTTCTATCTAATTTTACATGGTGATTGCCTCCCTTCAATCTAATTTAATCAATTACTTTCCAAGGGGTATGCTTATGCTGGGTAATGAGCGAGATTTTTCTTAATGCTTGAAGAAGCTTCAAGCTATCAGATTCCTGGTCCACCTGACCATTGTCAAATAGCATATATGGAGTGTTGATCTATTCATTCAGAACCAAAGCACCTTTGATTATAATCACCTTTAACATTCATGTTGTAACTTAGTGAGTCTCGAATCTTGTGAGTTGCACTAGTCCCAGTGGCAAATGACAGTTTTGATATACAGAATGAAGTCTAATCAATACAATTATACAAAGATGAAGTAAATTTTTGTAGACCTTGTTTCTTTGTTAGCACCTGATTTTCTCCACCAGTTTGCCATCTTTACATTTCATCATTCCATTAATATAGCTATGCCTTTGGCAAGTGACTGCCATACTAGGAACAATGCACTATGCAAACATGTTACATCTATTGGTCTGTTCACGTTATGAAATTACATCTAGCGGTCTGTCCACATTATGAAAGAGATAAATATTTTCTTTTTTATACATTATTGTGATTGATACAAATTCTAGTTAGCAGATTGAGTTCTCGGATTTCTTCTTCCAATTCCTGTACAAACCATTCCGAATGACATATAAATGTCATGATTGGAAATGCTTCTATATATGTTTCTATATAGTGTTGAACGCTAGAAATTTATACGTACTACAATTCTGAAAACAATTGAAATGTTGGCCTAATCATGAATCAAGCAATACAGGATATGACTATATTATTATCATTTTATCTCAGTAAATGTGACCAGAACCATGTGGAAGAAAAGCAAATTTTATATTCAATACTACTAATAAGAACAAATTATAAGTGATTGTTTCTCTCCTAAATTGTTTCTCTTGTCCATTTGGAGGCATAAACATTACCAACCAAATTTTGGGGAACTCCGCTGAATATCAAAAATTAAAAAACTTAACTCAACTCTTGAGGATTCAGCAGTTGCATGGTTTTCTTTAAACATTCCTGACATAATTCTTGAAGATTCAGCAACCGTATTGTTTCCTACAAGCTGAAAATAATACTAACGACTACTGATTTTTTGTATTTTATTGCGATATTCTAACTTTTAGAATAAGTTACACAACATAACATAATAGTAAAGTCGTGCTAATTCAAGAGTAGCATGACACATGTTTTGGAATAAAATAAAAGAAAATACTAATTAAAAACTTGATCATCAATATAAACATGTGAAAAAAGAGTTCGAAATGTGCTTATTGGGTTTATCTTAATTTTGGGCAACAAATTACTAGTCATTGCAAAAAAAAAGTATAAAATACGCAACGAAAAAAAATTATTGACAATGAATCTGGCCTATATTAGGCAACGAAATATAGTAACATAAAAGTTTTCGTTGCTGACGATGAGGAGAAATCTCATCGGCAACAAAAAAAGTAAATATGCGGTTGGTTTTTTTTCCCGCCAACGATTTGGCAACGAAATTTTGCAACGACCTATGAATTTCGTTACGAAAAGTGAAAGCCTTTCATAAAATGCAACGAATGACAAATTTCGTTGTTAAACATGCATTTTTGGCAACGACTTTCTAAGTTGTTGCCCGAAAAACCATTGCCAAATGTCCATTTTTTTGTAGTGGTTCTTATAAGCTATGTAATTTTTGTAAGACCCCAACTTTTATGAATAAAGATTTAATTTTCTTTTTATATTATTTTGAAATAGTAAGGTGTTGATTTGATAAATGTGGTAAGTTATGGGTAGAATGTGCAAATTTTATAAAGTAAGCAAGTGGTTATAAAATATTCGTTGTATCGGAGAATATTCGTTTGGTCAAAAAATATTCTTTTTGTCGGAGAATATTCGTACGACGGCGCAGTCATTGATGGATCCCACAACGGAATGAATGTCGGATATAGAAAGCGACAGAAGTAAATTTTTATAAAAATAACGGTAAAATTGTTACTATTAAACTGTTGAAATAGCCGGTGATAAAAATACAGTAATACGCGTTGTTGCACAGTAGCACACGGTATTGCACAGTATTTTGAACTATTAGTTCTTACGTAAGAAGTCACTCAATCAATAATTGTTATAGTAATTACTGTTCAATATTTTATATTATTGATTCAATAATTGCTACAATTGCATAATATTTTATTGGTTCAATAATTGCTACGTTAATATTTTATATCAATAATTCCTACGTTGATATTTTATATTATTGATTCAATAATTGTCACAGTAACCACTGCACAGTATTTCATATTATCAAATCAATAATTCATATTATTTGAATAATATTATTAGACAACATTATTGGCAATGTCTAGGTAGTTCTATCTAGGAAAGAGGTTAATTAATCTAATTGTGTGTCAATAAAGTAAAATCTTTATCGAAAAGCCCCCTCTTTTCTGGAAATGACCTGGTTATCATTATGGTGGTTCTGTAATATTATTTGTGAATAATAATTATTGATAAATATGATAAATAAATATTTATTCAATGAGAATTTAAACGGAGGAATTTTTAGCAAAAGTGACAATTATTGAGAATGAATATTTTTTATCTGATAAAATAATTCATTCAAATATATTATTATAATATTACATTATAAGTGTATAATATGATAATATAATAATATAATAGTGATGATATTTTTTTACAATAAATTCACGATATATGAATAAAATGAGATGGAAGAGAGATAATAAAATTTAGAATTCTTTTATTAATTATAAATGTTTTAATATCTATATATATATAAACATGTGGTGGAATTCATTATTTCAAAAGTGGAGGCTTTAAAATTTTGAGTGTGGTGGAGATTTTCAAGAGTGGTTAGTGTGGAAAAATCATCCGTATGTAAACTTGGGTGATTTTTCGTTCAGAATTTGGAAAAACTTTCTTCTACAAAGTTTTAGAGAATTAAATTTTATATGGAATGGACATAAGGTACATATTTTTCTAATAAAAGGGCAATTTATTATGAATTATTAAAGTTTCGGAATAATGAGTCTGAATTAATTTTTGGTGGAAGATTTTCTAGAATGTGCGAGCCCCACTCTTGTCCTTTGTTGGTGTGAAATGTGCTGAGCATTATTTCAAAAGTGTTGTGCTTGATTTTCAAAGTTGGGTGATGTAAAGCCACCGTAGAAAATTTTGTCAATCCTGGTGTGCTAAGCATTTCCTATAAATAGGGTGCTTAGTTAAGAAATGAAAATCACACCAGAATTAGAAAATTTTCTCTCTATAATATCGAGCTTATTTCTTGTGAGTATAAGGATAGTTTGAGTGTGGATTACGGTGCAAGATTTTTCTCAATAAAATATCCGATATTATAGTCAGATCTAGTATTTTACGAAGGTAAAAGATATTATTTTTCTCGTAAATGATGTTATTTCCTTTCAATATTCATAAAGAATATTATTTTCTTTCATATTCCATATTATGAAAGTGATAATATTTCATTTCATATTCCTAAATTTGAACTTACCACGGTAAGTATTGCTTCTATAATTCCTGAAATGATCAGAATTTCTTTAAATTTTGCGCTTCATCTAATATCATTTCACTGGAATATTGGTCTGAACTTTTTATGAAATTTTTATCTTTTCATGACGAGTTACTATTCACGGTAAAAAAAATATATTATTTTTTTTATCCAAATTATCTTTAATTGGATTCAAGTTCTGAACTTCATTCTTGAATTTTGCTCCACAGTTGATTATTACGGAGTATTCTTGAACTTGGATAAACTAAATTATGAATCCCTAATTTTTGTCCTTTATCTCACTGGATTCGTTCATTAAAATATTTTTTATCATCCTCAGTCTTAAATGGTGATACAAATGAATATCTTTGGCCTGTAGTGCAAAGATGAATGATTACTTGATGAATATCTTTGGCCTGTAGGACAAAAATAAATGATTAGTTGATGAATATCTTTGGCCTGTAGTGCAAAGATGAATGATTATCTTATGAATATCTTTGGCCTGTAGTGCAAGGATGGACAGGTGTTGAGATGAACATGACCACTGGTGATATAAATATCTTTGGCCGTGGTGCAAAGATGAATATTTGATTTGAGATATATATTGATTGATGTCACAGGGATAAAATATCAATGATGGACTTTTAAATTATAGAAGATAGTAGACATCATTCTCTACTTAACTCTTCTAATGAATTGTTATTTCCGCTGCAGTTGTTGATCTAAGTCCATCATATTTTATCTGGTTTATTGAAGAATAACGATAATTTATCCTTCATTATCTTAGTCATAATATTCTTTACTGAGCTAGTTCACCATTTTCTTCCATTGTTCTCTTCAGCAAATGAGAATATTGCGGGGACTAGTCGGGGAATAGAGTGATGGTCTGAGATAGAACTGTAGAAGTCCTAACTATTTTATAAAATAGTGTGATAATAATTGTAACGAGGACTTAGTTTGAGTGTTTATATTTTCTACATGTTTGTAATAACACACACAGTTGTGTGGTCGTATTTTGCACGACCGTATGATCTAAAAGATTGTATTTGGATTCTGTACTATGTATTTGGCGACTCAGAATGGGTTGGGTGGATTGAACCTATTTTGGGGGCGTCACAGTTGGTATCAGAGCTTAGGGATATGATCTCTGGCGGAGATCTGGGAATATAACTAGGAGGGGAGAGACGAGTAAATCCCTCGCTAGTATGTGTCCTACCTAAGCTTATTTGGTATTTAATTGATCGGTTGAAACATAGGATTAATATGTGATATGTTAATTTATTTGATTAACCCTTATTTTGTGGCAGTATTTGAGAGTGGCAGCTGAAAATCTAAATAATGGGGTGAATAAGACCGTTGAGACACCTTTAATCACCAACCAGGAGAACGTGCAATAGGAAGAAAATATTCCTCTTGTAAACTACACCACCGATCAAACGATGAACGATGGGATGTTTAGAAGCTTTTTGCAGTTCATGCAAAATCAGACGAGGGAGACTCGTGTTCATAATACAGGTGGAAATAATAATAACTCGCAGCTTGTCACTGCCAAGCAGTTCAAAGAGTTGGGACCACCAGAGTTTCAGGGAAAGCCAGATCCAATCAAGGCAGAGACGTGGGTTAAACAAATTACCAAGATATTTGATGTCTTGGGATGCACGGAGGAACAGAAGGTTTCATTCGTCACGTTTATGTTCCGTGGAGAGGCAGATTACTAGTGGGAATTTGTAAAGCGTACCCAGCCTGCCGCACTTAAGATGTCTTGGGAGGAGTTCCAGAAACTGTTCAATGACAAGTACTTTCCAGAAAGTATCCGTCATATGAAGGAGGTGGAGTTTATCAAACTGAAACAGAACAACATGACTGTATCCCAGTACGAGGCTAAGTTCGTGGAGTTATCCCGGTTTACATCTCATTTGGTGGATAATGAGGAGCGTATGAGATGGATGTTTCTGAGAGGTTTGAAACCCGAAATTCGTCAGTACCTCATTTCTCACAAACTTTGTTTGTATTCAGATGTGGTGAACAGGGCCCAATTATTAGAACGAGATCATGATTATGTTCAACCAAGGGACCACAACCAAGGTCGTACAGGTGGAAACAGCCATCGGAACAATGAAAATCAGCATGGAGAAAATTATCAGGCCAGAAGCGGTAACCACTCCGGTGGTAATTGTAGCCATGATAATAAAAGAAGTGATTCGGGGGGAGATTTCAAGAAGAGAAGATACAACAATGAGAACGTGAAGACATCGACAGCAGCACCAGCATCAACTGTTTCTAGGGGAGGAGAACGACCACCGGTCGTATGCCATAAATGCGGGGAAGAGGGACACATCAGTCCAAACTGTCCACAATAATTCAAGGTATGTTATAACTGTGGAAAGGAAGGACACATAGCTAGAGAGTGTTCGGTAGCGAAACCATGTCCAGCGGGGATGGTGACTCCAAAGGCTGTCCCGGACAAGTCAAAGTCGGTGGTTACTATTAGAGCGTTTGTCTTGACTGTCCAAAATACTAGGAACCCGAATGAGGTGATCACGGGTAAGCTAATCATAAACTCTTGCAAAGTTTATGCCTTATTAGATACCGGTGCTATCCATTCTTTTATTTCACCTGCTTGTGCTCAACGTTTGAACTTGACTCCTAAAAAATTAGACTTTGACTTATCTGTTGAAACTCTATTAGGAGAAACCTTCGTTACATTTATAATTTACAAATTTTGTTTGATTCAAATTGGCACCCTCACCCTACATGTGGATTTTATATCTTTGAAAATACTTGCATTTGATATGATTTTTTTGAATCGACTGGTTAACCACTCATCATGCCAAAATTGATTATTTCGTAAGGTTGTTAGCTTTCATTCAAACAACCAGACCACGAAAATCAATCAATGTCATTTCAAGTCATAAATCTATTCGTTTATTGAAAAATGAATGTCAAGCTTTCTTAGCCGATGTCACTGATTTAAATCAGAATACATCAGATTTGAATGATATTTTTGTTGTTAATAAGTTTCCTGATGTATTTCTCGAAGAACTTCCTGGTCTACCCCAGAACGTGAAGTTGAATTCTTTATTGACCTTGAGCCAGGTACAAAACCCATTTCTAAAATCCCAAATCGAATGGCTCCTATTGAACTTCAAGAGTTAAAGGTCCAACTACAAGAGTTGTTAGACATCGGTTTTATACGTCCTAGTACATCTCCTTGGGGTGCTCCTATTTTATTCGTAAAGAAGAAAGACGGTAGTATGCGACTATGTATTGACTATCGGGAGTTGAACCATGTCACCATCAAGAATAGATATCCGCTACCTCGTATTAATGACTTGTTCAACCAATTGCAAGGTGCATAATTCTTTTCAAAGATCGATCTTTGTTCTGGATATCATCAATTAAAAATTAAAATTAAGGACATTTCGAAGACTGCCTTTAGAACTCGATACGCACATTACGAATTTCTAGTTATATCTTTTGGATTGACTAATGTCCATGTTGCGTTCATGGACATGATGAACCGAATATTTAAGAAATATTTGGATCATTTCGTGGTTGTCATTATTGATGATATCCTAATATACTCCAAAAGCCTCAAATATTTTTTTCACCCAGAACGAACTTAATATACGACAACGACGTTGGCTTAAGCTGTTTAAAGATTACGACCATACCATTCAATACCATTCTGAAAAAGCAAACGTTGTAGCTGACGCGTTGAGTAGAAGATCATATGCGGGAACGAGTGCGATGCTGTCAACACAAAGACCTATTTTACATGACTTACAAAGGATGAAGACTCCAGGGACCCACGTGATAATGTCAAATATACGCGTAAAACCAACTTTAATTTATAAAGTTAAAGCTGCTCAAGCTACAGACTCGGAGCTGATGAAGATAAAGAAGAAAGTGCAAGAAGGTGCTATTCCAGAAGCAAGAATCGATGAAGAAGGAATACTTCGAGTCAACTCCAGACTTTGTATTCCTAACGATTCCGATTTGAAGTATAAAATCATGACGGAGGCACATAACACACCGTTTGCAATCCATCCTGGAAGTACCAAAATGTATCGTAATCTTTGACATACATTTTGGTGGAGCAATATGAAGAGAGAGATCACGGAGTTTATCTCGAGGTGTTTAACGTGTAAACGTGTCATCAAGTGCCAAAGGGTCAGCTTGCAGAAAACTATGGGCACCGATTTACGATTTATTGGTCCATTTGAAATCCTTGACCGAGTAGGAATTGTGGCCTATAGACTTGCCTTACCTCCAAGCATGTCTCGTGTTCATAACGTTTTTCACATATCTATGCTTCGTAAATATGTGAAAGACCAAAATCACATTATTGAGTTAGAACCAGACGAGAAAGCCGAAGATTTAATGTACGAGGAGGTACCTGTCAAGATCTTAGATAAGAAAGAACATGTCTTACGCTCAAAGATTATACCTCAAGTTAAAGTTTTTGTGGTGGAACTATGATATCGAGGAAACGACCTAGGAGTTAGAATTTGAAATGAAAGCGAGGTATCCTCACCTTTTTGACATACGAGGAACGTACGTCAATTTCGAGGACGAAATTTTATAAGGAGGGGAGGTTGTAAGACCCCAACTTTTATGAATAAAGATTTAATTTTCTTTATATATTATTTTGAAATAGTAAGGTGTTGATTTGATAAATGTGGTAAGTTATGGGTGAAATGGGCAAATTTTATAAAGTAAGCAAGTGGTTATAAAATATTCGTTGTGTCGGGGAGTATTCGTTTGGTCGAGGAATATTCTTTTTGTCGGAGAATATTCGTACGACGGCGCAGTCATTGGTGGACCCCACAACGGAATGAATGTCGGATATAGAAAGCGACAGAAGTAAATTTTTATAAAAATAACGGTAAAATTATTACTGTTAAATTGTTAAAATACCCGGTGATAAAAATACAGTAATACGCGTTGTTGCATAGCAGCACACGGTATTGCACAGTATTTTGAATTATTGGTTCTTACTTAAGAAGTCACTCATTCAATAATTGTTACAGTAATTACTGTTCAATATTTTATATTATTGATTCAATAAGTGCTACAATTGCATAATATTTTATTGGTTCAATAATTGCTACGTTGATATTTTATATTATTGATTCAATAATTGTCACAGTAACCACTGCACAGTATTTCATATTATCAAATCAATAATTCATATTATTTGAATAATATTATTAGACAACATTATTGGCAATGTCTAGGAAGTTCTGTCTAGGAAAGGGTTTAGTTAATCTAATTGCGCGCCAATAAGGAGAAATTCTTATCGAAAAGCCCCCTCTTTCCTGGGAATGACCTGGTTATCATTATGGTGGTTCTGTAATATTATTTGTGAATAATAATTATTGATAAAAATAATAAGTAAATATTTATTCAATGAGAATTTAAACGGAGGAATTTTTAGCAAAAGTGACAATTATTGAGAATGGATATTTTATCTGATAAAATAATTCATTCAAATATATTATTATAATATTACATTATAAGTGTATAATGTGATAATATAATAATATAATAGTGATGATATTTTTTTACAACAAATTCACGATATATGAATAAAATGAGATGGAAGAGAGAAAATAAAATTTGAAATTCTTTTATTAATTATAAATGTTTTAATATATATATATATATAAACATGTGGTGGAATTCATTATTTCAAAAGTGGAGGCTTTGAAATTTTGAGTGTGGTGGAGATTTTCAAGAGTGGTGAGTGTGGAAAAATCATCCGTATGTAAACTTGGGTCATTTTTCGTTCAGAATTTGGAAAACCTTTCTTCTATAAAGCTGTAGAGAATTATATTTTATATGGAATGGACATAAGATTCATATTTTTCTGATAAAAGGATTATTTATTATGAATTATTAAAGTTCCAAAATAATGAATCTGAATTGATTTTTGGTGGAGGATTTTCTAGAATGTGCAGGCCCCACTCTTGTCCTTTGTTGGTGTGAAATGTGCTGAGCATTATTTCAAAAGTGTTGTGCTTGATTTTTAAAGTTGGGTGATGAGAAGCCACCGTAGGAAATTTTGTCAATCTTGGTGTGCTAAGCATTTCCTATAAATAGGGTGCTTAGTTAAGAATTGAAAATCACACCAGAATCAGAAATTTTTTTCTCTATAATATCGAGCGTATTTCTTACGAGTATAAGGATAGTTGGAGTGTGGATTACGGTGCAAAATTTTTCTCAACAAAATATCCGATATTTCAGTCAGATCTAGTATTTTACTAATGTAAAGGATATTATTTTTCTCGTAAATAATGTTATTTCTTTTCAATATTCATAAAAAATATTATTTTCTTTCATATCCCATATTATAAAAGTGATAATATTTCATTTCATATTTCTAAATTTGAACTTACCATAGTAAGTATTGCTTCTATAATTCCTGAAATGATCAGAATTTCTTTAAGTTTTGCATTTCATCTAATATTATTTCACTGGAATATTGGTATGAACTTTTTATGAAATTTTCATCTTTTCATGACGAGTTACTATTCACGGTAAAAAAAAATTATTTTTTTATCCAAATTATCTTTGATTGGATTCAAGTTTTGAACTTCATTCTTGAATTTTGCTCCAAAGTTGATTATTACGGAGTATTCTTGAACTTGGATAAACTAAATTACGAATTCCTAATCTTTGTTCTTTATCTCACTGGATTTGTTCATTAAAATATTTTTCATCATCCTTAGTCTTAAATGGTGATACAAATGAATATCTTTGGCCTGTAGTGCAAAGATGAATGATTATTTGATGAATATCTTTGTCTTGTAGTGCAAAGATGAATGATTATTTGGTGAATATTTTTGTCCTGTAGTGCAAAGATGAATGATTATCTGATAAATATCTTTGGCCCGTAGTGCAAGGATGGACAGGTGTTGAGATGAACATGACCACTGGTGATACAAATATCTTTGGTCGTGATGCAAAGATGAATATTTGATTTGAGATATATATTGATTGATGTTACAGGGATAAAATATTGACAATGGACTTTTAAATTATAGAAGATAGTAGACATCATTCTCTACTTAACTCTTCTAATGAATTGTTATTTCCGCTGCAGTTGTTGATACAAGTCCATCATAGTTTATCTGGTTTATTGAAGACTAACGATAATTTATCCTTCATTATCTTAGTCATAATATTCTTTACTGGGCTAGTTGAGCTCACCCTTTTCTTCCATTGTTTTCTTCAGGAAATGAGAATATTGCAAAGACTAGTCGGGGAATGGAGTGATGGTCTGAGATAGAACTATAGAAGTCCTCACTATTTTATAAAACAGTGTGATAATAATTATAATGAGGACTTAGTTTGAGTGTTTATATTTTCTGCATGTTTGTATTGACACTCACAGTTGTGTGGTCGTATTTTGCACGACCGCATGATATAAAAGATTGTATTTGGATTCTGTACCACGTATTTGATAGTAGTGTGCATACAAGCCAATCATGTATGATGATAAAGCACATACTTTGTAAACAATCTTATTTATTTATTAATAAAATATTCATTTAAGATAATTAATTATCTACATGGTGCTGTTTTTAATAATATGTAAATAACCCATAGTTTTAAGTAATGATTTAGAATCATGATGAGATCATGCTAATGAGATCTAAATTCTTAGAAAGCTTAAAAACTAAAATAGTTCCCAATTGTGGGATTACTAAAATGGGGATTAATAAATTCGGATAGATTGGTACATATGTTGGTTGCTCATTGGATGAGGATGACTGATCTCATGGTCATTTATGTTGAGACACTAAAGCAAGTATGTAGGTGCTTATTGGAGAATAAGTTCACTGAACGTGACTTTCTATGGAATACCTAATGGAGTTTTACTCGCCTGTCAATAGGAATTCCTAATGTGATAGTAGTACAAGTGATCCTTAGACTTAAGATCATCATAGTATCTTGTATGTAACAAATTATACTTTGACTTATTCTTTAAGGCCTTTTAAGGCATATATAGGGTATGCTTGGATATAATGAGTTGCATATGGAGATAATGTATGATCAATAAAGAATCTACCACCTCTAGTAAAAAAGGAGATATGTCCTATGTGATTCGTTAAATGACAACCCAGGAATCCTTGGCCAAGGTAGAATGAAATTAGAAAGAGGTTTCTAATTTGCATTATTTGGAGTTGTGCATTTTCTAATCGAAATACATATGATTAAATAAATTAAGACTTGACAGTAAATTCATGTCTTATATTTAATTGGGACATTGTATGGTTGAAGGATTGAATTGTACGGTAACTATTAACTCACAGGTTCTTTTATGATTAATGTTAAAATTTATATTATCTGAAAAGTCGTTGATCGCTAGGGAGGCTTATTGCTATTGTAGAATAAATGTTATTTATTTAAATAGATTATTAATTTAATTTATTTATTTAAATAAGATTAGAATTGTTCTAATTGATTTATTCACAACCGGTTTAATATGGAGAACCTAAAGGGTCACACCATAAAAGGAAGAAGAATTATTTAAGAAAAAAATGGCATGATAGTAATAATGTATTAAGTGTAATTAATTTAATCTATGGTGATAGAATAAATTAAATATCTTAATGTTTATTATTTAATATTTTAAAAATATTAAATATAAATTAATAAGAGGAGTCTTATTAATATTATTATTATTATTATTATTTTAATTCTAAAGGAGTTTAGTAATTAATATAATATCAGTACTCTCTCTCAATCCTAATAAGATTAGGATATAAATTAATTAAAAGTGTTTAATTTATTAATTAAAAAAAACCTATTCTAATTGTATTAGGAAGGTTAACTTAATATCTATATAAGAGAGTCTTATATCAGAAATAAGGTACGTGAATTTTTTCAAAGGTTGGGAGTACACATATTCTATAGAGATAGAAACATGGGTTCAGCCAATAACTCATTTTCCTGAGTTCTTCATCTTCCTTGGTGGATCACCGTTAGAGGCCAAACATTTGGGTGGCTGACATTGATCAAGGGAAGGAGCCACTACAGAGGAATCAAATGAATCAAAGGAGTAGAACTTGTACCTGAGGAAGCTTGGATCTTCAAAGGTATAATTCCATCCTCTCCTTCTATGTATTGACTGATAATTGATGCACAAGAAAGATTATGGTTAAGGGTTTGTAAAAAAAATTTAAAATCTGATTTTTCATCCGTTCCACTGCGTTTATGTAATTTTATTGCATGCTTATGTTTCTAGCAAACCCAACAGTGGTTTTAGAGCCAATCTTGTGCTAATTATCAGTTTATGTTATTCCATACATGTATGATATGCGATTGGATCGAGTTCTTGGGCAACAAAATTTTTTCAGATTCTGCGAAGTTGCGTAGCTGCGCCGGTGCAAGGCCTTCTTGCTGCGCAGCTGCGCCGGTTTCCTTTACATTCCTGGCACAGCTGCGCCACTGGACAGGAACTGGAAATTTTTCTTTTGTTTTGATTAATTAAATAAATGATTTATTTAATTAATAAAGGTTTAAAATAAAGATGTTTATTTTATATGAAATATGATTTTAGAATTGCTAAAATTAAAGTGTTTAATTTAGAATTATTTTTGAATGAAATAAAGGAGTTTATTTTTTCAAAAACAAAGTTTAGCAAACTTTTGCACATTAACTGATATTAATACATATATGGAATGAATTTACTTTCATGAGATGAATAAGTTTTATATATACGTATAATGATATGTATGTTAATAAAAGGGATTGATTATGGACTATAACCAATGTGATTGGATTTTATTTTGGATGAATGCTTGAATGTATGGGTTTTATAAAATGGGGTCTGCGTACCTCGTCTTTTCTGGTTTTCTTCTTATTATAAATTCTATCTCTCTCCTATGTACTTCCCCTTGACTGTTGATCAAGGTTTCTATTTAAATGAAATAGTTTATGTAGTAGGATTTGTTAGAATTTTTGAAGAACTGGAGATCAAGGAGCAAGGAGTGCTTGAAGACCCATTTGTATGGAGTCCGGGTTTAAATGTAATTGTTACATTTAAATTTAAATTCTTGCACTCCTAAGTTTGACCTTTTTGGTTCACTTGGTGGCTCTAGTGAACCAAACTAGAATAAATGTCCATAATCAATCCGAGTAGAATATAGTATTTTATATTGCATTCTAAATATTATATATATTATATTTTATGCAAACATGCTTCGCATGTTTAATAAAATGATACGTATTTTATATATATATATATATATATATATATATATATATATATATATATGTGAATGCTCGCTAAACAAGATGAGACAAATAATAACAAACCCCTCAAAGAAATAATATTAAGTCCGAAGCGTTCAAATGATATTTGGAATATCAAACGTCGCCTTCTAGCATGATTAATTAATAGAGTATTAAATATTTAATATGAGTTTGTTGTGCTATCCACAAGGCGAGTATTGAGTATTTAAGATGTTAATTAATCACATTTGATGCTTATCAAGAAAATTGAACGATCTAGTCTTGTTGTGCTATCCACAAGGACGAACATTTTTCTTTTTTGAATTTATGAAAGTGCTAGGCTGGACTTAACTTAAATCATTTTAGTTCGGATGTGCACACATATGACCATTATGATTTAAGAGGCAAAATAAAAGGAGTTACATGTTGATGTAATTGACAAGAGTTGTCTACCTATTTATTTGTATATTGCTTGTTGTGCTATCCACAAGGTTATATATATTTGAAATAGGATCCTTAATCTCACTAGTAAATCTTTAATTAGATGTTGCCGAACTATATAAGTGAGGGTAATATAGTTTGATGAAAATAGTAGGAGATACCAATTTAAAATAAAGACCTAAATTTATTTTGGTATGCAAAGTTAATAAAATGAATGTTTGTTAAAAATATTATCTTTTCACATGCAGAATTTTAAAAATGTCAAAATTACTAATCTCACTACGAAGCATACTTGATGCAAATAAGCTTACCGCGCCGAATTATGAGGACTGGCTAAGAAATCTGAGAATTATTCTCACTGCTGAAAAGATTTTTTATGTCCTAAATTCAACTATCCCTGAATCTGTTTCGGAAACAGCCTCTGAGGAAGAGATTGCCACTTTCAATAAATGGCAAGATGATGCATCTGTGGCTCAATGCATCATGCTCGAATCCATGAATAACGAGCTTCAGCGTCAGCACGTAAATATGGATGCTCCTGCTATGCTGCTTCACCTCAAGGAGTATGGTGAACAGAGTAGGACTACTAGCTATGAGATATCTAAGGAGCTCTTCCGATCTTGGATGACCGAGGGCACTGCCATCGAGACTCATGTTCTGAAGGTAATCAATTTGATTGAACGCCTTGGACAGTTTGGGTTCGTCATGGATGGGGAGTTGAGTCAAGACTTGGTCTTGTAGTCACTCCCTAAGACCTTCTCGCAGTTTGTGGTTAATTTTCACATGAATAAGCTAGATGTCAGCTTGCCTGAGCTGCTTAACATGCTGAAAACTGCAGAAAGTCACTTCTCATCCAAGAAGAACCATGTCTTGATGGTGGATTCTTCCAATAAAAGGAAGAGGCCCAAGGTGTCTTCTGAAAAGAAGAAATCCAAGAAGGCTAAGGGAAAGTGGAAAGAAAAGGAACAAAAGAAACCTGATCCAGCTAAATGAATGTGCTTTCATTGCAACGAGCCTGGACATTGGAAGAGGAACTGCAAGAAGTTTCTAGCAGAGAAGAAGCTTGGAGAAGCTTCGACTTTCAATCAAGGTTTGTTTATGATTGAAATTAATTTTTCTGAAAGTCATAATTCTACTTGGGTATTGGATATCGGCTGTGGGTCTCATATATGTAACACTGTGCAGGGACTGGTCAGAAGTAGAAAGCTGAACAATGAAGAGGTGATCTTACGAGTGGGGAATGGAGCAAAGGTTGCTGCATTAGCTGTAGGAACTTATTGTTTAGTAATACCTTCGGACAAGTCCATTTATCTTAATAACTGTTATTATGTTTCGAATATTATTAAAAATATTATTTCAATTTCTGTATTGGATATGGAAGGTTTTGACGTTATTATAAAGAACAATGGTTGTTATATTTATAAAGACGATGTTTTATATGGTATTGGAAATTTGCGAAATGGGCTTTATATACTTGACTTGCAAGAAAATATATTTTAAATTGAACAAACTAAGAAAAGGAAAAGAGATGATATTAATTATACCTACATGTGGCACTGTAGACTCGGTCATATCAATGAAACAAGATTATCCAAGTTGCATAAGGATGGGCTCCTAGAGCTATCCGATTATGAATCATATCCAACTTGTGAATCTTGTCTCATGGTTAAAATGACTAAATCTCCTTTTAGTAGAAAAGGAGAAAGAGTTATAGAGTTGTTGGCATTGATTCACACAGACGTTTGTGGACCTATGACAACAAGTGCACGGGGTAGGTATTCTTATTTTATTACTTTCAGTGATGATCACTCAATATTTGGATATGTGTATTTAATGAAATACAAATCAGAATCATTTGAAAAGTTCAAAGAGTTCAGAAGTGAAGTAGAGAAACAAACGGGCAAGAGTATTAAGATACTTCGATTAGATCGAGGTGGAGAATACTTAAGCGGTGAGTTTCTCAATTATCTCAAAGAAAATGGTAAAATCTCACAATAGACTCCTCTAGGTACACCACAGTTAAATGGAGTATTTGAAAGGAGAAATCAAACACTGTTGGACATGGTTCGATCCATGATGAGTTTTACCGACCTTCCAATTTCCTTCTGGGGTTATGCCCTAGAAACGGCTGCATACCTACTTAACAAGGTACCTACAAAATCATCCCCAAAGACTCCATATGAGATGTGGAAAGGGAGGAAACCAAATCTTAAGCATGTTAAGACTTGGGGTTGTCCAGCTTATGTCAAAAAGTTTGAAAATGATAAGCTACAGACTAAATCCGATAAGTGTAGATTTGTGGGATACCCTAAAGAAACCGTAGGGTATTATTTCTATCATCCAACTGATCAAAAGGTGTTTGTTGCGAAACATGCTGCCTTCTTGGAGAAAGAGTTTATCCATGAAGGGGTCAGTGGGAGTAAGATATATCTTGAAGAAGTTCAAGAATCACAAATTACCACGGATCAAAGTCAGGTACCTAACCAAGTAGAAGAACCTACTGTACCACACCCTGTTCATAAATCTGGAAGAGTACCGAAGATACCTGAGCGGTATGGATTCGTTATAGAGGATGACGATGAGGTACACATCATGAATGATGATGATCCATTGAATTACGAATAGGCTATGAGTAATAAAGACTCAGGGAAATGGCTTGAAGCCATGAAATTCGAAATGGACTCCATGTATGAGAACAAAGTATGGAATTTGGTTTCACCACCTGAAGGCATTAAGCCTATTGGGTGTAAATGGGTTTTTAAGAGAAAGACTGGACCTATAAGGCCCGGCTGGTTGCAAAATGTTTCAAACAAAGATAAGGAGTTGACTATGATGAAACCTTCTCACCAGTAGCCATGCTCAAGTCCATTCGGATTTTGCTTGCGATTGCAGCTTATAACGACTATGAGATCTGGCATATGGACGTGAAAATGGCCTTCGTCAATGAGAAACTTGAGTAGGATGTGTATATGACACAGCCAGAGGGATTTATTTCAAAAGTTGGAACAAATCAAGTCTGTAAGCTACAATGATCCATTTATGGGTTGAAGCAAGCTTCTCGAAGATGGAACATTTATTTTGATGAGACAATCAAAGAGTTTAATTTTATCAAAAACGAGGATGAACCATGTGTATACAAGAAGGTTAGTGAGAGCGCAGTATCATTCCTTGTATTATATGTTGATGATATATTACTGATAGGTAATGACATTCCTATGTTACAATCAATTAAAATCTGGTTCTCTAAAAACTTCTCCATGAAGGACTTGGGTGAAACATCCTATATTTTGGGGATAAAGATCTATAGAGATAGATCTAAAAGGAGGCTTGGCTTATCCCAAGGAACGTACATTGATACGATGCTAAAGAGGTTTAGCATGGAAGATTCCAAAAGAGGTCTCATGCTGATGAGCCATGGAATACATCTCTCCAAGAAACATGCTCCAAAGACACCTGAGGAGAGAGACCGTATGAGTAAGATCCCTTATGCTTCTGCAATAGGACCTATCATGTACGGTATGATATGTACTAGACCGAATGTTGCTCAAGCACTTAGTGTAACTAGCAGATACCAGTCGAATCCAAGAGAAGAGCACTGGAAGGCAGTGAAGAATATCCTAAAGTACTTGAGAATGACTAAAGATATTTTTCTTGTCTACGGTGGGTCTGAATTAAAACTCGAGGGATTCACGGACTCAAGTTTTCAAACAAACCAAGATGACAGTAAATTTATTTCAGGGTATGTGTTTACCTTGAATGGAGGCGCAGTGAGTTGGAAGAGTTCCAAGCAGTAAACAGATGCTGATTCAGTGACAAAGGCAGAGTATATAGCTGCAAGTGAAGCTGCAAAGGAAGCTGTTTGGATGAAGAAGTTCATAACTGACCTTGGTGTGGTTCCTAGCATTAGAGAAGCAGTTCACGTATACTGTAACAACACCGGAGCGGTTGCACAGGCTAAGGAACCCAGGTCTCATCAGAAATCCAAATAAATGTTGCGGTGATTTCACTTGATCAGGGAGATCATTGAAAGAGGATACGTCACCTTGGAGCGTGTGGACTCTCAAGACAACATTGCAGATTCATTTACTAAAGCTCTAACACAACACCAGTTTGATCGTCACTTAGAGAAGATGGGTATGAGATACCATGGCGATTGGCTTTAGTGCAAGTGGGAGATTGATAGTAGTGTGCATACAAGCTAATCATGTATGATGATAAAGCACATACTTTGTAAACAATCTTATTTATTTATTAATAAAAGTATTTACTTATTAAAGGCATTTAATTATCTACATAGTGCTGTATTTATAATTTGTAAATAACCCATAGTTTTGAGCAATGCTTTTAGAATCATGATGTTGATCATGCTAATGAGATTTAAATTCTTAAAAAGTTTAAAACTAAAATAGTTCTCAATCGTGGGATTACTTAAAAGGGGATTAGTATATCCGGATAGATTGGTACATATGTTGCTTGCTCATTGGATGAGTATGACTGATCTCATGGTCATTTGTGTGGAGACACTAAAACAAGTATGTAGGTGCTTATTGGAGAATAAGTTCACTGAACGTGACTCGCTATGGAATACCTAATGGAGTTTTACTCGCCTGTCAATAGGAATTCCTAATGTGATAGTAGTACAAGTGATCCTTGGGCTTGAGATCATCATAGTATCTTGTATGTAACAAATTATACTTTAACTTATTCCTTAAGGCCTTTTAAGGCATATATAGGGTATGCTTGGGTATAATGAGTTGCATATGGAGATAATGTATGATCAATAAAGAATCTACCACCTCTAGTAAAAAAGGAGATATGTCCTATGTGATTCGTTAAATGACAACCCAGGAATCCTTGGCCAAGGTAGAATGAAATTAGAAAGAGGTTTCTAATTTGCATTATTTGGAGTTGTGCGTTTTCTAATCGAAATACATATGATTAAATAAATTAAGACTTGACAGTAAATCCATATCTTATATTTAATTGGGACATTGTATGGTGGAAGGATTGAATTGTACGGTTACTATTAATTCACAGGTTCTTTTATGATTAATGTTGAAATCTATATTATCTGAAAAGTCGTTGATCGCTAGGGAGGCTTATCCCTATTGTAGAATAAATGTTATTTATTTAAATAGATTATTAATTTAATTTATTTATTTAAATAAGATTAGAATTGTTCTAATTGATTTATTCACAACCGGTTTAATATGGAGAACCTAAAGGGTCACACCATAAAAGGAAGAAGAATTATTTAAGAAGAAAATGGCATGATAGTAATAATGCATTAAGTGTAATTAATTTAATTTATGGTGATAGAATAAATTAAATAGCTTAATGTTTATTATTTAATATTTTAAAAATATTAAATATAAATTAATAAGAGGAGTCTTATTAATATTAATATTATTATTATTTTAATTCTAAAGGAGTTTAGGAATTAATATAATATCAGTACTCTCTCTCAATCCTAATAAGATTAGGATATAAATTAATTAAAAGTGTTTAATTAATTAATTAAATAAATAAAAACCTATTCTAATTGGATTAGGAGGGTTAACCTAATATCTATATAAGAGAGTCTTATATCAGAAATAAGGTACGTGAATTTTTTCAAAGGTTGAGAGTACACATATTCTATAGAGATAGAAACAAGGGTTCAACCAATAACCTATCTTCCTGAGTTCTTCATCTTCCTTGGTGGATCACCGTTAGAGGCCAAACATTTGGGTGGCTGACATTGATCAAGGGAAGGAGCCACTACAGAGGAATCAAAGGAATCAAAGGAGTAGAACTTGTACCTGAGGAAGCTTGGATCTTCAAAGGTATAATTTCATCCTCTCCTTCTATGTATTGACTGATACTTGATGCACAAGAAAGATCATGGATAAGGGTTTGTAAGAAAATTTTAAAATCTGATTTTTCTTCCGTTCCACTCCGTTTATATAATTTGATTGCATGCTAATGTTTCTAGCAAACCCATCAGTATTTGGCGACTCAGAATGGGTTGGGTGGATTGAACCTATTTTGGGGGTGTCACAATTTTACATATTATACCTAAAAGAAATGGATTAAAAGCTAAGTTTTTATATTACCATTCTTCTTTATTCTTCTTCCTCTTGACAAAGCTTACAAATTGCTAGCTTTTCTCTTCCTCTTCTCTTTCTTCAATCCGAATTCTCTCCATTTCTGTCTCAATAATATGCTTGCTCTTGAATGTGTTAGTTGAAATAAACTAACACATTAAGAAAAATGTCTTAGCTTTTATAGAAAAGCAAGACTTCGGGCTATATGATCATTAAGACAACTTTGATTTCCTTAAAAATTGGTCACTTAAATTAGGGTATTGATTAGTCAACACCCTTAGGCTTACATAACTTATAAACCACCCCTTCGTCAACCTCCACACTTTAACCATGGTTGAGTTAAACTAACTCAACCAAGACGTTTGTGTCACTTGCATTAAATTCCACCTCCTTACTATGCTAGATCTTTTCCCAACCTTCCTTAACCTAACCACACCTAACTAACCATGGTTAAAAGTTAACTAGGGTGTGGTTAATTGATGGGAAAGTAAAAAATATAGCCACTTTTGTTGACTTTGACTTTTGTATTCATACCGTATAGGTTTCATATTATACGCGTATTATACACATTATTATTCTTGTATTATCGTATTATTCTTCGTATTCTACTTGTATAATAATTTATATTATACTCGCATTCTTCTCGTATTATACTTGTATAATAATTCGTATTATACTAGTATTCTTCTTGTATAATAATTCATATTATACTTAATTAACTTACAAAATTCCTTATGAAGGCTAAAAATTGTGTTTCTCGTTCTTCAAATTTTATTGGACATTCGTCTTTTCTCGTTATTCTATCGTTAGCGCAATCTTTGAAAAATTGAAAAACATTTTTGGTGAATAGTGTTTTTGGCGACGTTTTCCCAGAATATGGTTAAACGATCGAAAAGTCAATAAAAATATTTTTCATCATTTTTATTTCGGTTGATTTCTGCACGTTTTTCGAGAAAAACTTTTATTGGCTAATACGACTTTTCACAATATATTACCGGCAGATCTTGAAATAGAATGTCATTACGACATACCAATCTCCCTAAAAGTCTTAGGTTATTCAAACTCTTTGGGTTTAACCCTTAGGTTTTGTCGAATTAATAGTTCTTTTACGTAAATTTTCTCGATTTTTTTTTATTTTCGTCTTCAAAATTCTTTCTCATTTATTCTTGCACATAACCAAACTTTTAACATTTAATAACCATCCTAGGATCATAAAATGACCTTTAAACACATAATACTATCAATAAAAAATTTATTTTATTAAATAATAATTCTTAAGTTTAATTACAAGACCATCCAATTTTCTCAGGATATTACATTCTTCCCTCCTTATAAAGATTCTGTCCCCGGAATCACTATTACAAAAATTATGTCATAACATCAATGACCTTTTTTACAACCTTTATTAAACTTGATTATATTTTGAATAATATTCATCCTTAACTCATCAACTTCCTTTTTCTAAGGATCATCGTTTGACACAATCATCATAAGTTAATCATCATGACTAGCTATACTTCTAATCATTCAGGATATCACAATGTTTCTTATCATCTTCAAATTCAGATAAGAAGATCAGAGAGTGGTTTGTCTAAATCACTATATAAGAGATGTAACACCACTCAAAAGTGGTAGGTGAGACTGCAGACTAATGGGACTTGCTAGGGCCGAAAGAAACCTGCCTACCTACCCTAAAATGTCAACATTAGAAGACATCTTGGAGTAGAGCATTAATTGCACCAATGGGAACTCTCTAACGGGACAATTTCCAGAGGTCTATAAAAGGAGTACGGGGATTCAAATCCAAGTACGAATGATTAAGAAAAAAATTCAAACCTCTGCCAAAAATAAAAAAGCTCAACTTTACGACTCAGAGAATTACTCATTCAAGCTGCTAAGTACCAGAAAGAAGTTAAACCCATTGCAAGCTTAGCAATATATCAAACAACCATTATTCAAATAGTGATTCGATTGTCTTAATGACTTTCATCCAAGTCTAGGTGACTTGAAGAGGTCTGAGTGACTTGGTCTAAGTGACCTTGCCGAGACTAAGTGACTCGAAGAAATCTAAGTGATTCAGTTTTTAATAGATCTTAGTGATCTGGTCTTAGTGACCCCATCTTTAGTGGATTTCCTACTTGTTGAAGTGGAAGAGTGGACTAGGAGTTGTTTGTACCACGGACCACTTAAATAACTTGTGTCGTTTACTTTCAGTCTTTACTCTGTCATATATATGTTATATCTGTGAAGTGACTAACATCCACAAGAAATAAATTTAGAACAAAGAGCCATCGAAGTATGCCCAAACACTAAAAACCATAGTTTTTACTTTTTCGGGGACTTAAACCCGTATAACCATTTTAAGGCCCTGGATTTACAAGTACAAAGATTTGCAAGCTAACTATACAACTGAAAAAGGTCCATCACGGGGACTGGATTTAGATTCATTAATTGAATCGTAGATCCTGTGGCTTCTAGGCTCACATGATATCACATAAACAGCTTGTATAATGAATATATTGAAATAAAAATATATCTATACAAGACATCTCCAAACGAAGGATTCATCAGTTAAATCCTCGTAAGCGAGTAGCCCAAATCTTTCAGTTTCCTCTAGATACAGATTTAGGGTCACATGGTTGCTAAATACTTACAAAAATTAGAAAGAAAACTAGACCTGTATAAATCTTAGCCATTCTAGCTTCCAGGTTCAAGTTTTACAACTTTTGAACCTGTTAAAAGCTAGATCTGGATAGATCTAGTACATATCTAGTCAATAAAGCATAAATATTAACTATTTACATGAAATGAACGGTTAAAAAGTTAGATCTAACCAATATTAACTACTATATATATATATATCACTTATATATATATTAGTAAGCAAAGAAAGCAGATCTGGCGAAATCTTACAGTATTGCACGAGAATGGCTATCAAACAGCTTTCGGTGCCTCAAAACTCAGTTTCCACCAGTTAAAATTTGATATGTTGTAGTATATATGTATAAGAGTGTTCACAAAGAAGTTTTAAAAAAATCAGAGTAAGATTCGAGCTCCTTTTCTCTCTTCTGGCCCTTTTCTCTGTCTCCTCGGCCTTTTCCTTCTCTATTCTTCTATAGGCTCGGCTAGCTGCGACTCTACCTGCGGCAACCACAGGTAGACCTGTGGCAACCGCAGGTAGACCTGTGGCTGGACTTGGTGGGCCCCACTTCCTCAAAGTATGTGTACCTCAATCAACATATAATATGCTTAAAACCTTCACAACTTGCAATCCAGGAATCCTATGGAGGCGTGCCATACCTTTTTAGAAAGCTCTTTCCGAGAGCTACGCAATAACATTGGGCTTGACCTTTTCTGATTCTTAGAAGATGGGTCCAGGACCAGATCTTCAAGTCTTCGCAGTCAGTCCGTTGAGTTGTCTTGCGCAGTTTGCACTCGGAATTGCTGTGATGGTCGTGTACGACCTTATTCACAGTGGTTTGATCAGTATTAATTTAGAGTTGGCAAAATTACCCTTTTGTCCTTCTGGGTTGGTTTTCGAGCTTGATACAGCAGTAGCTGTCTTCATTCAGGGTTATCTTTGCGGTTTGACTGCTGTTGACTACTATTTGTCGTCAAGGTAGTCTCTGAGGTTGGTTTGATGTTTCCCAGGGATGTCTCCGGGGGTTTGATTTGATGTTTCTCGGGGCTTTCTCTGGGGGTTTGATTTGACATTTCTCAGGGCTGTCTCCTATGGTTTTATTTGACGTTTCCCGGGGATGTCTCCGGCGGTTTGATTTGATGTATCCCGGGGTTGTCTTCGGGGGTTTGATTTGATGTTTCCTATTGCTGTCTCCGGGGGTTTGATTTGATGTTTCCCGGGGCTATCTTCGGGGGTTTGATTTGATGTTTCCCGAGGCTGTCTCCTAGGGTTTAATTTGATGTTGTAGACTTCCCGAGTTATCTCCGGAAGATAAAAGACGGTTTTTTCCTCTTGCATGGTTAGTAATAGGAATGCTAAATTTTGAGTGTTTACAATTATGAGTTTGAGTTTAAATCTATTCCTATATTTTGTGATAATACCAGTGCTATAGATGTCGACTTCGGGAAAAATCTTTGGCAGATCCTCATTTCCCTAATGTGTTTCTACCCTTGATTGTTTTCAGGAATGCGAAGCATCCTCGACCAAATAATGTATATACAAGTGTCGGGTTCCTTATGGGCATGAAAGCCATCGAAGTGACCCGAGCACTACAAACCAAAGTTTACTATGTTGAGACATTAAATTCTGATAACCGTTTTCAGGTCCCTCTGATTTACATTTACAAAAGGACTGGCAAGCTGTATTTAGAGTGCAAAGTTGTCCATCGTGGGAATCGGATCTAGATCCATGTTGTTAATCGTAGATCCCATAATTCCTAGGCTCACATAATATTATCAAAAAGCCTGTACAACAGATATATTGAAATAAAATGCAAATCGAAATCTAGACGTCGCAAGACAAAGGATTCATTAGTTAAATCCTTGTATGCGCATAGCCGAAGCTTCCCGTTCCCTCTAGATACGGATCTAGGGTCGCGTAGTCGCTTTAATATTTACAAAACTAGAAAGAAAGATAGATTTAAATATATCTCAGCCATTCTAGCTCAACGGTTCCAGTTTGATAGCTTTTGAACCGATTGAAAGTTGTAGATGGTTAGATTTAGATGAATCTAGTCCAAAAACTTCACATTAGAATAGATTCATATCGAATGAACAGCGAAAATATATATTTAATCACATCGAATAAATAATATATATAATTATACATATATTGAAGCTGTAAAGAGCCACAGATTTCCAATCCAGGCTTGACTGATAAATGTAAATATATATATGCTTATATATATATATATTGAAATTGAAAAGGCCACGGATTAGCAATCCAGGCCAAACGAGTTAGTATAAATATATATATATATATTAAAGCGAGTAAAAGTCACGAATTAGAAATTCAGGCTGATGAAGTTAGTGTATATATATATATATATATACGAAATCCTTTAGAAGCTGACTGGAGGGAGCGAACTAAGAGCGAACCGGCAATAGCGACAATTTTTTCCGTCGCTATAGCATAAAAAACTGGCTTTTTATGCTATAGCGACGGAAAAAATCGTTGCTATAGTCGGTGCACTCTTAGTCCGCTCCCTCCAGTGCGCTGGAGAAGCGGACTGTATATATATATATACAGTTATATATATATTAAAGCAGAGAAAGCCATGGATTTGAAATCCAGGCATGACTTAATTGAATGTTATTATATATATAATTATATATATATATATTAAAGTTGTAATGGCCATAGATTAGCAATCCAGGCCAAACAAGTTAGTATATATATATATATATATATATATATACTTATATATATATATATATTAAAGCTATAAAAGCCACGGATTGACAATCCAGGCTGCACAAGCAATTAAAATTATATATATATATATATATATATATACACACTTATATATACATAAATGTAAGCTAGAAAGACCATATATTTGAAATACAGGAAAAACCAGAAGCAATAAATATATATACGCCCATATATATGATAAAGCAATAAAAAACTTTAGATCGTAAAAAATCTTACAGTGTATAGCGCTAAAGGCTTTAAACAACTTGGAGGGCTTCAAAACTCCGTTTCCACTGGTTAAAATTTGATATGTTGCTATATATACATATATAAACGTATTGAAAGAATAAAATTGAGGTTTGGAGCACTATAGGTAGGGGTAAAAGTCGAAATGGGCGTAGTTTTTTTTTTCTTTTTTTTTTCTTCCTCTTTTTCTCTTGGTGGGGGCTCTTATTTATAGACCAGATGGCAGCGAGTCTACTCGCGGCAGCCGCGGGTTTACCAGCGGCTCCCCGAGTGGGCCCTTGTCTCGTGGGTCCCATTGTCTCGAAGTACGTGCACTCCGACCAACACCTTGTCTGTTTCGAACCTTCATAACTTTCAATCCGGGAGTCCGATTGAGGCGTGCTATACCATATTGGAAAGCCCTTTCTGAGAGCTACACAATGACATGGGATTTAGCCTTTTCCAAATCTTAGAAGATGGGTCCATGACCAGATCCTTGAGTCTTCGCATTCCGTCCGTTGAGTTGTCTTGTGCTGTTTTCACTCGGGATTGACGTTATGGTTCTTCATGACCCTCATGGTAGTGATTTGGCTTGATTTTGACTTGATTTAATGTTAAGTCGGTAAAATGATCATTTTTCCCTTCCGGGGGTTGTCTCTAGGATTGACAGGATTTTTGACTGTTTCTCGGGGTTGTCTCCGAGGTTGGATCTCAGCTGTGACGCCCCCAGAATAGGTCCAATCCAACCAACCCATTCTTAGTCACCAAACACATGGTACATAATCCAAATACAAACTTTTATATCACACGGTCGTGCAAAATACGACCACACAACTGTGAGTGTCAATACAAATATGTAAAAAATATAAACATTCAAACTAAGTCCTCATTACAATTATTATCACACTATTTTATAAAAATAGTAAGGACTACTACTGCTCTAACTCGGACCATCACTCTGTCCCCCGACTAGTCCCTGCGACATTCTCATTTCCTGAAGAGGACAATAGAGAAAAAGGGTGAGCTCAACTAGCCCAGTAAAGAGTATTATGATTAAGATAATAAAGAACAATTTATCGTTAGTCTTCAATAAATCAGATAATCAACAACTGCAGCAAAAATAACAATGCATCAGAAGAATTAAGTAGAAAATGATGTCTACTATATTCTATGATTTGAAAGTTCATAATCAATATTTTATCCTTGTAACATCAATCAATATATATCTTGAATCAAATATTCATCTTTGCACTATAGGCCAAAGATATTCATTTGTATCACCAGTTGGTCATGTTCATCTCAACACCTGTCCATCTTTGCACTACGGGCCAAAGATATTCATCAGGTAATCATTCATCTTTTCACTACAGGTCAAAGATATTCGTCAAATAATCATCCATCTTTGCACTATAGGCCAAAGATATTCATTTGTATCACCATTTAAGACTGAAGATGATGAAAAATATTTTAAAGAACGAATCCAGTGAGATAAAGGACAAAAATTAGATATTCGTAATTTAGTTTATCCAAGTTCAAGAATACTCCATAATAATCAATTGTGGAGCAAAATTCAAGAATGAAGATCAAAACTTGGATCCAATCAAAGATAGGACCCATAATAGCCAACTTGGACAAAGAAAAGAAAATTAAATTTTTCTGTGAATAGTACCGTATTCATGAATAGTGTCGTATACGTGAATAGTGTCGTATACGTAAATAGTAATCCTGACGAAAAAGGTAAAAATTTCATAATAAAATTCATACCAATATTTCGATGAAATGATATTGAAAGCAATAACATCATTTACGAAAAATATAACATCCCTTACCTCAAAAGAATAGTATTTCTGATTGGAATATCGATATAATGCTGAAAAAAACTTGCACTGTATAGCTACACTCAAAGTATCTAAATACTCACAAAAATATGATCGATATTATAGAGAGGGAAAACTTCTGATTCTGGTGTTATTTTCAATTCTAACCTAAGCACCCTATTTATAGGAAAATGCTTAGTACGCCAAAGCAGAAAATTTAATAAAATAATATATTTATAAAAAAAAATCGCACACCTCCTTGACCATTTCATCAGCCCACACAAGTGGGGCCCACCATAAAAAATGTTTTTCTTTTAAAAAATATTTCTAACCCCAAAAATCAATTATTCTGGAACTTCAATAATTCATAATAAATAGCCCTTTTATCAGAAAAATACGAATTTTATGTCCATGCCATAGAAAATTTAATTCTCTACAACTTTGTAGAAGAATGTTTTTCCAAATTCCAAACAGAAAATGTCCGAAATCCATATACGGATGATTTTCCACACCTTCATTCCAAAAAATACTGATAAAACACATCAACACTAATTCCTTCATTAATATCCACATAAAATAAATATTTTCTTATCATATAAATTAATAATTAATTATTCATAAATAATATTACAGAACTACAATATTAACAATCAGGTCGTTCCTAGGAAACATGGGTCTTTCCGATAAGAATTTCTCCTTACTGGCGCGCAATTAGGTGACCAAACCTCTTTCCTAGATAGAACTTCCTTAGACATTGCCAATAATGCTATCTAATAATATTATTTAAATAATATGAATTATTGATCTGATAATGGGAAATACTATGCAGTGACAATTATTGAATTAATAAAAATATAAAAATATTGTGCAATACCGTGTGCTACTGTGCAACAACGCGTATTACTTTATTTTAACCCCCGGGTATTTCAACAGTTTTAACAGTAATCGTTACTCCGTTACTTTTAGAAAATTCATTCTTGTCGTTTTCTTAATCCGATAGTTTTCCGTTATGGGGCCCACAAATGGTTGCGCCGTCGTACGAATATTCCCCGACAACAAGAATATTCCATGACCAAACGAATACTCCCCGACAACAAGAATATTTTATAACCACTTGCTTATTTTGAAATATTTGCGCATTTTACCCATAACTTACCACATTTATCAAATCAACCCTCCCCTCCTTATGAAATTTTATCCTCGAAATTGACGTACGTACCTGGTGTTTCGAAAAGGTGAAGATACCTCGCTTCCATTTTCGATTCTAACTTCTAGGTCATTTCCTCAATAGCATGGTTCCTCCACAAAACTTTGACTTGTGGTATAACCTTTGTGCGTAGGACATGCTCCTTCCTATCTAAGATCTTGACAGGTACCTTCTCATACATTAAATCTTCGGTTATCTCGTCTGGTTCTAACTCAATAATATGGTTTGGGTCTTTCACATATTTACATAGCACGGATATGTGAAACACGTTATGAACACGAGACATGCTTGGAGGTAAATTGAGTCTATAGGCCACATTTCCTACTCGGTCAAGAATCTCAAATGGACCAATAAATCGTGGGTTGAGCTTTTCTCTTTTCCCGAATCTTGTAACTCCTTTCCACGTAGCAACACGTAACAGTACATGATCCCCAACATTAAATTCCACGTCCTTTCGATGAAGATCTGCATAACTCTTTTGTCGATCTTATGCCGTTTGTATACGTTGTCGGATCATTTGGATTTTTTCCGTAGTCATACGTACCAACTCTGGTCCCAACAATGTTGCTTCACCCACCTCATCCCAGCATACTGGAGAATGACACTTTCTCCCATACAGCGCCTCGAATGGAGCCACGCCTATACTTGCCTGATAACTGTTATTGTAGGAGAATTCCACCAATGGTAAGTACTTATCCCAACTCCCTTTGAAGTCTATAACACAAAGTCTCAATAGATCTTCAAGAGTTTGAATAGTCCTTTTCGATTGCCCGTCTGTTTGAGGATGATATGACGAACTAAATCGTAAATCCGTGCCCATAGCTTTCTGCAAACTAACCCAAAATCGTGAAGTAAATCTTGGGTCACGATCTGAAACTATGGATACTGGCATACCATACAACCTCACAATCTCATTCACGTACATACGAGCAAGACGTTCAAGGAAATAAGTCTCCCGTATCGGCAAGAAATGAGCAGACTTGGTTAATCTATCAACAATAACCTAAATCGCATCTATGCCTTGAGAAACCTTGGGAAGACCCGTAACGAAATCCATGGTAATGTGCTCCCACTTCCATTTTGGAATCTGAAGTGGTTGCAATGGACCCTTTGGCACTTGATGCTCCGCCTTTACACGTTGACAAGTTAAACATCTCGAAATAAACTCCGCAATCACTTTCTTCATATTGCTCCACCAAAATGTATGTCGAAGATCAAGATACATTTTGGTACTCCCAGGATGGATTGAAAATGGTGTGTTGTGTGCCTCCATCATGATTCTATACTTCAAATCAGAATAGTTAGGAACACAAAGTCTGGAGTTGACTCGAAGTATTCCTTCTTCATCGATTCTTGCTTCTAGAACCGCACCTTCTTCTTCATCTTCATCAACTCTGGATCCGTAGCTTGAGCATCTTTAACTTTATCAATCAAAGCTGGTTATACGCGTATACTTGACATCATCATGTGGGTCCCCGGAGTCTTGAACTCTATCTCCATCTTAACAAGTTTTAGAGAATTAAGCCTACAACTTCACTTATTATTTCACTTCAGATAATAGTCTTTCCTTCAGTTTATATCAATTACTCCATATTTTAACTCAGGAACACTAAAGCAGATATAACCATCTCTTAGGATTTTAACAAGTTTTAGAGAATTAAGCCTACAACTTCACTTATTATTTCACTTCAGATAATATTCTTTCCTTCAGTTTATATCAATTACTCCAAATTATTAATCAAGAACACTAAAGCAGATATAACCATCTCTCAATGCATTACATCCATACTCACTCAAATCCACATATGATAGAATTAAGCAAGACACCTTAAATAACTAATTCACTATATCTCTAAGTGAATTACAATTAAACGAGGTTTAATATCATGTTCTTAACAGATTACATATGATGCATAAATATCTCTATCCTATTCACGAATTATGAATCCCAATTAAGCAGAAATCACAAACATATATCACTATGACTAGTTCCAATCCCATATGTCATCTCTCGAATTCATATGGGATAACGGATAATTGGTGATCAAACAATTATATAGATTAAGCACAACTCATAGCAAATAATCTGGACATAATATTCATAAACTGAATTAAAAGCTATTTAACCCTCCGTTACATAATAAGATCCGTTATAGGCTTAAATAGAAAGTTAGTTCATCATAGATGAATCAAAATCCATAATCCACAAAATAAAAATTATTCTGAATACAAGATGTTAAAGAAGAGAGAAAAATAAACTCTAAAGTTCTATCACCACTCGTCTCTACGCTTCTTACGTTCTTCGTGATCTAATCTGCTTCAATTCTCCTTACTAGTCCAAGTCATGAGTTAGGGCTTCAAAATCTGTCTAAGTATGTTTTTATTAGCCTCCTTTTTGCCTTAAATATCCTCCTAGTCTCGCACCAAATCAAACTCTCAAAAACTGCAGAATCCTATCTAAAGAAGGAAATTATCATATTTGTTGTCATACCCCCGCCCCGGCGGGGGTTTTACTCTTGGTCCACCCGCCTCGACGGGTAGCCACTTTGTGTCCTTAGCTTTTGTACACCCGCCCCAGTGGGTAAATTTGCCTTGTGACACCCGTCCCAGTGGGCATCCACTTTCTCTAAGAAGTCCGAAAAGTTACCTCTTAGCCTCAGCTTCCATCAATTCGCTCCTTGAAATCAACAACTAAAAAACAAAGTAAAATGATACAAAAACTACTCGAAGTAATCACGAACCAAGCTATAACAGATATCGATTCATAGGTATAAAACCAACTCATCAAATACCCCCAAACTTGAGACATTGCTTGTCCTCAAGTAAAACAATGCATATGCAAATAAATACAATGCCTATGAATGCAACTGTCAGATAATACAAAGATAACCAATACTGCCTCAAAGAATCCACAACAAATAAGAACAACAAATCTAACCAGAAACATATCTGCAATTCAAACCAATCTATGAACCAACACCTGTTAACACCACTGCAGTGTGTGTGCTCAACAACAATATACTCAACTATAGTTCAAATATATCACATAATACGCATCTTAGAAAGAAAATACAGTTTTAACTCAAGAAATAGCATAAACAAATAAAAATAAACTTGACTCAACGTCAACCAAGTCGGAAGTTAGTATGGGAGATTTTCTATCTTTATTCATTGACGGGGCATTTTGCTCATTTTCCCGTATCTCTATTTTACTCATGACTGTGCAATGTCTAGTTCTCTTAGGCTCTTCAGTGATACCCATGTAGCGAGCTTCGACCAACGACTCCCAAACCGAATGGCTTTAGGGCGCTGGGTGTAAAGACATCCCCTAAACTTGTATGAAATAAGAGATGAATAACGTTAACTCATCCTCGGTAGGAGAATCAGGGTCCTCCATAGGATCCTCATCATAATCAGTACTCGGCTCTGAGTAAACAATCGCAGCTGATGCAATATTTGCATCCAATAATGCAGAGTACTCTAAAGAACGACCCGGATGACTAGTCAAAAAATCAGCCCTCTCACGACGAGTCCAACAATCATAAATCCTGGTCAAGTCAGCTGATTATAAAGACGAAGCAGATAGTTGTTGATCCAAAGCTCTCTCAAATTGGTGAATATCCTAAAACTGATTAAACTGACCCATGACAACCAGTGGATGATATGTGGTTAACCCTCTCAAACCCGCCAGGGGTAGATAATCCATGCCAACAGCATGAGTAATGAAGCTATAAGGGGAGCTGAGTCCAGAACAGGGCAAGATCGCAAATGGATGCTCGATCGCTGTTAGGAAGGCCAACCATGATGTCGCATCTGTACACGTCACCGGCTGAAAGGAGTAGGACATGGCTATCTCATAAGTAAAACAGTACCCATGATGTCTAAAAGTGCCAATGGGTCTCAAGTGTGTCATGAACCACACGTACAGTAAAATGGCACTACCCCTGAAGAACCCCACAGGATGGGTACGGCAGAATGTAGCCGACCTTAAGGTCTCTACCAGTATCATGGGCAGGATCGTACAACCTTATCTAAGAGGAAGTACCACTGTGATCAGGCTAATGTCCAAGTGGTCCATATACAGCGACATATACAGGTAAGTTGTGACGCACATCAACATAAAGTTCACACGTGCAACCTGCCAATCACCTGCAGTGATGATTAAGTCTCCTGAGTGTTGTGCATAGCTGTCCAGCCAGCTAAATTGATCAATCAGGAAGTCCAGGGACACCACATGCCCAACAGTAATCTCATCTGTGACGACTTTACGCCTCAATCTAGTCAAGGTCATAAATTATCGTCTCATATCACTAAGGGCCTTCCTAGCACAAGGCCGATTCAATACCAAACCGGTGATGCCTTCATACTCCTCCAACGAATGAGTCAACATATAAATGTCGAATCTGAAAACATTTCACTCGGGTATCTAGCAAGATATCATGTTGTCCACAAAGCTCTGGGGAACCTGGTAAATCAAGATGGGCATATAATGCCCCAGCATCTGATCAACTGTCGCCCTGTCTGTGGGAGGCAAACTGTCATACCAAGATCTCAAAGAAAATGTTATCAATGAAGGTGGCAGGTGCTCAATACGGCTAACGGAAGATGAAGACATCGGTAGAACCGTATTATGAGACCATCCGGGGGTTAATGCTAAACTCACTTATCTAAATGCATATCCATGACATAATGCATTTATCATGATAGATGATAATGATAAATGACAATAGGATGCAATAGATAGGAAATATCATGCATTTCTAAATATTTTATCTACTGAAAGCATCATCTACGTCTGCCACTAAAATGCAAAATAAAAAGTACAGGGAAATGGGGCACAATCGCCCAATGACTAACAGAGGCCTATCAGAAGAGATAAGGAGAAATGGGGCATAGCCACCTAATATCTAACAGAGGCCTGTCAAAAGATATAGCGAGAAGCATATCAAAAGAAGTCTATGATATCTACATCTAGACGATCAACCTACTGTAATTCCTCATTAGTCACTGAATCTCTGGTCGATAAAGAGGAGGATCTGCATTTGTATAACTGCCAGCATATGGACCTCCTAAGGGGCCAGCTCTGGAGCTGGAAGGATCAAACGAATCTGCCTTTGAAGGATCCCTGCCAAGGTGCCTGATAAAAAACTATGCCCGCTCCAACCGCTGGGTCAAACCAAAAATCTACTCCAAATGAGTAGGCTCTCTAAGGCAAGATATCCAATCTATCATCATAATAGACCCAGGCACCATGTCTGCCATGAACTGGGTGGCACGAGTCTGAGCCCCAATAGTATGAGGACTCCACCAGCGATAAAAAGCCTCCTAACTGTGAGGACCCTCTGATAGGGTGAAGCCATCTAAGCCCACCAATGGGATATTTGTGACTGGCTGAGAGAAGGGCCAATGATGCCTAGTAGGAAGAGGGAATGGAATGCGGATCTCTCCTGTGACGCTCCTGATAACGTTCTTTCCCAAATAGAGCTCCCAGCCTCCATCGATCAAAAGGGGAATTCAACGAGTGGCCAATGTAAACTCTAGTTCGGTCAAAAAGCCATCCTCAAACCCGACTGTCAGATAATCCGGGTTGTAGGGAACCCACTTGATGGAGTCGGCAGTCAATAGCTTTAGCTGTAAGCGGGAATGGGTGAACCCCTCTGCTACAGGGACCTCCGTCAAAGTGGAATGATGCCAATATCTTCCCCATAGATATGTCTCCAAGCCCAAAGTAGTGGACGGGCGTAGGCAAGGGAGCCTCTCATATGCCCAAAACTGGAAGTGCAAAAAATTAAATGACCTCAGTGATAAAGATTGATAAACATAAAATGAGGGAGATTGAAAGGTGAAAGAGAAATTACTAACCAGCAGGAAGGGATAAAAACCCAGCCAAGCCTCCGTCATGCCCTCAGAGCGTAGGCACAACCTACGAAGAAAATAGGCGAAGTTGAAGGTACCCCAGTTAAAATCCCTGATGCGCTCCACATATTGAGTAGCGCTAACCAGAGCGAAAGAGACCGTCGAGGAGTTGTCTGCTATGAAACAACCCCTGGTGATGACTAAGAACAGTCTCCGAAGAATTTAATCCCTAACCCTCTGATCATCAGGCAGAGGCTCAGTCAAAGCCCCTCTTTGGGCATCAACACTCAAGGCCCCTGAATGGACAGTCCGACCCTTGATGGCTGTCGCAGAATTTAATCCTAGTTTCTGTCAATATGGACAACCGGAGGTGATCGTATCAGACAATGCCAAGAATCTAAACAACCAGATGATGATAGATTTATGCAGCAAGTCTCAAATCAAGCTCGGTTATCTATCATCCTAAGATGAATGGTGCTGTCGAAGCAGCCAACAAAAATATCAAGAAGATCATGCAAAAAATATCCTCCAATCACAAAGGATGGCCTGACCTATTGCCTCTGACTCTGCTAGCCTACAGAATGTCAATGCGTATTTCTACTGGGGCTACCCCCTACTCATTAGTCTATGGCATGGAAGCAGTAATCCCTATAGAAGTAGAAATGGAGTTATTGAGGGTGTTAATAGATGCTCAGAAGGAAGAAGACCAGTGGTTGCAAGAGCGATACCACCAGTTATCCCTAATAGATGAAAAAAGGGCTACATCCATCTTTTACGGGAAAATATCAATAAAGGATTGCTCGATAATATAGCAAGAAAGTTTAACTTTGATAATTCAAAGAAAATGACTTAGTACTGAAGAAAGTCCTTGCCAATCAAGATGAAGCCAAAGGAAAGTTTGCCCCAAATTGGGAAGGCCCTTTCATTGTCAAAGAAGTATTGACAGGAGGAGCCATCAAATTGCAAGAGATGGATGGGATAGAATTTCCCCAGCTCATCAATTCAGACACCGTGAAGAGGTACTATGTCTGAAGCACCTGCAAGCCATCATCCTGGTCTTGTGAAATCAATCAAATTAATTCAAGTTTTCAATAGAAGCCTGAACTACAAATGATCTGATCTCCCTCAACTCTGGAGTACGTAGGCAGCCATTTACTGTGCGGTCAAACCAAACCAAACAAAAAACCCCTCAAACCATGCTCAAACCCAAATAAACACTTTTCAAACCTTTCAGGCCAAGCCTGAACTACGAATGACTTGATCTCCCTCAACCCGGGAGTACGTAGGTAGCAATTTATGGTGCGATCTAACCTTCAAGAAAAAAAAATAAACCCTATTGAAAACAAGTCCCAAGACACCGAAACCCATATAAAACCCAAATACTATCAAGCCTCCCTGATCAATAGGACCTTCTGAGGTACGTTTTGACATCTCAATGTCAATCCATCAAGGAAAAGATCATGATACATCAAGACAACAAGTCATGAAAAAATTGGTAATCACTCAGCAATGACAAAACATATCCAAAAGGGAAGTGAATCAAAATATATTTCTCTGCCATATAATACTATTTAATATATACAATGTATCATGTACATGACAAAAATGGCTAACCTAGTGTATGTGGGAAAATGAAAGCTAGTCTATAAACCCGCTGACAAATGGGATAGCAAGTCCAACATGGCATCACTCTCAGAAGATGGAGGTGCATCTATAAGCTCATGTCCTAAGGTCTCTATGCGAGCGGGAAGATCCACAGCCATCTGCATAGTGCTATTATGATCATATATGAAGGCACTCATATCTGCAATGATGCCATGTGTATAGGACCTGAGTGCATTACTATCAGCAATGTAAATGTCCCGGGTAGTTAGAGCCTCATCCCGCTCAATGAAAGCAGCATCCCGGGTAATTAGAGCCTCCTCTATCTCAACAAAAGTCGCATCTCGAGTAGTTCGAGCATTGTCCCTATCGATAAAAGAAACATCCCTGTCAAAAAGGGCTGTTAACATCAGTGCTCTCGCCTGATCCCTCTCAAAGGTCATCCGAGCTAATGAATCTATAAGAGATGGATCCATGGCAGTAGGAGTGCTAGGGGGTCACTGACCAAAGCTGCTGTCAAACCAGCAAATAACTCGTCCTCAGTAAGAGAATCAGGGTACTCCATAGGCTCTTCCTCATCATAATCAGTACTCGGCTCTGAGTAAACAATCGCAGCTGATGCAATATCTGCATCCAATCATGCAGAGTACTCTAAAGAACGACCCGGATGACTAGTCAAAAAATCAGCCCTCTCACGACGAGTCCAACAATCATAAATCCTGGTCAAGTCAGCTGATTATAAAGACGAAGCAGATAGTTGTTGATCCAAAGCTCTCTCAAATTGGTGAATATCCTAAAACTGATTAAACTGACCCATGACAACCAGTGGATGATATGTGGTTAACCCTCTCAAACTCGCCAGGGGTAAATAATCCATGCCAACTGTATGAGTAATGAAGCTATAAGGGGAGCTGACTCCGGAACTGGGCAAGATCACAAATGGATGCTCGATCGCCGTCAGGAAGGCCAACCATAATGTCGCATCTATACACGCCGCCGGCTGAAAGAAGTAGGACATGGCTATCTAATGAGTAAAATAGTACCCATGACGTCTGAAAGTGCCAATGGGTCTCAAGTGTGTCATGAACCACACGTACAGTAAAATGGCACTACCCCTGAAGAACCCCATAGGATGGGTACGGCAGAATGTAGCCGACCTTAAGGTCTCTGCCAGTATTGTTGTCCACGATTAGGTAATGACAATTACGCGCAAGTATACGCGGTCAACAAGTAATAAAGAGTAAGTACAGATATCGTTCCCACGGAGAATTAACTGATAAAAGTTTGCTAAACCACTAGCCCGTAACCATTTCAGTCTTATTTAAACTAGCGATTAAATTGTTTGGAATTAAAACTAGACAAGTAATTAAACTAAAACTAAATAATCCTAGAGTAAAATCAGATAATGAAAGACATGAGATTTCAACTTCCCCTAATGATTCATCTAAATCAACATACTCCCAGTTAGGTCAAATTAATCATCACAGAATGTTAGTCGAGAACACGAAAGTGAGATAAGACCATCTTTCAATGCACCTAATCCATATCACAAACAATCCACAGATGATAGAATGCACATGAACACCCACATTACTTAAACCACTATATATCTATGCAGTCTACAAATAATTAAGGTTTAAGTCTAGGTTCTCAATTGACTACGAGCGGCGCTTCGGTATATGTCTATCCTACGAACAAATCATACATCCAACGCCATGTAGATATACATTCGCCCGCTACTACGATTAGATCTAAACCCACATTTCATCTTTCAACTCCATATAGGTTATCACAGTAATTGGTAGCTAAGCAATTAAGCAGTGAAGGCACAAATTGTAATAGACAATCACATAGCAATCAATAAGACCAACATGGAAGCATATCAATATAAACTACTCAAAAGGTTCCATTGAATACTCAAAATAAAGTTTAAGATATCATAAATAAAGAATATCTATCATCCACAAGTTGAATACACATCATAAGATTACAAATAGGAAGCAAAGAGAATATAAAGATAGAGAATGCAAATCTGAGTGCTCAAGCTCCTTTGTTGAATCTCCAATGAAATCCACTTGCTTCAATCTTCTTCTCTAATTAAACCCTAGAAACTAACAAATTAAACCTAGAATTAATCTACTCCTAACCTAATCTAGATAAAATGTAAAGAGAAGAGAAGAGAGAGCTAAACTAGGGCTAGGGCTAAGCTAAACTCCCAAAGGGAGTATATCTTCTATGCTGGGCAAACAAGCCCTTATATGCCTTTCTCCAAGCCAAGCCCCGTTTAATTGCAAAGTCAAAATCTGGTCAAGTCGAGCTGGCGCGGCCGCGCTGCCTTTAGCCTTTGTCCTGGCTGGGCTGCTCGGATCCTCAGAGTGGCCTCTGCTCTGCATATTGGTGAGGGCACGCGGCTATCTATCTTTAACCTGACACTGCCGCGCGGGGCTGTGGTTTTTTGCTGGTGTAATACTGGCTTCTGATGCATTCTTCATTTGCTTTCTCCTGCACCTCTTTCTATCTTGCATCCTTTAACCCTTTTTGCATCATCACATTCCCAACATGCTGCTTCACTCCTTTCCATTTTCATGCCATCATCCCTTTTAGCATTCTTTCAGCCGTTTTAGCCACATATGCACCAAGAGAGTTCCAAAACATAAAATCTATAAAACAAAGCAAAAATGCATGAAAAGCACAATGATACTTGAGTTTAAGCAACAAAACAAGTTAGATAATATCTGAATAAGTGGTCATAAAAACCACTTATCAAATACCTTCAAACTTAAACGTTGCTTGCCCTCAAGCAACCAAAACAAAACCAAACAAAAGATGCAATGCAATAACTATAATGAATGCAACCTATCCTATCATGAATGCGAATCCAAATCTCAGTTAGTATTGAAATTCACAAGCAATGCCTCAGAAAGACCACAAGATAATCAAACAGAAAGCTACCCAAGACAAGGTCATAAGGCATATCCTCGCAAATCCAAATCTGTCAACACTGATGTAGTGTGTGTGTGCCTAGCAACCATTAAACATGCTTTTGAACAAATAAATCACATACTATGCTTCTTAGGGGAAAAATAAATTTTAACTCAAGAAAAGCAATAAATTAGATAAGTTCTAACTAAGACCATGCATTACTTAAGCTAAGAGTCCACAGGGGATTTATTATGCTTTTATTTACTTACGAGGGCGTTTTTGCACTTTCCCGTGTACACATTCGACTGTGCAATGCCTAGCCCTCTTAGGCTTTTCAATGATACCCATGTAGCGAGCTTTCGACCAACGACTCCCAGACGAAAAGGCCTTAGGGCGCTGGGTGTGGAGACACCCCTAGGGCTTACTTGCTCGAATATCAAAGGCCACATGATTCGACGTAGCCGAAGTGTTTATTCACAATCAATGCTCTTTTTCTTTTCTTTTTCTTTTTCACTTTTTCTCTTTTTATTTTCTTTTTTTTCCACAACTAGCATGCATACCCCCTGTTTCCCCCAAACTTAAGCTTTTTACAGTCTAATTATTATCACATGAGTACTGAAAATCTTTCATTAAAACATAAATTTCCCACCAAAAGACAAGTATGTGAAAATTTAAACTTAGCAGGCCATGGTGGTTACTCTAGAGTGCTAACCGGTTACATCAGTATCCGACAGATAAGGATTTATATACATGACCTTAAAATCAAGCTTAAGTCTCAAATCAGTTCAAAAATCAAGTAATTTCAGTTTCCTTATAGGCCAAATAAATAACCAACCAACAGAAAACTGGATTCATGTAATATGTCCTAACACAATTAACTAAAACAAAAACAAAAAAAAATTAAAAATTTTGACAAAATTTTAACAAAACACGCAAAAACACGACCTACATGCACTATATGAACTAAACACAATATGCACAATGAAATGAACTACACTATATGCAAATACAACCCTAATACCCCCAAACTTAAAAACTACAATGTCCTCATTGAAGGTAAAAGGAAAAAAGAACTCCCTTAGTTGTCATCGTCTGCTAATGAAATGATGTGGCGTGCTCAGTTTCTGCTGAATTTTTCCTTAAGTCTGAGATAACCTGCATGTCGCGTGGCCGCACTCCTATTAGCCTTTATTTCAGTGCGGCCGTGCCCTTCCCCAGATTTCTGATATGCAGTTTTTAACATGCATTTAGGATGGGCTTTTGAACTTTGCTTCAATCCAAGCAGCCTTGACCTGAGAAAAACATACAACATTTATTAAGCCCTCTAAACCACCAAAACTTAATATGCAATATTTACATCTAGGAGGATTGAACATAGGAGGATATATGCATGTGAATTCCCCAAAACTCCTATATGTGCATATATGCAATGTGCTAGTGCATCAAAAATGTGTTCAATAAGCTTCATAGTCCCAAAAATATGCGCACTAATGCCAAAGTTCCAAAAATGTAGGCAATGAGCTCCTAAATCCAAAAGTATTCAAAAATTTACAACTAAATCAAAATGCATAGAATTAAATAAAGGGGAGGGAAATGGAGATAAGTAAGTAGAATTAAACAAGTAGGGAGGGAGAGAGATTTGATGGGGTGCCTCCCATCGAGCGCTTGGTTTATAGTCCGATAGCCGGACTTTGTCTTGCCACCGCTATCCGATTCCTCGACGATATTTGAGAAACCTCCATCCATTAGAACTGTCATGTGCGTTAGGAGGTTCCCCTTCATGAGAGGCTTCGAATTTAAGTCGCCTAGCATATGATGTGTATATGAATTCCCCATTTTTAAGTTTGGGAGCTAGGCACTTCTTCTGTTGTATTTGCGCAAAGAGTTTTGCATTGAGGCATGAATAATACAACGGGCTCTTCTTCTATTCTCTCTTCTTCGGACCACCACAGTTTCAAAAACGTGGAATCTCTTATATGATCAAGATACGTATCTGTGATGTGACTTCTAAGGGTGCATGGGTGTGCAAACTTCATTGGCTTTTCCAACTTTGGCGGAGAAGGCACCTGGGGTGTTGTCACAGTTGGCTCACATTCATAAATTTTCACGTCCCCAAGTGTACCCTCGATATTCATTGCTTTTAGTTCATCCAGTTGCAAGTGCACTTCTGGCTCTCCATCAGTTTTAGCGTCCAATTCATAGCACCAAGTATTTTGAGGGTCATTGCTCACGACTTCAAACAGTTGAGGCATTGGATTCTGAAGATGCTGAGTCTTTATACCTTGCTCAATAACTTCCTCCTTCATTAAAGCCGTGCTAATTTGATCCAATTCTGAAGATTCTCAATCGACTTCTCTTGCTCAATCAAGATCTCCTTTGTTGATGCTATGGAATTTCCCCACAAACTTTCCAATCTTGTCTTTTCTGTTTCAGTATTGGAATCCATGTACTGAGTCTCATTGGTTGGGGTATTGATGATTTGTGCCATCTGGTTCTGAAAATTCTGGTTTGATATTTCCTGGTTCTTAATCATCTCCTCTTGGGTTGCTAAGACCCTATACATGAAGTCTTTTGTTGACTATTCTTCTTGTAAACTCGGAGACTGATATATGGGGTCTGGTGCATATATTGGACTTTGCTCGCAGTATTGGTCTTGATAATAGCTCATTGAAGAGTTTGGGTGATACTCCAAATCTGGATGATAATTTGGATACTCATTGTGGTTGAAGTAATCACCCCCAAACTGGTCTTGTCCAAAACTGATGGGGTACTGATGGCTCGAATAGTTGCCAGCACAATGATCATAAGTAACTGCTGTCTCTCGACTTCGTTGGGCTGTAACAGTATCCAACTTCCTTGAGAGATGCTCTAGCTGTGCTAATAATGTAGCAATTGGGTTGAGGCCATCATTCCCTATTTCCCTTAGTTGATCTTGCCTTGTGTAAAACCATGGATAAGCGTAGAGATCCATTGTACCTGAAAAGAGAATATAGGAAGAGAATTAAAACAACATAAAAATGTTTAAATTAAGACTAATCTGATAGAAACTAATGTTGGCAAACAGTTAGAAAATAATTCCCTGACAACGGCGCCAAAAACTTGTTGTCCTCGATTAGGTAATGATAATTACGCTCAAGTATACGCGGTCAACAAGTAATAACGAGTAAGTACATATATCGTTCTCATGAAAAATTAATTGATAAAAGTTTGCCAAACCACTAGCCCGTAACCATTTCAGTCTTATTTAAACGAGCGATTAAATTGTTTGGAATTAAAACTAGACAAGTAATTAAACTAAAACTAAATAATCCTAGAGTAAAATCAGATAATGAAGACATAAGATCTCAACTTCCCCTAATGATTCATCTAAATTAACATACTCCCAGTTAGGTCAAATTAATCATCACAGAATGTTAGTCGAGAACACGAAAGTGAGATAAGGCCATCTTTCAATGCACCTAATCCATATCACATACAATCCATAGATGATAGAATGCACATGAACACCCACATTACCTAAACCACTATATGTCTATGCGGTCTACAAATAATTAAGGTTTAAGTCCAGGTTCTCAATTAACTACGAGCGGCGCTTCGGTATATGTCTATCCTAAGAACAAATCATACATCCAATGCCATGTAGACATACAATCGTCCGCTACTACTATTAGATCTAAACCCACATTTCATCTTTCAAGTCCATATAGGTTATCACAGTAATTGGTAGCTAAGCAATTAAGCAGTGAATGCACAAATCGTAATAGACAATCATATAGCAATCAATAAAGACCAACATAGAAGCATATCAATATAAACTACTCAAAAGGTTCCATTGAAATCTCAAAATAAAGTTTAAGATATCATAAATGAAGAATATCTATCATCCACAAGTTGAATACACGCCATAAGATTAGAAATAGGAAGCAAAGAGATTATAAAGATAGAGAATGCAAATTTGAGTGCTAAAGCTCCTCTGTTGAATCTCCAATGAAATCCACTTGCTTCAATCTTCTTCTCTAATTAAACCCTAGAAACTAACTAATTAAACCTAGAATTAATCTACTCCTAACCTAATCTAGACAAAATGTAAAGAGAATAGAAAAGAGAGCTAAACTAGGGCTACGACTAAGCTAAGCTCCCAAAGGGAGTATATCTTCGATGTTGGGCAAATAAGCCCTTATATGCCTTTCTCCAAGCCAAGCCCCGTTTAATTGCAAAGTCAAAATCTTGTCAAGTCGAGCTGGCGCGGTCGCGCTTCCTTTAGCCTTTGTCTTGGGGCGACCGCGCGGATCCTAGAGTGGCCTCTGCTCTGCATATTAGCGCGGGCGTGCGACTATCCTTCTTTAACCAGGCGCTTCCGCACGGGCCTGTGGTTTTTTGTTGGTGCAATGCTGGCTTCTGCTGCATTCTTCATTTGCTTTCTCCTGCACCTCTTGCCTTCTTGCATCCTTTAACCATTTTTGCATCATCACATTCCCATCAAGCTACTTGACTCCTTTCAATTTTCATGCCATCATCCCTTTTAGCATTCTTTCAGCCGTTTTAGCCACATATGCACCAAGAGAGTTCCAAAACATGAAATCTACAAAACAAAGCAAAAATACATGAAAAGCACAATGATACTTGAGTTTAAGCAACAAACTAAGTTAGATAATATCTAAAGAAGTGGTCATAAAAACCACTTATCAAGTATCATGGGCAGGATGGTACAACCCTATCTAAGAGCACGTACCACTGTGATCAGGCTAATGTCCAAGTGGTCCATATACAACAGCATATATAGCTAAGCTATGACGCACATCAACAGAACGTCCACACGTGCAACCTGCCAATCACCTGCAGTGATGATCAAGTCTCCTGAGTGTTGTGCATAGCTGTCCAGCAGGCCGAATTGATCAATCAGGAAGTCCAGGGACACCACATTCCCAGCAGTAATCTCATTTGTGACGACTCTACGCCTCAAGCCAGTCAAGGTCATAAATTATCGTCTCATATCACTAAGGGCCTTCCTAGTACAAGGCCGATCCAATGCCAAACTAGTGATGTGCTCATACTCCTCTAATGAATGAGTCAGCTTATAGATGCCAAATCAGAAAATATATCGCTCGGGTATCCAGCAAGATATCATGTTGTCCACAAAGCCCAGTGGAACCTGGAAAATCAAGATGGCCATAGAATGCCCCAGCATCTGATCAACTATTGCCCTGTCTGTGGGAGGCAAACTGTCATATCAGGATCTCAAAGAAAATGTTATCAATGAAGGTGGTAGGTGCTCAATACGGCTAATAGTAGATGGAGACATCTGTAGAACCGTATTATGAGACCTTCCGGGGGTTAATGTTAAACCCACTTATCTAAATGCATATCCATGACATAATGCATTTATGATGATAGATGATAATGATAAATGACAATAGGATGCAATAGATAGGAAATATCATGCATTTCTAAATACATTATCTACTGAAAACATCATCTATGTCTGCCACTAAAATGCAAAATAAAAAGTATAGGAAAATGGGGCACAACCTCCCAATGACTAACAGAGGCCTATCAGAAGAGATAACGAGAAATGGGGCACAGCCACCCAATATCTAACAGAGGCCTATCAAAAGATATAGTGAGAAACATATCAGAAGAAGCCTATGATATCTGCATCTGGACGATCAACCTGCTGTAACTTCTCCTGAGTCACTGAATCTCTGCTAGAAGGAATGTCTGGTCGATAAAGAGGAGGATCTGCACCTGTATAACTGCCAGCATATGGACCTCCTGAGGGGCCAACTCTGAAGCTGGAAGGATCAAACGAATCTGCCTCTGAAGGATCCCTGCCAAGGTGAGTGATAAAAAATTGTGCCCGCTCCAACCGCTGGGTCAAACCGAAAATCTACTCCAAATGAGTAGGTTCTCTAAGGCAAGCTATCCAGTCTATCATTATAACAGACACAGGCACCATGTCTTCCATGAACTAGGTGGCACAAATCTAAGCCCCAATAGTGTGAGAACTCCACTAGCGATAAAAAGCCTCCTAACTGTGAGGACCCTCTGATAGGGTGAAGCCATGTAAGCCCACCAAGGGGATATCTATGACTGGCTGAGATAAGGGCCAATGATGCCTAGCAGGAAGAGGGAATGGAATACGGATCTCTCCTGTGACGCTCCTGATAGCGCTTTCTCCCAAATAGAGCTCCCAGCCTCCATCGGTCAAAAGGGGAATCCGACGAGTGGCCAATATAAACTCTAGTCCGGTCAGAAAGCCATCCTTGAACCCGACTGTAAGATAATCTGGGGTGTAGGGAACCCACGTGATGGAGTCGGCATTCAATAACTTTAGCTGCAAGTGGGAATGGGTGAACCCCTCTACTACAGGGACCTCCGTCAAAGTGGAACGATGCCAACGTCATCCCCACGGATCTGTTTCCAAGCCCAAAGTAGTGGACTGGCGTAGGCAAGGGAGCCTCTCATATGCCCAAAATTGGAAGTGCAAAAAATCAAATAGCCTCAGTGATAAAGATTGATAAACATAAAATGAGGGAGATTGAAAGGTGAAAGGGAAATTACTCACCAGCAGGAAGGGATAAAAACCCAGCCAAGCCTCCGTCACACCCTCAGAGCGTAGGCGTAAGCCACAAAGTAAATAGGTGAAGGTGAAGGTACCCCAGTCAAAATCCCTGATGCGCTCCACATATCGAGTAGCGCTAACCAGAGCGAAAGAGACCGTCGAGGAGTTGTCTGCTATGAAACAACCCCTGATGATGACTAAGAATAGTCGCCGAAGAATTTGACCCCTAACCCTCTGATCATCAGGCAGAGGCTCAATTAAAGCCCCTCTCTAGGCATCAACACTCCCTTGATAGCAGTCGCAGAATAAAACTTAGATCTATTTATTGTATTTAAGCAAGTGGTCATAAAATATTCATTGTGTCGGGGAATATTCGTTTGGTCGGGGAATATTCATTTTGTCGGGGAATATTCGTATGACGGCGCAATCATTGGTGGGCCCCATAACAAAAAATTATCGGATGAAGAAAACGATAAGAATAAGTTTTCTAAAAATAATGGCAAAACTTTTACCGTTAAAACTGTTGAAATACCCGGTGATAAAATAACAATAATACGCGTTGTTGCACAGTAGCACACGGTATTGCATAGTATTTTTAATTATTGATTCTTACGTAAGAAGTCACTTATTCAATAATTGTTACAGTAATTACTGTGCAATATTTTATATTATTGATTCAATACTTGTCACATTGATAATTGCATATTATTTTATATTATTGATTCAATAATTGCTACATTGATAATTGCATAACATTTATATTCTTGATCCAATAATCGTCACAATAACCACTACATAATATTTCACATTATTAAAGCAATAATTGTCACACATATTATTTAAATAATATTATTATATAACATTATTGACAATGTCTAGAAAGTTCTGCCGAGGAAAGGGGTTAGGTTATATAATTGCGAGCCAATGAGGAGAAGTTCTTATTGGAAAGCCCCCTCTTTCCTAGGAACGATCTGGTTGTCAATATTGTGATTCTATAATATTAAATGTGAATAATAATTTATTGTTGATAAATATGATAAGTAAATATTTATTCAATTTTGATATAAATGAAGGAATTTAGCATGAAATAATTGTTGAAAGTTTGACATATTATCTTCTCTGATAAAATATTCAGTTAAATATATTATTATAATATTACATTATAATAGTATAATGTGATAATATAATAGTATAATTTATAACTTTTGAAATAGTAGTATTATTATAATATAAGATTTGCAAGTATGTGAATATGTGGCATAATGATTCATGATGAAGTTGCGAATAAGGAAGTAATCCCCGTAGAGTTTGTAAACCAAAAATGTTGCGCAAACATTAGAGATCACGAACTAAGTGTAGACTTAATTTCGATTAGGTTGGGGAAATTTGACGTGATACTAGAAATGGATTGGTTGTATAACCATGCGACGATAATTGACTGTCAAAACAAAAGTGTGAACCTTCAAACTCCAAATCGGTCTAAGGTGGTGTTTTATGGTAGCTCATCGCTTATGCAATCATGTTGTCTTACAATGATACAGGTCAATAAATTATTAAGAAAAGGATGTGTAGGTTACTTAGCTTACATTATAGATACTCAGAAAAAGAGAATAGAAATAAAGGATATATCCATGGTGAGAGAATTTCAAGACGTATTTTCTGATGATCTGCCTAGTCTTTCGCCAGACAGAGAAATTGAATTCGTAATAGACCTAGCACCTGGAACTGCTCCGATTTTGAAAGCTCCATATCGTATGGCGTTGGTAGAAATGAAGGAATTGATGATATAATTGCAATAATTGCTAGATAAGGGTTATATACAGCCGAGTATGTCTCCTTGGGGAGCACCAGTGTTATTTGTTAATAAGAAGGATGGATCGATGAGGCTCTGTATCGATTATCGAGAATTGAACAGAGTGACGATCAAGAATAGGTATTCGCTACCGAGGATAGACGATCTTTTCGACCAATTGAAGGGAGCGAAGTGTTTCTCAAAAATAGACCTACGAACGAGTTATCACCAGTTGAAGGTACGGAATGAGGACATACCAAAATGGCGTTTTGAACCCCACTACGAGTTTTTGGTAATATCATTTGGATTGACTAATGCTCCGGCAGCATTCATGGACTTGATGAATCGAGTTTTCAAGCCACACTTAGATAAATTCATAGTAGTTTTCATCGACGATATCTTGATTTACTCAAAGACCAAGGAAGAGCAAGCCGAACATCTGAAGATGGTTTTGGAAGCGCTAAGGAGAGAGAAAATGTATGCGAAATTTTTATAGTGTGAATTTTGGATGGCGAAAGTCCAGTTTCTAGGACACGTGATGACAAGGATGGAATTTCAGTGCCCCCTACAAAGGTAGAGGCAGTAAGTAATTGGGAACAGCCGAAGACACCAACGGAGCTAAGAAGTTTCTTAGGGTTAGCTGGGTACTATCGAAGATTTATCCAACATTTTTCTAAGATAGCGACCCCGTTGACCAATCTAATAAGGAAAACAGTAAAGTTTATATGGACGGAGAAATGAGAAGATAGTTTTAAGGAGTTGAAGAAGAGGTTGAGCAAAGCGCCTGTATTATCATTGCCAGATGATGTGGGAGGCTTCATGGTATATAGTAATGCATCGCACAAGGGACTTGGCTGTGTGCTAATGCAACATGTCAAGGTCATTGCGTATGAATCATGACAATTGAAGGATTACAAAAAATGATACTTTACTCATGACTTAGAGTTAGCGGTAGTAATTTTTGTGTTGAAGATTTGGAGGCATTATCTGTATGGAGAAAAATGTGAGATATACACGGACCACAAGAGTCTGAAATATATCTTCACACAAAAGGAGTTGAACATGCGATAGAGAAGGTGGTTGAAATTGATTAAGGATTATGACTGCGAGATTTTTTATCACCCGGAAAAGGAAAACATAGTTGCTGACGCGCTGAGTAGAAAGGGAAGGGAGAAATTATCCAAATTGACAACTCAGGAGGAGTTAATAAGAGAAATGGAGAAATTGGAAATAGAAGTGAAGGGACCTGGAAGGTCTAAAGAAAAAATATTTGTAATGGAAGCTCGTCCAATATTATTGGATAGAGTAAAGGAATCACAAGAGAAGGATGAAGAATGCGAGAAGATAAGAAAGATAATAGTAGAAAATGAACAAGAGAAGTTCAAGATGGATAGAGACTATATATTGAGATTTGAGGGACGAGTATGGGTGCCAGTTGTAATCGAACTAAAAGAGGAAATCTTGCACGAAGCGCATAATACGACGTATTCTGTATATCCAGGAGGCACAAAAATGTACCGAGATCTTAGATAACACTTTTGGTGGCCTAATCTGAAACGAGAGGTGGCAGAGTGTGTTAATAGATGCCTTACTTGTCAACGAGTCAAAACAGAGCACCAGAAGTCGAGTGGTCTACTTTAACCATTAGAAATACTGGAGTGGAAATGGGAGCACCTTACGATGGACTTCGTGGTAGGTCTTCCAGTCACACAGAAGGGTTATGATGCCATCTGGGTTATCATGGATCGACTAACAAAGACAACTCATTTTTTATCGATCAAGATTCGAAAAGTTTAAATCAGTTAGAAAGTCTATACGTAAAGGAAATTATTTAAGGACATGGAATGCCGGTGTCAATTGTATCCGATTGAGATCCGCGCTTTACGTCAAATTTCTAGAAAAGCTTGCAAGAGAGGATGGGAACACAGTTAAGGTTGAGTACTGTTTATCATCCTCAGACAGACGGATAGAGTGAGCGGACTATACAAACGCTAGAGGAAATGCTTAGAGCTTCCATAATGGATTTCAAAGGAAAGTGGGACGACTATCTACCCTTAGTAGAATTTGCTTACAACAATAGTTATCATGCAAGTATCGGTATGCCATCGTACGAAGCTCTTTACGAAAGAAACTGCAGGACACCGTTGTGTTGGGACGAAGTTGGAGAGCGACGAATTTTGGGACTAGAGTTAGTTCAAAATATAGCCGACGTAGTAAAAACGATAAGAGCCAGATTGGTAACAGCTCAAGATCGCCAGAAGAAGTACGCGAATTTGCATCTTTAGAACAGAGACTTTAAAGTTGGTAGTTTCGTATTTTTGAAAGTATCTCTCTGGAAAGGAAAGATACGATTCGACAAGAAAGAAAAATTGAGTCCGAGGTTCATAGGAGCATTTGAGGTACTGAAGCGAGTGGGCGAAGTGGCGTACAAAGTAGCTTTACCACCCAAACTGGAACACATCCACAATGTGTTTCACATTTTTGTGTTACGTCCATACAAACCCGATTATAATCATGTGATATCCTACGAGCCGATTCAAGTAGAGAAGAATCTGACTTACGAGGAGATTCCTGTCCAAATAATAGATAGGAAAGAACAGACTTTGAGGAATAAAGTTATATCTTCTGTAAAAATAGTTTGGCGTAACCACAACGCTGAGGAGGCTACGTGGGAATTAGAGGATAAGGTGAGGAGGGACTATCCCCATCTATTTGTATAACCTTGTATCAATTCCGAGAACATAATTTTTATAAGGGGGGAGGATGTAATACTCGAGAATTTTATAAATAATTTTAGAATTTAAAACAAAGATATTGCAATTATTTGTGTGCATATATATATATATATATATATATATATATCATGTGATTAATAATTCAATATAAATTAAATCAAGTATGAAATGATTAAGAAGTATGTTGATAATAATGATAAGCTTAATTAAGCTTAAGTGTTAAGCCTTGTGTGGCATAATTAATTTCCTAATTGGACTAGTTGGGTCATGGTTTAATAAAGTATTGGACTTAGGTTGTATCCAAGCCCAACCTTACAATGTGACTTATTTACATATGTTAGGAAAAGTGAACCAACCAATTGAATTTCTAGATGTAGGTTTGAGCCCAATGTGTAAAGGTAATTATACCTAGCCCAATTTAAATTATCTTGAGATAGCCCAATGTGTGATATATGGATGATGGATATATGTATACATATATATGTAGATATATATGTATGTGGAAGTATAATAGAGTTATATATATATATATGTGTGTGTGTGTGTGTGTGTGTGTGTGTGTGTGTGTTTAAGAGACATGTGTGCTAGCTTATGGTGTACAAAAGGGAAATAAAATGCGACAAAGGGGTAGTGCACCCCTCCCAATCAAACCACCCCTCCCCTTGGCCTTTAGAATGCTGATTTTTAGCTTGAATAAGCTCACAAGCAAGACCCATGTGGTGGAAATGATGGTGTAGCCCAATGGCTAGTAGTACTATGAATAGTGTTAGTTGGTGAAGCTAGTCACCAACTCCCCTTTGTCCATTGTGTAATAACCTAGTGTGTTGGATAATGGATTGCCTATAAATAGAGAGCCCCAAGTGTCGGTGGAAGTTTACCATTTCATTTGCTAAGTGTAGAAGATATAGAGAACTGGAGAGAGTTGAGAGAAAAGAAGAGAAACCTAGGAGCTCTTGCTTTGTTGATGGAGCACTAAGAGAAGGAAACAAAGTGGAGGCCTACTCAAGATTCTTAGCTAAGAGGAAGAAAGCCATCAAGAGGTAGGATCACCATCTAACTTCATTTTATACGTGTCAAGAGAAGTTAGTGTAGATAGAAATGCATGCAAGCATGAAACCTAGTTTAGTATACTTGTTAGCATGAGATATGTTGTTAAGTGTCATAAAATGTATAAGCCTTATATATAATCCAATAATTTTATGTTGAACCTCTATGAAATACGAACATAACCTAAGTGGAATCATAGTAATCGGACATAAAACGAACATGTTGGGAATTGCATATCCAAATTTGATGTTGAAAGTAAATAAATGTGCATGTATTTTCCAATATTGTAGAGTCCTTAAAAAACATATGTACAAGGACTTAGATTGAGGATCAAAATTGTTAAGTTGATCTGAGCTAAACGTTTATCATTCTGTAATTGAATGTATAGAAGAAAGATTAAGCTTGTTAGGTTGATCTCTTGAAATGTAATAGTTAGGCCTTAACATATTCGTAGTCTGTCGAGCCAGCCAAGAGTTTGCAGAAGCCAAGGCAGAATCATGGAGTGTCGATGAAGTCACTCTCGGAATCATATTCTGTCAAGGAAGCCACATTCAGAATTGTGGAGAAAGTCCGAGCGCCTGCCAAGCCAAGTCAAGAATCGCAGTCAGCTCTCGAAAACGTGGAGTCTGCAAAATGATGCAAGTTGAGATCGTAGTCAATCAAAGCTTAAGCAAAATCGAAGAGTTCTCGACAATCAAGACTGAATCGCTTACGAGCACATCAACACACAAAGATCATGGTATAAAGACAACGATCGTGATGATTCTTCATTTAGCATTAGAGTATCAAGATTTGCCTATCTGATGAAAGAGGATGTCTAATAAATGAAGAATGGCTTATGGTCGTTGATATTTCGGGAATCCCAATGCCCCAACACTTATCCTTAGTTTAAATCGAAGAAACGTGTGGAAAAAGATAAGGGGACTACTTTCTGTCTGCTGAAAGCACCTTTTCAGGTGTTAGGTGAGAAAGCAGTCTGCAGTTTCAAGCCAGTCAGACAGCAGAACACCATATTCCCAGGAAGTCAACATCACTACTCATAAACGTCTAGAACATTAAATGCTCCAACAGAAGCCTTTCAACGGGAAGATTTCAAAGGCTCCTTCATAAGGAAAACAGATTGAAGATTCAGATTAAGCAAGCAAGAACGCACAAAGCTCAAGAACACTCAAAGCCAAACTCTACGATCCTGAAAGATAGCTTGCTTCGCTACTCAGTTCTTTAGAACTTATGCTTAACGGCAACTGAGTAGCACACCAAAGAACAAAACTCTCATTATAGTGTATTCCAAGTCTAGTGGACTCAAAAAGTTCTCAGTGAACTAGAAGTGCATAGTCTGCTGGACTTGAAGAGTTCTTAGTGAACTAGAAGTTCCAAGACTACTGGTCTTGAAGGAATCTTAGTGATTCAAAGTTGTAAAGATATCCTTAGTGGATTTCCTACTCGTGGAGTAGAAGAGCGGATTAGGAGTCTTGAGTGCTCTGAACCACTTTAAACAACTGTGTCACTTACATTGTGTATTCATTAACTGTCATATCTGCCATAACTGTTAATCGAACTATAAATTTGTTTTATCTTAAAGGGGAACAAATAAAACATATTCCGTTGTCGTTAATTAATTAATTTAATTAACAAATATGATAAGTTATTTTTGAAAAGGAAAAGTTTTAAAAATATATATTAAACCCCCCTTCTAGATAACTTTGGTGCCTCCAGGAACTAACAATTGGTATCAGAGCAGGTTCTCTCAACTAGCCTACAAAGCTTGAGTAGATCTGATGGCATAAATGATAAGCGAGTCCAAGATTGGTGGAGGCAGCAAGCCACCAATGTGCAACAAAGATAAATTTTCCAACTGGAAAGTTCGTAAGCAAGCTTATATGGATTCTATAGATGACGATCTATTTGAAACTATTATGAGTGGGCCCTACATTCTAACAAAGCTTGCACCTACTCCTGAAGATCCAAACATAATGCAAATCAAGATTAAATTAGAATGGACTGACAACGAAAAAGAAAGTTGTCCGACTGGACAAGAAGGCCAAGAACATTCTGTTCCAGTCTTTAGAAGATGATCTGTTCAAAAAATGTGGTTAACAGCAAAACTGCCAAAGAAGTTTGGGAAGCATTGCTCATTATGCACGAAGGAACATAAGAAGTCAGAGAAAACGATCAATCTCTTCTGACTCAACAGTATGAGATGTTCGCCCATGTACCAGGAGAGAACATCATTTCCACTTATGAAAGATTCAACATACTGCTCAACTCTCTTCGAGCCTTTGGAAAGATCTATTCAAACAAATATCTTATCATAAGGTTCATGAGGTCCTTACCAAGCAAGTGGGACGCAAAAACCACTGCCATCAGAGAATCAAAGAACTTCCATGAAATGACAGTACAATAACTTTATGGTAACCTTTTTACCTACGAACTAGAGCAGACTCAACGTGAAGAAACTCTATCTGAAGGAAGAAAGAAGGACAATGGAGTTGGTCTCAAGGCAACAGAAGCCACCTCCAAAGCTCGGGCTGAAAATGAATCTGACTCTGAAGAAGATGATGATGAGGACATTGCAATGTTGGTCAAAAGACTCAAGAGGTTCATGCGAAAAGGCAGAAGCAGAAGACCCAAGAGATTCAACAACAGAAGCAGTCAGGAGCAAATCAACTGAACAGAAGATGCGTTCATATGACTTTGATAAATTAAAATTGATTAAATTATATTCCCTATGTCTTCATTATATTTTTCTTTTATAAAAATGCGTGACTCTTTTCTTCAGCCTATTATATTATTAATTCATTTAATTTATTATTTTGAAATTTTAAAATAATATTTATATTACTATAGAAAATTTAAAAATACAAATAATTGAGTTGAGAAAAAAGTATAGACAATAATTGTAATCCGTTGAGGTCACCTAAGTGTTGCTTACTACCATTACTGGCACGGGTGTTGTTTTATATTACAATTTTTAATAATTTGATTGTGTATAATTAGTTGAATTCATATTAATTTATTACTTTTTTTTATTTGATGTTGGGTTTTTTTGTTGTTGGGTTTTGTTAGCTCCATATGTGTATAGTTTTTTGTTTTTATCTTTTAATTTGTTTTAAAATTTATATTTAATAATTATAAATATGTCATAATATTTATCAAAAAAAATTATTGATAAAATATTTATTGGTATAATATAATTATTTTATTAAAAAATTATAAAAGTTGGTGCAATAGTACACAACAAAGTTTAACATTAAAAGAGAGAAACAATATGTTTTATTTGGTATTTCATTGTTACTATATTACAAGTAAATGTTTTTTAAATAGAAGTGTTTAGGTGAAATTTTTTTTAAGTGTTCACTAACCAAATATCAAAAACTTATGAAGTCTTCTAAACGCACATGTTGTTTATACATAATTGGAAATATCACTCTAGGACGGCAATTTAACAATTTTAGAAACTTTTAAGGGACAAAATTTTGGAAACAAATCATATAGTAAGGGGAAATAATCATGTATACACTTTAAACAAACTTATGGTTGCCCAACTTGTGTTCTTTATATCTTAACTGTCTAATAGCATTACACAATTTTTATTTATTTTACTTCATTTTTGGTATATAACAATGTATTCCGATTGGTCTCTATATCATTGCCAAGAATATAACACTTGCCATCAATTTTGGACACCATCAGGAATATGAATAATTCTCTGTTTGTTAGATATTAATGGTAGGAATATAAACCATTGACATTATTACTTTTAATACTAACTTCGTTTTAGCATAAAAGTTCTTAATACTATTTTAGATAATCTCAAATTAAATGTATACTTATCTTAAATAATTTATTTTTTTGCAATAATTTACCTATAGTACCCTTAGATTAATTGTCATTTTTTATTCACTATGCATAGATACTAGTCATGTGCAAAAAACTATGCAATTAAATGAGAATTTAAATATGAACAATTTTTTCATTTTATTCTCTTTTTTAATATGCGCAAAAAATCAACCAAAACTTTTATCGTAAGATAGATGGAGTGTAATACCCGAGAATTTTATAAATAATTTTAGAATTTAAAACAAAGATAATGCAATTATTTGTGTGCATATATAAATATGTGTCATGTGATTAATAATTCAATATAAATTGAATCAAATATGAAATGATTAAGAAGTATGTTGATAATAATGATAAGCTTAATTAAACTTAAGTGTTAAGTCTTGTGTGGCATAATTAATTTTCTAATTGGACTAGTTGGCTCATGGTTTAATAAAGTATTGGACGTAGGTTATTTCCAAGCCCAACCTTACAATGTGACTTATTTACATGTGTTAGGAAAAGTGACCCAACCAATTGAATTGCTAGATGTAGGTTTGAGCCCAATGTGTAAAGGTAATTATACCTAGCCCAATTTAAATTAGCTTGAGATAGCCCAATGTGTGATATATGGATGATGGATATATGTATACATATATCTATGTGGGAGTATAATAGAGGTATATATATATATATATATATATATATATATATATATATATATATATATAAATGTGTGTGTGTGTGTGTGTGTGTGTGTATAAGGGACATGTGTGCTAGCTTATGGTGTACAAAAGGGAAATAAAATGTGACATAGGGGTAGTGCACCCCTCCCAATCGAACCACCCCTCCCCTTGGCCCTTAGAATGCTAATTTTTAACTTGAATAAGCTCACAAGCAAGACCCAAGTGTTGGTGGTAGTTTACCATTTCATTTGCTAAGTGTAGAAGATATAGAGAGCTAGAGAGAGTTGAGAGAAAAGAAGAGAAACCTAGGAGCTCTTGCTTTGTTGGTGGAGCACTAAGAGAAGGAAACAAAGTGGAGGCCTACTCTAGATTCTTAGCTAAGAGGAAGAAAGCTATTAAGAGGTAGGATCACCATCTAAGTTCATTTTATATATGTCAAGATAAGTTAGTGTAGATAGAAATGCATGCAAGCATGAAACCTAGTTTAGTATACTTGTTAGCATAAGATATGTTGTTAAGTGTCATAAAATGTATAAGCCTTATATATGATCTAATAATGTTATGTTGAACCTTTATGAAATACGGATATATCCCAAGTGGAATCATAGTAATCAGACATAAAACGAACCCGTAGAGGAACTTTTCGTAAAGTATGTCAAAATGTAAACCTTAGCTTGGAAAAGCAATAAATTTAATCAAATACATAATTTAGAAAATTGTTCAAGATATCATATATTGAAAATATACAAGTTTATGAGATAATGGAAGTGCTTTCAACTCATTTGGATGTAAAATGAACAAGTTATACAATATTGAATCAAAAGGGGTAAAAGATCACTTTGAAAACTTTAATGTCTAAGCAATCTATCGGGCGGCGCGGTGGCGCTGCAGCGCCACTAGTTTTTCAATTTTGCAGGACCGGCGCTGCCGCGCCGTTCTTAGTGTTAACTTCAGCACCGCAGCGTCACTACCGGGTAGGGTTTCTGCAAGGCCGGCACTGTTGCGCCATCTGTAGTACTAAACCCGGCGCTGGAGCACCAGGCCAGTTTCATAGTTGATCCGGATCCGGGTCAAACTAGGTCGAGTCATGGTGAGCCGGGTCAGGTCGGGTCAAACCGGATCATAAACTAAATTTTTTTAAAATAAAATTAATAATACTTAATTAGATTAATATTAAGAGATGTTATTAATTAAAGATAATTAAACAATTAAAGTAATTTAATTGTGAGTTAATTACATACAATTTGTATTTAAAATTTTAAGACTTATTTTACTTAAAGGAGATTAAACAATTAAAATAATTTTAATTATAAATGAATAAGTGATAATTAATCTAATATTCCTAAATTATAAACAATTAAAGCTAAATAAGGTTTTAATTGTGAAACGAATAAACAATTAAGATAATACTTAATTGTAAAACAATAAAACTTAAACCATTTGATAATAGTGAAAACTATTTCTAATGATGTAATTAATCAAGTGTGAACAATTAAAGTGACATTAATAAACATTTTAATTGTGAATGATTATTACTAAATAATTAAATACTTTTGAAGATTATTTAATTGTGAACCAATGAGACATGATATAAATATTCCTAATTATGATTAAAGGAATTACTCAGAGATTAATTAAATGAAGTACATAATTAACTGAAGAATGATAGAGATAACGATTAAGAAGAAACAATGAATAATTGTTTTAAGAAGTCTTAGATACTTAAGGCTAGTGTGTTAGACCAGTTAAGATTTTTATGTTTATGAGTTGATAGAGATTAACCGTTACGATAACAATAGGTTAATCAAATGATAAGAAGTCAAGGTCGGAATTAGTCAACGACTTAAGCAAGTTTTCTAACTTCATTTGATTTTTATATTGAATGCAAGTATCCGAACTATACTCTTTTATTGAGCAAGTTTCTTAACTCTACTTTTTATTGAGCAAGTTTCTTAACTCTACTTCTTATTGAGCAAGTATTCGAACCTTACTCTTTATTGAGCACGTACTTAAGCTTGTACTATTATTGATCGTACGAGTAAATAATTGATAGTATGATTCTTGTCTTATAAATTAATATTTCATAGCTTGATTTAAATCATGATTATATTCTTCTAATCATGTTGCGAGTATTGAACGTATAATTTGTTCTTATATACATTGTAAAAGTTGTCTATGCCATTTGATTCGGCTAGACCAATATCATGAATTAGAAAGCGATCCAAACCAATTGCTTTGGTGAGAAAATCTTATACATCTACTGAGATGAACAACCCTTATTGAAGGGAAAAATATACAACTGTCGGGGGACCGACGTGCGCACAAATAGCATGTGAATATTATGCATAATGTAGGGTACTTTAGGCTGATCACATGCTATACTTGTTTATATCGGATTTTCAGTAAAATGCTGTTAATTCTAGCAGGTGTTCTTGGTCCTTAGTGACTACTCAGTATTAAACTTTATCTTTTAGAAAATGTTGAAAACCTTTGAATACCCTTGATAATGCTTCAGTCTATAATGACCTTCCATTTACAATTCAAAGGACAGTTTTGGAACTATTGATATTTTTTTGGTTATAACATTATTCCTTAAACTCTCGAGTTATCCTTTGACCTCATACCTTGGATATTATTAAGCTTTATAATTATGCTTACCCTTATTGCTATATTACTTGCTGAGCAAATTTGTTGTTCATTCTTGCTTCCCTTAAACATTTCAGTTAAGGCAGAACAGTGCGGACCCTCTGGCACGGACAAGGGCAAAGACAAGGCTACGACGTAGCTTTGTTCTTCTTTAGGATTATTATGATGTTGTAATAAGACTTATTTCATATTATGTATTAAGTTATGTTATGGTTTAAGATATGTTTAAGCTAGTCATAGTTGCAAGACCGTGGGACGCGAATATTTATATTAAATCAATGTAAATTATTATGTTATTCCGTTGCATGAGATTTTAGTATGTTATTAGAATTAGCATGTGATGCACCGAATTCGAGATACGAGTGTCTGAATTTGGGGGCGTCACAGGTTGGTATCAAAGCATTAGGTTATAAACTTTAAGAGCGAGAATCCTTAGACTATAACCTTAGAAGAACTTAGAGTATAGATGGAGATAAAACTCATGTAGAGTTTTCCTAGAGGCTGTGTGTTATGAAATATATTTTCTGTGACGAACGAGATTTTTTAATATAATTTGAATATTTATTGAATTAAATAAATATTTTTTGATGATTTAATTATTGAATTAAATAATTAATTGATGAATTCATGGTAGATTAATTTAATTATATGTGTTACATTAATTAAATTCATGTAGAGAATTTTATTATTCAAATTATGAATTTAATTGAGCTTATTTGATTAAATGAATTATTTAATAAGCATATTGTTAATCTAATTAATTTAATAATTAATTAGAGATTTAATGATTTGACATAATTAATTAATGAGAATTTTAATTATGTGACTATGTGATTTAATGTGGAATTATTTTATTTTATTTAATTGATTTAATTCAGATATTTGGTTAATAGGTGTGACATTATTAAACTATATAATAAGAGTTTAATTAAAATAAGAGGAAAGGAACAATATAAGGGCCAAGTAAACAAGGCCTAAGTGGTGTAGCCAGTTGGGATTAACTGACGACCCATGACTCCACTATTATATACGTATATCATTTAGTTTTATATCAAATATCATATATTGCTTTCATCAGTTAAGAACTTAGAGATTTCAGAGAGAAAATATCAGAGAGAAAAGAAGAGAGAAAATAAGAGAAGAATTGATTGAAGAAGAGAATTAAAGAGTTCAAGTCTCGATCATCATCAAGCAAGTAGTAAAGGGTAATCACTTCATCTTCATGGATATGTTTTACGTTCTTATATTTTCTATGAAAAACTATTTCAAAGTCTTCTATGATTGAAGAGATTGTTAATTGATGAGTATATGATGATATATATGTTAGTATATGTTTATAATATGGTTTATATCATGTATTCATGTGTTAGAGTAAACAATTTTATATAAACATGCTAAAATCAGAGTTTTCCATTAACGGGTGTTTTAAGTTCTCTATAAAACAACTATTGTATGATCAATGCATGAATTGATGATTTATGTGTATATACATGATAATATATAATCATAACATGTTTTCTACCATCTATGTATGTTTTCAAACCATCAATTTCATATAAATATGCTGTAATTGGATTTTTCAAAAGTTACAGAGTATAAAAGTTGTATATATGGCCCTTATGGCCCTTACGAACAATTATAAGCCATGAATTGTTTGTTTAACTTAAATTTGTCAGTAAATAATGATAATACATGTTAAACCAAAGAAAACAATTTTTTGAACGGATGGATTCGGAGTTATAACGAATCAGTGACATCAAATTTCATGTTTTTCTTCAAAACCGTCAAGAACACCAAGAACAGTTAAATTTCATGATTTGATTCGATTAATTGCATGATTTAAGATGTTAAAATATGTTAGTAACATGATATGATGTTTCTATGAAGTTTATACTTCATAGAAATCACGGTACTAGTTTAATTTATATTTAATTAGAATTAATTGGGCCAACGAACTGTCAAAATTGCAAACCAGAGTTCTGCCAGCATGGGACCCCTCCCCAGCGGGGGTGGGTGCTGTCCGGAGTGAAAAAAATGTAAACCGAGACTGTTTTAACCTTCTGTAGTAAAATAAGCATAACTTCTTCATACGGACTCTGATTAAGCTGATTTAGAATGATTCGGAAAGATAACGAGTAGACCTACAACTTTTATTCTTTAAGTTTTTCGATTTGAAGTCTTTAAAAAGGGTCAAAATGGCTATGTTTATGACTGATGCGTATTCGGAGGGCGTCGGACATGCCCGTACGCAAGTGTTGTGCTCTCGACGATAAAAGATGTTGTTATAAGTTATAAAACATGAATATTATAAAATATAATAATGTTTAACATCAATCAATGATGTTTTAGAAAAATTGCATGAGCATGTTAAGCGTACGCAAGAGGGACGAGTCGGGCGTGTGACGAATGAACGTCGAAACGTCGTGCCAAGTGTAATACTATGCTATAACATACTTGAGGACTTGATGAATATGTAATGCTATTCTATAACATGTTATTAACACATATTATATGATTTGAAGTTCATATTAATAAACTAAGTGTGAACTTGAATATTGTGATTGTAAAACTTGATTATGATTATTTGAAGGATTATACCTATATGATACGCATATTATGAATTCATACTCATGTTATGTGGTTAGTTAATAAGTTAACACTATGAACCAAGTTGTAAGTTGACTTAAATAAAAAGTTTAACAGTTGAACATAGAAGTGATGAAACTAATCAACATCGTATGCATAATGTAATGTGTAGGACGTTGAGGAATTGAATTGTAACTATAATTGTAGCTTGCACACGAGGCAAGTATTCTATCCCTAAATTATTATTGTTAAGAAAGTTTCTTTATCTAAACTCTTTAATTTGAATAAGCGTTCTATTCCTTATTCTTATATCAAGCAAGTTACTAAATTCAAAGTTACTTTTATTGAGCAAGTTTTCTATTCTTGAAATACTATCATGATGCAAGTTCTTATACTTGTTAATCAAGTTGAGATTCCATATGAGATATTATAATACCTTTTAAAGCATGATTCCAGTTATACAATACTTATTCAATTGTATACTCTTGAGAAGTTGTTATTCAATTGTAATATCGTTTATTGTTGAACCTTATAAGACTAGCGAACCCTTATTGATTCAACTAGTCCATAGTTGATGAACGTTCTAAATTCTAGAACTATTAGCGAGCTTATCCAAACCAAACTTCCTTTGGTGCGGACTCTGATGTCAAACTGAAATGAATAACCCAATTATAGGGGATTGACGATGCTTTAGCGTTAAAATATTGTGCACAGTATGGGTACTAAGGGCTGATCCCCCTAAGTACGAGAAGTAGAGTCCATAGTCTTATGACTGTTAAAGGTTTAAAGTATAAACACTTTACAACCTAGGACATAGTTCAAGGTCTTATGACCCTCAGATGTTCTTTTGATTTTTGTTACTTATTCTTGATTTAAAAGTCGAGTTTCTTTATTCAGAAGTATTTGATTCACTCGCATGTTATTATATCATTGTTATATTGTTATAGTTGTGGGCAATCGTGCTCACTCTTGCGTAATAATAACATTGCAGTTTAGAAAGAAAGGTCCGACAAGCATTCTACTAGCAAAGGCAAGGGCAAGGTCAACAAGTGATGAAGACTTATTGTTTATTTAATATGTTTATGTGTAAAGACTTATGTTAAGTTGTGTAAGACTTATTATCTGTTTACATTTCCGCACTTGAGATTTAAGGTTAGTATGACCTGGGATTGATTTTGTTTTTTTATTAAGATGTTGTAACTCCATAAGGGGAGATGTTGGTTTTATTTCTATCTATTGCATGTTTGCATTTATTATGGGTAGATAGATAGATGATATTTGTACAGTGAACACCAAATCCCGTGGAAATTGAAGTACCAAAATTTGGGGGTGTCACATTTTCATTCTATACAATGAACTTATGTTTTATTTAATATTCTAATGGAGTTGTTGTTTGTTTGTCTTGTGTTTGTGGTTGTAGGATGACGGACTTGGGAGGATCCAGTAGAGTAGTAGAGGAGGAGCCAGGTGATATACACGTAGTGTATGAGGCACCTTTAGTAGTCGAACTCGTTCAGGCAGGAGCACCATCTAAGTTTGATGACGAGGATGAGATAGAGGTGGAGTCGGATCCCGAGGAGGAACTTATGGAGGACGAGCCCGTGGAAGATTCTGACGAGGCTACGTCCGAGGATAGGATGCTAGGAGAGTATGAGGAACGGATTTTTGAGTTAGATTGTCGAGAAGGGGAGCTAGAGGCTGAGGCTCAGGAGAGAGAGACTGAATTGCAGAAACTGAGGGATGAAGACCATAAGAGGAAGTTAGAGATGCAAGAGATGGAGGTGGAGATTGCTTAAGTGGGAATTAATATGGGAACCATTTTCCACCGTTCGATAGTTAGGAACAGGGTCAATATCGGGACTAGGGGATGTCTAGGGGATATGGACAATCGGAGTTCATACAAATCTACACTTGTCGAATTGCCGCATCAGTGACATCTTGTTGGATGATAGAAATAATACCCTACGGTTTCTTTAGGGTATCCCATAAATCTTCACTTGTCGAATTTAGTCTGTAGTTTATCATTTTCAAACTTTTTGACATAAGCTGGACAACCCCAAGTCTTAACATGCTTAAGATTTGGTTTCCTCCGTTTCCACATCTCATATGGAGTCTTTGGGGCTGATTTGGTAGGTACCTTGTTAAGCAGGTATGAAGCCGTTTCTAGGGCATAACCCCAAAATGAAATTGGAAGATCGGTAAAACTCATCATGGATCGAAATATGTCCAACAATGTTCGATTTCTCTTTTTAGATACTCCATTTAACTGTGGTGTACCTGGTGGAGTCCATTGTGAGATTATACCATTTTCTTTGAGACAATTAAGAACATCACCGCTTATAACCTACAGCTTTGATACCAACTTGTGACGCCCCCAAATCCGGGTCCTTAGAACCTCGGACCTGGTACGTTACGGTACTTCATTATCATACATATTTTATCATCTAATGTGGAATATATAAACATATATTATTTATTTAACATGATTCTATAACATTTTCCAAGGTCTGTTAACCTTAAATGAATACATAGCTTAAGTAACTAAAAAGGTTACAACATCACTTGCATATGATAACTAAATAGTTATGAATGAGTAATAATCTACTCTTGGAATTTGCCTTTGCCTCTGTCCTTCTTCAAACCTTCGTCTTAATCTAAAATTTGTTATCATAATATAGCAATGGTGAGCAACTACTTTGCTCAGCAAGTTTAAATACGATGAAGATATATCATGATTGAAAGAAAGAATAAGCTTTCGAATTTTCAACAATATAATAATTATGAAAGAGCATAATTCAAAATTTCAATAAATGAATGACTGAACCAATAATGTTTAATGTCAACAAGGACCATGAATAACATTAACTGAACCTTATGGTAATGAAGGTGATTAGCCTTTCATACTTGATGAACATATGCAACATGCACTAAGTGCGACTCAATAATCAGTATAGATGTGAATAATCAACAATAATTATTCACTAACATGCTTTGAAAATATAACTCAAGTTATTGACATTACTCAATACAGAGGTATGATAGGCTCCCTTCTCTACTTAACTGCCAGTAGACCAGAAAAGCTTACTCAAGTTATTTATCTTCATTGTATTTAATCATGATATAAATGCATACCGTGTGCTACTGTGACACCCCCATTTACACGATTTTGGAAATGGGCAGTTGTGCCCCATTTCCTTGTACTTTTTATTTTGCATTTTAGTGGCAGACATAGATGATGCCTTCAGTAGATAATGTATTTAGAAATGCATGATATTTCCTATTTATTTCATCCTATTGTCATTTATCATTATCATCTATCATGATAAATGCATTATGTCATGGATATGCATTTAGATAAGTGAGTTTAGCATTAACCCCTGGATGGTCTTATAATACGGTTTTACAGATGTCTTCATCTACCGTTAGCCGTATTGAGCACCTGCCACCTTCATTGATAACATTTTCTTTGAGATCCTGGTATGGCAGTTTGCCTCCCATAGATAGGGCGACAGTTGATCAGATGCTGAGGCATTCTTTGGCCATCTTGATTTTCCAGGTTCCCCTGGGCTTTATGGATAAGATGATATCTTGCTGGATACCCGAGCGACATGTTTTTAGATTCGACATCTATGAGCTGACTCATTCGTTGGAGGAATATGAGCGCATCACCGATTTGGCATTGGATCGGCCTTATGCTAGGAAGGCCCTTAATGATATGAGACAATAATTTATGACCTTAACTGGCTTGAGGCGTAGAGTTGTCATAGATGAGATTACTACTGGGCATGTGGTGTCCCTCGACTTCTTGATTGATTAATTCGGCCGGTTGGACAGCTATGCACAACACTCAAGAGACTTGATCATCACTGCAGGTGATTGGCAGGTTGCACGTGTGGACGTTCTGTTGATGTGCGTCACAGCTTACCTGTATATGCCGCTGTATATGGACCACTTTGACATTATCCTGATCACAGTGGTACGTTCTACTCATGAAATAGCCATGTCCTACTCCTTTCAGCCGGCGACGTGTATAGATGCGACATTATGGTTGGCCTTCCTGACGGCGATCGAGCATCCATTTACGATCTTGCCCTGTTCCGGACTCAGCTCCCCTTATAGCTTCATTACTCATGTAGTTGGCATGGATTATCTACCCCTGGCGGGTTTGAGAGGGGTGACCACATGTCATCCACTGGTTGTCATGGGCCAGTTTGATCAATTTCAAGATATTCACCCATTTGAGGGAGCTTTGGATGAACGACTATTAGCTTTGTCTTTATCATCAGCTGACTTGACCAGAATTTATGATTGTTGGACTCGTCGTAAGAGGGCTGATTTTCGACTAGTCATCTGGGTTGTTCTTTAGAGTACTCTGCAAGATTGGATGCAGATATTGCATCAACTGTGATTGTTTACTCAGAGCCGAGTACTGATTATAATGAGGAGGAGCCTATGGAGGACCCTGATTCTCATATCGAGGATGAGTTATTTGCTGGTTTGACAGCAGCTTTGGTCAGTGACCCCCTAGCACTCCTACTGCGCCGGATCCATCTCTTATAGATTCGTTAGCTCGGATGACCTCTGAGAGGGATCAGGCGAGAGCACTGATGTTGACAGCCCTTTCTGATAGGGATGCTGCTTTTATTGATAGGGACAATGCTCGAGCTACTCGAGACGCGACTTTTGTTGAGATAAAGGAGGCTCTAGTTACCTGAGATGCTTCTTTCATTGAGCGGGATGAGGCTCTAGCTACCCGAGAGTTTACATTGCTGATAGTAATGCACTCAGGTCCTATACACATATCATCGTTGCAGATATGAGTGCCTTCATAGATGATCATAATAGCACTGTGCAGATGGCTGTGGATCTTCTCGCTCGTATGGAGACCTTAGGATATGAGCTTATAGATGCACCTCCATCTTCTGAGAGTGATGCCATGTTGGACTTGCTATCCCGTTCGTCAGCGGATTTATAGACTAGCTTTTATTTTCCTGCATAGACTAGGTTAGCCATTTTTGTCATGTAAATGATACATTGTATATATGAAATAGTATTATATGGAAGAGAAATATATTTTGATTCACTTCCCTTTTGGATATGTTTTGTCATTGCTGAGTGATTACCACTTTTTCATTATTTGTTATCTTGATGTATCATGTGCTTTTCCTTGATGGATTGACATTGAGATATCAGAACGTACCTCAGAAGGTCTTGTTGATCTGGGAGGCTTCATAGTATTTGGGTTTTATATGGGTTTCGTTGTCTTGGGACTAGTTTTAAATAGGGTTTGTGTTTCTTTCTCTTGAAGGTTAGATCACACCATAAATGGCTGCCTACGTACTCCTGGGTTGAGGGAGATCAGGTCATTCGTAGTTCAGGCTTGGCCTGAAAGATTTGAGAAGTGTTTATTTGGGTTTGAGCATGGTTTGAGGGGTTTTTTGTTTGGTTTGGTTTGACCGCACTGTAAATGACTGCCTAAGTACTCCCTAGTTGAGGGAGATCAGGTCATTCGTAGTTCAGGCTTCTATTGAAAACCTGAATTGATTTGATTGATTTCACAGGACCAGGATGATGGCTTGCATGTGCTTCAGACATAGTACCTCTTCACGGTGTCTGAATTGATGAGCTGGGGAAATTCTTTCCCATCCATCTCTTACAATCTGATGGCTCCTCCTGTCAACACTTCTTTAACAATGAAAGGGCCTTCCCAATTTAGGGAAAACTTTCCTTTGGCTTCATCTTGATTGGCAAGGACTTTCTTCAGTACTAAGTCATTTTCTTTGAAATGTTAGAGTCGAACTTTCTTGCTATATGACCGACTAATCCTTTGTTGATATAATTGCCCGTGAAAGATGGCTATAGCCCTTTTTTCATCTATTAGGGATAACTGGTGGTATCGCTCTTGCAACCACTGGTCTTTTTCCATATGAGCATCTATTAACACCCTCAATAACGCCATTTCTACTTCTATGGGGAGTACTGCTTCCATGCCATAGACTAATGAGTAGGGGGTAGCCCTAGTAGAAGTACACATTGACGTTCTGTAGGCTAGCAGAGTCAGAGGTAATAGGTTAGGCCATCCTTTGTGATTGGTGGACATTTTTTGCAAGATCTTCTTGATATTTTTGTTGGCCGCTTTGACAGCACCATTTATCTTAGGACGATAGATAACCGAATTGGGATGCTTGATTTGAAACTTGCTGCATTATTCTATCATCATCTGGTTGTTTAGATTCTTGGCATTGTCTGATATGATCACCTCCGGTTGTCCATATAGATATATTACATTGTTTTTTATTAAACCAATGATTACCTCTTTGGTGACTTTGGGAAAGGAGGCAACCTCAACCCATTTGGTAAAATAATCAATCATGGTGAAGATAAATCGATGACCATTGCTGGCTTTGGGTTCTATTGGCCCAATCACGTCTATTCCCCCCATGGAAAAGGGCCATGGTGAACTCATATTGTGTAGTTTGATTAGAGGAGCGTGGATGACATTTCCATGGACTTGGCATTGGTAGCATCTCCTAACGTGATCATTACAGTCAGCTCTAAGAGAGATCTAGTAATGCCCTGTTCTTAATATTATCTTGGAAAGTAAAGGACCACTCATATGTCGACCACAGATTCCACCGTGGACTTCATCCATCAGTCTTTGGGCTTGACCCTTATCCAGGCATCTTAAAAGGCCTATTCCAGCATACCTTTTATAGAGTGCATCTCCGCTCAGATAGAATTTCATAGCCATCTTATGAATCCGCTTTCTTTCATCTTGACCTGCTCTGGTAGGCGTAGATCTATCTCGCAGATATTCTTTTATATATTGGTACCAAGGCTGTTTGATAGGAGGTAGTTCATCTGATATTTCTCCAATGTAATTCCCGTATGATGGGGCCTTTTGGCTTGCAAATTTGATGTCAGGAATTCCCATCCTATCAGATATGTGGATCAAGGAAGCCAACGTTGCCAATGCATCAACAAAGTCATTCCTACCTTAAGGGATGTGGATGAAGGTTATTTCTTCAAACTCCATACATATCTTGATAACTTCTTGATGATATGGCAACAAATGCAATTCTTTGGAATGATACGCTCCGGTGGTTTGTTTGATAACCAACTTAGAATCTCCAAAGACTAGTAAACGTTTGATACCCATGGATTGGGCCAGTTTCAACCCCATTATACAACCCTCATACTCAGCTGTGTTGTTGGTGTTGAAAAACTGCAACTTGATGGCCATAGGATATTGTTCTCCTGAAAAAGAGACAAGAACTGCCCATGCTCCGGCACAATCCATGTTCACAGCTCCATCAAAATATAATTTCCAATATTAGACTGTATTTTTTTGGGGGTTTTGTTGAATTGTCATTATCCCATCATCCGGGAAATAAGTTTCCAAGCGTTCAAAATCCCCTGACGATGCTTTGGCCAATTGATCCTCAATTCCCTGACCTTTGACAGACTTCTAAGTCACGTAGATAATGTCGAACTATTGTAGGATCCACTGCCATTTGGACAATTTGAAATTCAACATGGGTTTGCTGAATACGTACTTTAGTGGATCCATGCGGGATATGAGATAGGTCGTGTGCCCATGCAGATAATGTTGTAACCTCATGGCGACCCTGCTAACGCACAACATGTCTTTTCAATCAAAGTGTACTTCTGCTCGCCGCTACTGAATCTTTTGCTGAGGTAATAGATAGCTCTCTCCTTGCTTCTATCATCTTTCTGCCCCATCATACAACCCATTGCACTGGTATTGATTGACAGATACATAAACAGGGGAACCTCATCCCTTAGGGGTACCAAGACAGGTGCTTCGATCAGTTTCTTCTTGATGGAAAGGAAGGCTTTTTGACAATCTTCATTCCATTTCATGGAGGAATTCTTCCTTAACAGCTTAAAGATGGGTTCACAAGTTGCCGTGAGTTGAGAGATGAATCTGCTTATGAAATTAATTCTCCCCAAAAATCCCTGTATTTCTTTTTCTGTTCAGGGCACGGGCATCTCGGTGATTACTTTAATCTTATCGGGATCTAGCTAATGCCTCTGTTACTTACTAGAAATCCCAATAACTTGCCTGATTTGACACCAATAACACATTTGGCCGAATTCAGCATTAGGTTGTACTTGTGCAACCTGTTAAAAAGCTTTTTGAGATGGCTGATGTGGTTATCCTCCTTCTGGGATTTGACGATGATATCATCCACATAGACCTTTATTTCTTTGTGCATCATATCGTGAAAAAGGGCCATCATGGCTCGCTGATATGTGGCACCGGCATTGATAAGGCCGAAATATAAACATCTATAACAAAAGGTTCCCCAGGGAGTGATGAAGGTTGTTTTCTCCTTGTCCTCTTCAGCAACCATGATTTTATGATACCCGACAAAACAGTCAACAAAAGAATACATGCCATACTGTGCCGTGTTGTCTATCAGTATGTGGATAAAAGGTACTGGGAAGTTGTCCTTGAGACAAGCCTTATTCAAATCCCGGTAATCCACGCATACTCGTACTTTCCATCTTGACTTAGGCACGGGAACTATGTTGGATAACCATTCAGGGTAAGTTGATACCATGATGATGCTGACTTTGAATTGCTTGACAATCTCTTCTTTGACTTTCAAAATCCACTCAAGTTTCAATCGCCTGAGATTTTGCTTGATTGGCTTGAATCCATCTTTAATGGGCAGTTGATGAATGACAATGTCAATACACAAACCAATCATGTCTTCATGTGACCATTTAATCACATCTTGGAACTGAGTTAAGAGTTCAATCAGGTCTTTTCTTTGGTTTTGGGTAAGGTCTACACCTATTTGGATTTCTCTAGGGTTTTCTGAGGTTTCGATATTGACAGTGATGGTTTGATCCAGGTTTGGTTTGATCTCCCCGGGCACCTCATATTCATCTATCTCCTCTTGATCAATCCTCATCAAGTCGAAGTCCAGTTCTACATCAAAGTTGTAGTCACTGTGAAAATTTGGCATCTCATTAGCAGGGACAAATAAATCCAACTATGGAGTCCTGAAAACAAAATGCTTTCACTTTAATAAATGAAACTGTTTGATTATACAAAGCATTTAGCAAAAAGCATGACAAAAGTAACTGCTATCGCTGTGCAACAAAAATAAGCAGTGAATAAAACCACGCTTCAGGGTAGATAGGCTTTTTGCCCTTTTACCCTTTTCGATTGATGCACGGAGTGCTGCTCCAATTATCTAGAGTCAAGCCCTCATGAACATGGAGGATAAAGGAGTTGCTATCATCTGTCTCCGCTTTGATGATGACTAAGACAATATTCATATCAGGGCCAGTGCTTTTCTTTGAACTACTCTCATTATCCCTGTTGATGCGAGGGATTAGGAGTTGATCTTTTGAAAAGTCATCATCTGGGATATTGTCGTTCATACCCTCAGTGTGCACCAGAAAATACATTTTTGCAAATGGGTCTCGTCCTCCCAGCAGAAATTTTTCTTTGCCTTTTTTACTTTCCCCATCAGGTTTTGGGACTTCTCTTTCACTCACCAGCTTGACCTAAGGAATCAGCATACCTAACACAGCAGCATGAATCTTCCTCATCGGTTTCACAAACCCTGCATCAGTGAGGTTTGGTAGCAGGATGGTGGAGGCAAGAACTGGTGGATGCTTGTGCGGATTTCGGTGGTTTGATTAGAAGGAATAGCCTAATCTAGCTTTCCCTGTCTGACTAGGGATTTGCACCAAACTTTTGATTCCTTGCTGACTTCTCCCTAACTCTTTTCCAGGGAAGAAACCCAAGGATACCATTTTTTGACCGACTGTCATCACTTCGGTGGAGACTCTTGGCTTTAAGGCTGGTGCCCGTATAGGTAAGTATTGAGTGTTGCTCACTTCTAGAGCTTGAAAGCTGACAGGCTCAGCCCTTTCATCGAGACTGATTACTGGCATATCGCTTTGTATGTAGACAAGATACTCTGGCTTAGCATTTATAGTTATCAGATTGCCATCAATGATGTATTTGAGTTATTGATGAAGGGTGGATGGAACTGCTTCTGCCATATGTATCCACGGTCTTCCCAACAGTAAATTATATCCTGTGGAAATGTTTAGTACCTGGAAGGATACGTAGAAAGTATGGGGACCACTCTCCAGTGGAAGCTTGATCTCTCCTATAGTCTCTCGGCGAGATCCATCAAAAGCTCGAATGACTACATAGCTAGTCCGGATTCGATTTAGATTAATCTTCATTCTCTCCAATGTGTCGTAGGGGCAGATGTTCAGGGATGATCCTCCATCTATCAGGACACCTCCTGCCACATATCCTGAGGATATCACTGCTATGTGCGTTGACTTGCAATGGCCCATCCCTTCTGCGGGTATATCATCTTCAGTGAAAGATATCACATTCCTGTTGAAAATATGCTCTAGCACGTGATGAAACTTCACAGTATCTACCTTCTTTGGTAGATGTGCTTCTTCTAGTACTTTCACCAAAATCTTGTGATGATCCTCCAAAGATAAGACCAAATCCAGGTTGGATATCTGTCTGGGTGCCTCTTTTAAGCTTTGCACCACTTTGATCTCATTATGCCCCATCTTGCTGAGGAATTCTTTAATTTTCTCCTCAGACACTCTTCCCTTGGCTTTAATGACTGAGTTGATTACTCGCTGAGGCAGGTACAATGGGTTTTTCTTTGATATAATGGCAATGTGGTTTGATGTTGATCCTTCATCTTTCCCATAGGTCCATAGGACTCTCTTCAGGCTGACTACATGATATTGTGGTCTGAATGACAATATTAGAGGCTCGGGCGCAACCAACTTCACAGGATTCTTTCCTTCTTGGGCCCCTTTTCCTTGAAGTATTAGGGACGTGATGGCTAGATCATTCTCACAAAAAATTCCACTAATTTTTTTAGATTCCATGCCATGGGAAGAAAGATTGCTTCCGTACCAGGATAGCCATAATCTTGGTTTGCCTGCAGCAGTTCACCGCTTTCAATCAGATTTTGAATTAAATGACGAAGTCCCCAACAATCCTCTGTGTCATGACCAAGCGTGTTGGAATGATATTGACAGATCCTATCAGGTTTGAACTTCCTGGATCGAGGGTCCACTAGGGGTAACAATTATGTGACTTTCCCCTCGTTGATCAACATTTGGATAATTTCTTTTATAGGCTAATTCAAATGAGTTAAATTCCTATTGAAGGTGAACTCCCGGTTAGCTCAGAACTTCTCTTCCTTAGCAACCTTGTCTGCCCAGGGTTCATGCTCATGGAACCGGTAACGATCCCTCATGGCAATGGGACTAATTTTAGGAGTAGGAAGATTTACTTCCTGCTGATTGGTCTGATTAATCAATTGCCTCGTTATCTGATGTTGATAAACTACCAGCTCCGCCAATTGCCCAACCTGTTCTTTGATAGATTTAATTTCCTGTTCTATCAGGAATTGCCTTTCTGAATATTCCCAATTGTCCAGCCTATCTTTTTTTGATTGGGATGGCTCTCCGACATACTGGAGGTATTTGGATCCTTCTCCGTTTCCCATACTGACCATGTTAACGCTTTACTCATTGTGTTGAGGCAGCAGATTGTCTTGAACATGTGGTTATTCTTGTGTTGTCACCACAATCTCCCCATTATCTATCAGGTCTTGGATTTTATGTTTGAGAGACCAACAATCTTGCGTATCGTGGCTCGGTGCTCCAGAATGATAAACACACTTCTTTCTCGAGTCAAAATTTTGCCCGCTTGAATTAGCTGGAAGAAGGAACTGGACAATCCTCTTTTGTGTTGTCAGGAGTTTCAGCACATTTTCCAGTGAGTCCCCTAATGGTGTGAATGTTCTTCGACGTTTAACTTCTCTGGCTTTTTGAAATGGAGGATTTGAAGATTGTGCAGGAGTTTGGAGAGAGGAATAGTTTCTCCTTTGAATGGGCAAGTTTGGATTGCCTCTCTGATTCGGTCCCTAAAGTATCAAGGACACATCCTCCTTCTTTTTGTAGACTCTCTGAGGATTACTACCATAGCTTCCAGCTTGAATATGCTCAGCCACTGCCTCCAAAGCTGTAAGGTCTTTGATCTTCCCAGACTTTAGACCCATTTTGGCCATTTCTCCATGTTTAATCATTTCCAAGAATGGTTTTCCTATACCTGCTAGGACCCTCTCATAATATGTCTCTTCTTGGATGTCTATGAAAGTCATCACTACCTCGGTCTCTGTCATAGGTGGGGTGACTTGTGCGGCCATCCATCTCCACCTTTGGGCATATTCATTGAAAGACTCATTGCTTTGCTTTTTAACCTTGGTCACTTGATATCGATTCGGAGCCATCTGAGACTGGAAGCTATATTGATTAAAACATGCATGTGCTAGCTCTTCCCAGCTGTGGATTTTGGAATTATAGAGTCGGGCATACCAAGCTCGGGCTTCCCCAGTCAGACTCTTTTGGAATAACTGCATTCTGAGTTTTTCATCCTCTGCATAGGATCCGAGTTCTCCAATGAAAACTTTTAAATGAGTGTAAGGATCTCCTAATCCGTCATACTTTTCAAAATTTGGGACTTGAAATTTGTCTGGATATCGAGCCCCTGGAAATATACACAGATCTGAGTAGTTTGCACTCCCAAATGCCCCAGTTCCTTTAATAGACCGGATTGTTTCTTCCATTTGCTGGACTTTTTTCCTTATATCACCAGTTTCCTGATCATTTCTAGGATTGGTGATTTCAGGGGTTTTGTTGGTCAGATCCTTGTTTTGAGGCTCAAGTATCTGAGTATCTTTCTTTTTTTCGGTATCCTGACTGCCACCTTGTGTGGACGATTCTGTTTGAACGGGTATTTGTTAACCCTGCATATTTTTGCTTTGCTCTTTTAGGAAAATAGCCAATTCAGCTATATGGGTTTTTAGGTTTTCGAACTCTTCCCTAGAAACAGGGGTGGATTCAGGTTGGGCACTTGAAGCCATGTCTGGAGATGGGCTTAGTGCCTTTTTTGACTTTGATCTGGTAACGAGACCAATTTTTTTCTAAAATAAAAGTAGGTATGTTAATTTTGATGTATATATTAACAGGATGCATACTATGTAATGTGTTATGATTTTTTAATCTTTTCCTGTAAAATAAAGGTCAGTTGTTTTGATGACATGATAAAATTGACAAAGAATGGAATATATATTTACATTTATTTGATAATTACATGGAATTTAAAATTTACAATGAATTGAAAAGGGAAGGCATGAAGAGACTCCCCTTCGGATTTGGTTTATCAGAGGCTGACCTATCTTAGGCTACTCTCGCGGCTTTTCAGCATGAAGGTCCCTAGATCATCGCAATTTACTAGAGGTAAAATTAATCTGTTCTTTCAATTGGAGTGGCGTCTTTCCTGAGACTCACATGATTAATCTCCTTTGAGTCCAGTAATCAAGCGCCGATGGGTTCACCTCCTGATGGAGGAATCACACAACATACATTCACATACAACATGTTACACCATTATGAAATGATGACATTGTGCGAACCACTAATATTTAAAGTAGTAAAACATTTATTTACATCCATTCAATGTAAACACAGCATCCACACACATGCAGATAAAAATGGAATTCTTGAAAAGATTGAAGTATGGCTTAAGCCCTCTACCGTCCCCAGCAGAGTCACCACTTATCAACGTCGGGAAAAATCTTTGGCAAATCTTCCTTTCCCTAATGTGTTTCTACCCTTATTTATTTTCATTTGTTTGATCTGAAGGGTGAATTTTTAGAAAAAGGTCGACATACAATGTTGACGATTTGAAAAGTTTAATTTTATAGAGTCGCCAGTTAGTATATTTGAAATGGTTGTACTAACTCAACCGAGTTTTGTTTGATTTTGCAAGTAGGCCCAATTACTGGACGCTGTTTGACTTGGCCTTGGAAGCCGAGATTCATAGAGTTCGGGGGCTTGATTAAGCTGGGGGAAGGTGTTAGGCACCCCCCGACTTCCATGAAACACGGTTACCGCGTCTTTTCAACTTCCCTTTTTTTATTTGCAGTGTGTGTGTGTTCTTGCAGTAATTGGGCCTACGAGTTTTATTTGAAAGTAGTGATGTGCTTCGTTGGACCTATATACGAAGAGTTTGATTTATTTGAAAAGTCCATTTTCAGAAAAAATATGAAAGTGATGTTTTAGAAGATGGTTTTCAAACCCTTTAGCTCACATAGGAATTGAAGCCTTTTGATAATTCCATTTTATTCTGCATTCAGTTGATTTTGATTTTATTGTCAAAGTACGAAGCATCCTTGACAAAATAATGTATATACAAGTGTCGGGCTTCTCATGGGCATGAAAGCCATCAAAGTGACCCGAGCACTACAAACCACATTTTACTATGTTGAGGCCTTAAATCCGGATAGCCGTTTTAAGGTCCCTCTGATTTACATTTACAAAAGGACAGACAAGCTGTATTTACAGTGTAAAGTTATCCATCGTGGGAATCGGATCTAGATCCATGTGGTTAATCGTAGATCCCGTGATTCCTAGGCTCATAGAATATTATCAAAAAGCCTACACTGCAGATATATTGAAATAAAATGCAAATCGAAAGACATCGCAAGACAAAGGATTCATCAGCTAAATCCTTGAATGCGCGTAGCCGAAGCTTCCCGTTCCCTCTAGATACGGATCTAGGGTTACGTAGTTGCTTTAATATTTACAAAAATAGAAAGAAAGATAGATTTAAATAAATCTCAGCCATTCTAGCTCAACGGTTCCAGTTTGACAGCTTTTGAACCGGTTGAAAGTTAGAGATGGCTAGATTTAGATGAATCGAGTCTACAAACTTCACATTAGAACAGATTCATATCGAATGAACAGTGAAAATAAATATTTAATCACATCGAATAAATAATATATATATTAAAGCTGAAAAGAGCTACAGATTTCCAATCCAGGCTTGACTGATAAATGTAAATATATATATGCTTAAATGTATATTGAAGCTGAAAAGGCCACAGATTAACAATCCAGGCCAAACGAGTTTGTATAAATATATATATATATATATATATATATATATATATATATTAAAACGAGTAAAAGCCACAAATTAGCATTCTAGGCTGACGAAGTTAGTATAAATATATATATATATATATATATATATATATATATATATATATATATATATATATACAGAGTTATATATGTATAAAAGCAGAAAAAATCACAGATTTGAAATCCAGGCATGACTGAATTGGATGTTAATATATATATATATATATATATATATATATATACCAGGCCAAAAAAGTTAGTATAAATATATATATATATATATATATATATATATTAAAGCGATAAAAGCCACGGATTGACAATCCAGGTTGCAAAAGGAATTAAAATTGTATATATATACTTATTTATACATAAAAGTAAGCTAGAAAGGGCACAGATTTGAAATTTAGGTGAAACTAGAAGCTATATATATATATATATACGCTCAAATATATATGATAAAGTAGTAAAAAGCTTCAGATTGTAAAAAATCTTAAAGTGTGTAGCGCTAAAGGCTTTAAACCACTTGGAGGGCTTCAAAACTCAATTTTCACCGGTTAAAATTTGATATGTTGCTATATATACGTATACAAATGTATTGAAAGAATAAAATTGAGGTTTGGAGCATTATAGGTAGGGCTAATAGTCGAAATGGGCGGAGTTTCTTTTATTCTTTTTTCTTCCTCTTTTTATCTTGGTAGGGGGTCTTATTTATAGACCAGATGGCCGTGGGTCTACTCACGGCAACCGCGGGTCTACCTGTGGCTCCCCGAGTGGCCCCCGATCTCGTGGGTCCCGTAGTCTCAAAGTACATACACTTCGACCAAAGCTCTGTCTGCTTCGAACCTTCATAACTTTCAATCCAGGAGTTCGATTGAGGCATGCTATACCTTTCTAGAAAGCCCTTTCCGAGAGCTACACAATGTCATGGGATTTGACATTTTTCGAATCCAAGAAGATGGGTCCATGACTAGATCTTTTAGTCTTCGCAGTCCGTTCGTTGAGCTGTCTTATGCTGTTTTCACTCGGGATTGACGTTATAGTTCTTCATGGCCCTTATGGTAGTGATTTGGCTTGATTTTAACTTAATTTTATGTCAAGTTGGTAAAATGAACATTTTTCTCTTCCCGGGGTTGTCTCCAAGATTGACCCGCATGTGAAGCACGCTCCTTTTTTTGGGTTAGGACAATTTGGCACAATGTGGCCTTCCTGACCACAGTTGAAGCATACTCGCCTTCCCCTCAAACACACACCAGAGTGATTCTTCCCGCATGTAGCACATGCTTCAATTATTTTCTTCTGCTAACTTCTCTGTTGACTCCCAGCAGATGAATTATCGTTCCATTTCCTTTTCTGGTTGGTACCACACCACCAGCCTTATTCTCAGTCTCACTCTTATTCTTCTTCAGGCCTTGGTTATACCTGGTCAAGGCATCGCGTCCACATTCCGTGATGATTGCTCTTTCCAACACTGCAGTAAACGTGTTCAACTGGAACATGGAGACCTTATTGTATAGCCACGACCTCAATCCTTGCTCAAATCTTCTTGCCTTCCTCTCATCAGTACTGACCTGGTATGTTGCAAACCTTGCCAGCTCGTTGAACTTTATGGTGTACTCTGGCACCATCATTGTTCCCTGTTTCAGCTCTAGAAACTGAACCTCCATCTGGTTTTGCGAGCTTACTGGAAAATTCATTTCAAAGAACATCTCTTTGAATCTGTCCCATGCAATCACACCTTCTCCTCCCCGAGTCTTGTTAGCTTGCCACCAGTAGCTAGCTTTCGATTTAAGCATGAATGTCACGAAAGCTGTCTTTTGGTCATCGTTAATCCTTGCCACATCGAAAACCTTCTCCATTTCCATCACCCATGTCTAGGCCTCTATTGGGTTCACAGATCCCTGGAATTTCGGTGGTCCTACCGCTTTGAATTCTTTAAACATTGCGGCTTGAACTTGGGACTGATTTGCAAGCGCTCCCGTCAGTAGGTTCACCAGTTGCTGAACTGGATTGGCATTCGTCCCATCATTGTTGTTGTTGTTGTTTGTAGACCACTTGTACTTGACGTGTAGGTCTTCTTCTAGGAGGCATCTTTTTGTTAAGACATACTCTTATTAGATCCCTTACCCATCTCTTAAATATTCAAGTTCAAACTTAAACATTTAAAATAAATCAATTCACACTTGAACACATAACACTTCAATAAACTTCATTATTTATTCATTCATAGTTTTTAAAACATAGAATAGATAGCATCTCTGCTATTTACATCATCTTTCTTGAACTGAACAAGTTACAGGATAACCTAATCATCTTATCCCATCATTATCTCAAAATCTGGGATTTACATTTATTTATTACATAAGGAAACACATAGTATATTACTCTACTATCTAGGCATGTTAAGACGTTGCACAGCCTCTCCACATTCTTCCTCCATCACCTGAAACACTGTTCTGCGATCCACCGTATACCACGAAAAATCCTTGAACTGAGCTGGGTAATAAAAGACACGATCCTGGGCCCTATCTATAGCCGAATGAAAAGCGTATTCCGTCTCCTTTAGCTTGGCCTTCTTCGCTTGAACCTCGTCTTCAGCTCGATCTGTACGTAGAGTAGCCTTCAAGCACACATCCTCTACTCTGGCACGCTTTGCTGACTCCTCTTTAATGTCGTTCTTCAATTTCGCAAGCTCAGCCAGTGCATCATCCCTTTCACTCTCCACGTGGACTAGATCCCACTTCGCATTTCCAAGCTGATCGTCCAGTTCTTGAATCGTTTCCTTCTTCTGCTGTATAGTAGTCTGGCTCACATCCACCAACTCCTCTAACTCTCCAACTCTACCCTGCAACTCAATGTTGCGGTCATAGACTTCCTCGTACATCAAAGCGCTAATTGAGTTAGGTGGAATCTCTTCTTCAGGATCCTCCTCCTCTGACTCATCCTCGTCATCTCGGTCCAAGACTGGCTCATTCTCCTGACCCACTACGGTGATCAATGGAGATGGCTCTCTTTGAACCAACTGCTCCCAGACAGTATGAATGTAGCGATGCTCCTCATCCCTAGGCATCTGGGGTAACTCCTCCCTAGCCTGACTGGACTCTCCAACATTCGTCATCCTGACACAAAATTTTAAAGTTTAATTATTACGTGATATCGCTCGATACTCCTCTGGTAAATAAATGTAAACACATAGCACATAAGGTAGTTTATTATCTTAACTATCATCACTATCTTTTCGATCTTCTATAAGGCTACTACCTAAGGTTTCCCCACCTAAGGTTCATAACCTAAAGCTTTGATACCAACTTGTGCACCCCCAAATTCGGGTACTTCATTTTCACAAAATTTGGTGTTCACTATCTAAATAAAACATAACTACTGCTCATAAATAAGGAATTCAAAATAAATTACAACCTTAACCAAATAAAATCGTCCTTTAAAAAGGATTACAACTTCTCAAATCATTCCCAGGTTTCTAACCTTAATAAACATCAAATGCGAAAAATAAAACATCTTAAACAATTAAAGTCTTATTACAAATCATATCAAATATGAACAAGTCTTCACTTGTTCACCTTGTCTTTGCCTCTGCTAGTTGACGGTTCGTCAACTCTCTCAACTTTGGCTGCAATGGTTATATAAATGCAAGAGTGAGCAAACAAAAGTTCACTGGAAATAACAATCAATAGTGATGACATATTACTGAATAACTTCAACTAGATTGAATAACATTTCTATCATCGATAATCAAGAATTGAATATATAATTTAGAATTCATCTGAGGGTCATAAGACCTTGAACTATGTACCAAGTTATAAACATTTTTATTTAAACCTTTAACAGTCGTTAGACTATATGGACTCTTAACTCGTACTTAGGGGGATAAGCCCTTCGTACCATGTATTGTGCACAAACACCTTAACGCTTTCGCATGGTAATCCCCTATTAATAGGGTTGTTCATCTCAGTATTAATTAACGAGTCCGTACCAAAGAAAGTTTGGTTTGGATAAGCTCAACGGGTAATTTAGAGTTCTACTATCATCAACTCAGGAGTAGTTGTATCAACTTACAATAATTAAGAATTCAATAACCAAAAAATTATGAAATAACTTATGCTTTAGAATTAAACTTCAAGCATTTGAAAGATACGATAAGACCTTGCTTGAACAATTAAGTCAAGGTTACATTATTTCAATAAGATACTTGTCCATTGCAGAATAAAAGGACTTGCTCAATTAAAAGTAAATATAATCGAGTTAGGGTAAGAAAACTTGCTCAATAAAAGTAAAGTTTAGAACCTTGATCAACAATAGTAAATTAGGGATAGAATACTTGCATAAACGTAACAAGAAAGGATAGAACAACTTGCTCAAATAAAATAAGGATTAGGAAACTTGCGTAACATAAAAGTAAGGTTTAGAAACTTGCTCAACGATAGTAAATATAATCAAGTTAGGGTTAGAAAACTTGCTCAATAAAAGTAAAGTTTAGAAACTTGCTAAACAATAGTAAATTAGGGATAGAATACTTGCATAAACGTAATAAGAAAGGATAGAACAACTTGCTCAAATAAAATAAGAATTAGGAAACTTGCGTAGCGTAAAAGTAAGGTTTAGAAACTTGCTCAACCATAGTAAATATAATCGAGTTAGGGTAAGAAAACTTGCCTCGTGCACAAGCTTCAAATTATAATTCTCGTTCCTCAATTAACCCTACATATCATTACATTTGCAATAATAATTAATTTTAAGTCTGATCAATCATGAACATCGATTTTGAATGCGTTATTAGACTTTACGAATAATGGTTTATATAAAGTATCTAACTTACAAATTAATCACGTGATATACGTTAATGAATTGTTCTAACATCTCAATATGCTTAACATGTCATCAAGTTCATCAAATTAAGTTAGCTTATCATGTAATGCATAAAAACTACACGAAACACTAAACAAACATTTTCCACACTGCACCCCCTCCCCCCCGCCGGGGCAGGGGTTTTAGCCTACAAGGGGCCCGATGGGGCGGGTGTCCCTGCTGTGGGAAATATCAGTTCGCGAACTGTGCATGAAATAAGCCAATTTGGCTTATTTCATCGGACCAAACTCAGAATTTAGTGCATATAATGCATATAAAACTTTATAAAATCATAACTTTAAACTTCTAACATGTTTTAATATATATAATCATCAAAACACAAAATCAAAACCCTTAATTTTGTGATTTTGAAGAAAACACCATTGTTAAATGTTCTTGAAGAAAATAAACACTATGTCTTTGTTTTTAAACCAAATCACACAATTCAAAGCATGTTAATTTCGTTTCTTAACATATTATTACAATCCATGATCAATTTATATAATATAGCATAATCAAACACCAATTTTGATATTTAAGGACCCATTTTTTCAAAATAGTTCATCGTAAATTGCTTTGAATATGATTTCTTCATGTTCATCATATTTACATGAATTGAACCACTTAAATTATCATATAACACATATATAATAGTTTATATATACAATACAACATGTATAAATCATAACAACATGATTTTCATGAAAAACTATTTTACAGAGAAGTGTAAATATGAGAAATATGAAAAACATAGTTTAACAATTATAGAGCTAGAATATACCTTTTTGTTATCAGGAGAAGAAGATGATGGTGATGATGATAATTCTCTGTTTTGATTTCTCAAAACTTCTTCTTCCTCTTTCTTTCTTCTTTTTCTCTTTTTTCTCTCTAGTTCTCTGTTCTTTCTAACTCTGACTAACTTAACATAGTTATAAAATATATATATACATATAATTACTGATATATACATATAATTACATATAATATATAACATATAACTGATATAATATTAAATCCATCTACTAAATACATATCAGTTATAATATTTTTGAAAATCAAAAGCCATAAGGCTTGTTTGGCAAAACCCTTTATTTTTAAAAACAGATTTATAGGACTAAGACCTTGTTTGATAAAACAGAATTAAAATAGATTTAAGAGCCTTGTTTGGTAAAACAAAATTAAAACACTTTTTAGTTTATTCTAATAACTCTTTTACTACATAGTTTTAAATGTCACACTTTATTTAATTAAATCTCAATCTTCCCATTTAACCAAATTAAAGCTAACATCTATTAACTAAATAAAATTGCCACATAAATTAAATTGCTACACAATTATAATTTTCTCATTAATCATAATTCTATGTAACAAATTAGTAAATCTCTATTTAATACTTTAAATTAAATTAGGCATTACTATAATTATTCACTAAATAAATTAATCATTATTTAACAAATCACCACATAACAACTAATCTAATTTAATTATTTCAATTAAATTGAAATTTCATCGCAAAATTACTTAAACATCAATTTAATATTAAACCTTAATTTAATTAATGTATTTCACTTAATTAAATTACTCCACAATATAATCACATAAATTATTTATTCCACTTATTAAAAAATTCAACTAAAATATTTACTTAATTTAATAAATATTTAAAATTAAAATACAAAATTTTCGTTTGTTACAATCTTCCCTCCTTAAAAGGATTCTGTCCCCAGAATCACAACTAAAAAAACTTATTCGTCACATTCTTCCCCCTTAAAAAGATTCTGTCCCTAGAATTGATATATAAGAATTTAAACAAATAATTGGGGATAAATTTTCATCATAACATCTTCGAGTTCCCACGTAGCTTCTTCAGCATTGTGGTTCCTCCAGATAACCTTAACAGAAGGTATAACTTTATTTCTAAGTACTTGTTATTTCCTGTCAACTATCTGAACATGCAATTCTTCATACGTTAGGTCTTTGTTAAACTGTAATGGCTCATACTATATCACATGCTTGTAATCGTGTTTGTACGGGCGCAACGCAGAAATATAGAATACGTTATGAACATGTTCTAACTCCGGAGGTAACACAACCTCATAAGCTAATTCACCAACCTTTCGCAGTATCTCAAAAGGTCCAATAAATCGGGGACTCAGTTTCCCCTTCTTGCCAAATAGAATCTTCCTCTTCCAAGGAGATACCTTTAGGAAAACGAAGCTTTCCATTTTAAATTCTCCATTCTGACGATGATAATCGGCATACTTCTTCTGTCTATCCTGAGCAGTTACCAATCTTGTTCTAATCATCTTCACGATCTCAGCAGTTTGTTGCACCAATTTCGGTCCCAACAGTTGTCGTTCACCAACCTCATCCCAGCACAATGGAGTCCTGCATTTCCTGTCGTACAATGTTTCGTAAGGCGGCATGCCAATACTCGAATGGTAACTATTATTGTAAGTGAATTCCACTATCGCTAGATGATCATCCCAGTTTCGTTTGAAGTCCATAACACAAGCTCTCAACATATCCTCTAGAGTCTGAATCGTTGTCTCGCTCTGGCCATCAGTTTGGGGATGGTATGCCGCAACTGAGTTCCCAAGCATTCCTGTAATCGCTTCTAGAAATTCGATGTGAAACGCGGATCCTTGTCTGATATAATTGATATCGGAACACGGTGCCTAGAAATAATTTCCTTAACGTACAGCTTTGCCAACTGATCTAAGTTGAATCTAATCTTGATAGGTAAAAAATGTGCTGACTTTATCAGTCGATCCACGATAACCTATACTGTATCATAGCGCTTCTGAGTTATTCGAAGACCAACCACGAAATCCATCGTGATATGCTCCCATTTCCACTCCAGAATCTCTAGCGGTTGTAGCAATCCACTTGGTCTCTGATGTTCTGCTCTGACCTTCTGGCACGTTAGACATTTGCAACACATTCAGTAATGTCTTTCTTCATATTTGGCCACCAGAAATGTTGTCTGAGATCCTGGTACATCTTCGTACTCCTAGGGTGAATCGAATATCTCGAACTGTGAGCTTCACTCAAAATTTCCTCTTTGACTTCGGGCACTGGCGGTACCCAAATTCTTCCTTCAAATCGTAGCAGTCCATCATTATCAATCTTGAACTTTATCTCTTCACCATCGGTAACTCTCTTCCGGATCCTCTCACATTCCTCATCACGTAGTTGTGCCTCTTTCACTTTATCCACCAAGGTTGAACCGTTAGTTACTTGGAATAATTTCTCATTTGCCACATTCGGATACTTAACTTCCAGCTCCAACTTAGCCATCTCATTTACCAACTATTCCTGAGTAGTTAGCAACATTAACTTCTCACGACCCTTTCTACTTAAGGCGTCGACAATGACATTAACTTTACCCGGATGGTAAAGAATCTCGCAATCGTAGTCCTTGATAAGCTCCAACCATCTCCTTTGGCGCATGTTCAAATCTTTCTATGTAAAGATATACTTCAGACTCTTATGATCTATGTATATCTCATACTTTTCTCCATATAGGTAGTGTCTCTATATCTTTAAAGCAAACACTACTGTCGCCAATTCCAAGTCATGGGTTAGATACTCTTTCTCATAATCCTTCAGCTGACGTGATGCATAATCAATGACTTTTCCATTCTGCATCAGCACATGGCCTAATCCCTTATGTGAAGCATCACTGTATACCACGAAATTTCCTGTACTATCAGGCAATGACAACACAGGCATAGTACTCAACCTCTTCTTCAGTTCCTGAAAACTCTCCTCACACTTTTCCGTTCAAACGAACTTCACCTCCTTCCGAGTCAAATTCGTCAATGGAGTTGCGATTTTAGAAAAGTCCTGAATAAATCTTCTGTAGTAACCTACCAAACTTAAGAAACTCCTCACTTCTGACGGTGTCTTTGGCTGATCCCAATTCATTAAAGCTTCAACCTTCTTACATATCTATTGAAATCCCATCTTTGTCAATCACGTGGCCAAGAAATTGCACACGTTCTAACCATAATTCGCACTTCGAGAATTTTACATACAACTTCTCCCGTCTCAGCGATTCCAATATCAGCCTCAAATGTTCAGTGTGTTCCTTCTTAGTTTTGGAACAGACCAAAATGTCATCTATGAACACCACTACGAACTTGTCCAGATATGGCTTAAACACCCTATTCATTAAGTCCATAAATGCTGCTGGCGCATTTGTTAGACCAAATGACATCACCAAGAACTCGTAATGTCCATACCAAGTTCTAAATATCGTCTTCGGTATATCCTTTCTTCTTACCTTGAATTGATGATATCCACTTCATAAATCTATTTCGATAAGTATCTAGCATCCTTTAGTTGATCGAACAAGTCATCGATCCTATGTAAAGGATAATTATTCTTGATCGTGACTTTGTTCAACTCCTTATAATCAATGCATAGCTGCATTGATCCATCCTTCTTCTTCACGAACAATACCAGCGCTCCCCACGTGATACGCTCGGCTGAATATACTTCCTGTCCAGCAATTCCTGTAGTTAAACCATCAACTCCTTTATCTCGACCTGAGCCATTCTGTATGTGGTTTTCGATATCAGAGCAGCCCATGTGCTAAGTCGATCACGAACTCTATCTCTCTATCCGGCGGAAGTCCTGGCAAATCGCTCTAAAATACGTCCATAAATTCCTTAACCACTGATATCTCTTCCAGCTTCGGGCTCTTCTTACGAGTATTTACTATGTAGGCTAAGTACCCTACACAACCTTGCTTCAATAGCTTCTTGGCCTGCATAATCGTCAGACAACTCGCTTGTCTAGGGGATTTGCTACCATAAAACACTACCTTCGATGGAGTCGTAAGGTTATAGACTTCTTTTAACAACCAATCCATTACCAGTATAACATCGAATTCCCAAAGTTTAATCGAAATCAAATCTACCATCAACTCATGACCCTTAATGTTCAACCTACAGTTCTTGTGTACAAACCTAATAGGAATAACCTCCCTATTCGCAATCTCTATGTTCAAGGGGTAAACTAATTCCTCCTTAGGTAAGCCTAACATCTTAGCAAAGTCATCAGATATAAATGAACAAGTACCACCTGAATCAAATAATACGTAAGCATTAATACTATTGATCGGAATAATACCTGACACCATATCTTTTGACTGCATAGCATCCTTCACGGTCATGTTAAATGTTTTGGCAGTGGGTCGGCTCGTTTGTGATGGTCCAACAATAGCCAAAGTGCTGCTGCTGCTGCCATTTCCTCTACTCGCTGCTGACCCTCCAGCTGGCTTCTTTGGGCAATCCCAGGCCATATGATCCTTGGACCTACATGTGAAGCACGCTCCCTTCTTCAGGTTAGGACAATTTGGCGCAATGTGGCCTTCCTGACCACAGTTGAAGCATACTCGCCTTCCCCTCAAACACACACCAGAGTGATTCTTCCCGCATATAGCACATGCTTTAATTCTTCTCTACTGCTGACTTCCCTGTTGACTCCCAGCAGATGAATTGTCGTTCCATTTCTTTTCTGATTGGTACCACTACCACCAGCCTTATTCTCTATCTCACTCTTCTTCTTCTTCAGGTCTTGGTTATACCTGGTTAAGGCATCGCGTCCACCTTTTGCGATGATCGCCTTTTCCAACACTGCAGCAAACGTGTTCTGCTGGAACATGGAGACCTTACTGTACAATCAAGGCTTCAATCCCTGCTCAAATCCGAATAGTGGCCTAGGTTACTCGAGTAATTAAGCCTGAGGGGTGTCTCTACACCTGGTGCCCTAAAGTCATCTGGTTTGGGAGTAATCGGTCCAACACTCGCTACACAGGTAATTTAAAGCCTAAGAAAATGAATCTTGTATATGCTCAGGTGAGGATCAAATAGAGCAGACCGCCTGACTTGTCTCAAAGTGTGGCCTTTGTTACTCGAGCCAGTAAACCTGAAGGGATGTCTTAACACCTAGTGCCCTAAAGCCGTCTGGTTTAGGAATCATTGGTCCAAAACTCGTTAAATGGGTAACTCTGAATAGCCTAAGAAAATGAGACAAAGTTAAATGATGAAAGCATGAAACATTTTGCAAGATAAAAATGAGATCATCTAAAGTCATAGAAGATAAACCCCTTCTAAGGGTTACGTTACTCATAGTGCACATGTCATATGATGTTAATTCTGTGAAGAGCAGTGTCTAGAGTGAAGATGAGGTTTCTCTGATAGAGGGAGATAAGTCTATTGAATCTGGTCCTACCCATGAAAAATGACCATGGATGCTTAAAAGTTTTCTTGTGATTTCATAACTTGTCAAATGAAAATCTCAATTTCCTTTGGGAAAAATCATTTTCATACTCAATTTCAAGATATTTAGCTCAGTGAATACAAGCATTCAATTTCATAAACTTCAAATGCCTCATTCACAAGATCATACTAATCCCGACGGCCTGAGCCATCAAGAGTTTGGCACATTTTGTTATTTGTCTAATGTGCAGGATATTGCTCACTCTGGATGTGGTCAGCAAAGCGAGTTTCTTCTGTGAACTCAATAACAACATGTGAAAGGGCTAGGACATTTTGCCATTCAATGAAATGGAAGGGATCTAAGGCTGGATTATGCCTCTCATCAAAAGAAAAGGGAGAACTCCTGAAAGAAATCAAGGCGACATAAGTTTGTCCATCCACAAAAAAGGAAAAATTCTCAAGAGAGTCCTTAACTCAAAGAAAAAAAGATGCTTGATGACAAAAGGTATGGCAAATAAAATCTACATCATCAAACATGTTAACCTACGCCAAGTCCTGAAAAGTCGAGGCCTCTACACCGAAGTTCAAATCTGGGCAATGAAAGAACGGGCTACATCCTCCAGGGCGTCAGCAACACCTGGTCACCAGCCAAGCCAGTGTCTAATCCAGTAGGGTCATAAGTAAAGAGCTTGCCCCTTTTTATAATCAATGATCAAAATCATTGGCATCAATCCAGCGTAGCATCAGGGAACGATCCGGTGATGTAAGCCATTGAACACTACTTCAGCAAAGATATCGGGATATCTCCTAATAAAGCCATCAGTGTCTGGACCGCCAGAGGGACCAGCACAAGATCTAAATCCAAAAAAATAGAAGCCTTTGCGAGATCTCCACCAAGACGTCGTATGAAAGAGGAATATTCGAACCTGCCACGCAAGTACCAAAGGAAGCTATAAGGGAGATAGAGCTGCTAAGCCTATCAAAATTCATGCCTAAAAGGAAAATCCTAATCGCCTCAGAAAAGGGTGAGGTATGGTTTTACATCAATTCAATTAAGCATATGCATCAACCTAGGATAAATTAGGATAATCACATCATGCCAGGTCTGCACATGTGCAACCATCACTATATTCACGCACATCTCCATTAAAAAGTTAAGCATGCATACCCATTAGAGTTAAATATGCATACGCATTAAATACCTAGACTGGAGGAAAAATTCTGCTGTTGAAAACTACTGTTCGACTAGGCATCGAGACAGTTCGGTGAGATAAAACTTCATAAACTACTGTTCGAGTAGGCATCGAGAAAGTCCAGTGATCTACCATTGTCAACTACCGTCAGGGTAGGCACCGTTGTTAACTACCAGCAGGATAGGCATCGTTGTCAACTACCAGTAGGGTAGACACCGTGGTAAACTACCAGTGTAAACATCAGGAAGATCTGATGATTTTAGAACATCATCCCCAGCAAAAATATGGAAAACATTTCAGTTTATCCTCATCAAACAAGCATCGGCAACACCGATGGAAAGCAAACCGTTGGAGTCAACACCAGCATAGACATCAGCATCACTAATAAAATTCAACCATAGAGATCAGCCCTAACACAGGCACCGGTAAGGGTAAACGATTTGCTATGCAATATACGTTTATGATGCGATTTGCGATGAGATTTGCGATCGATGTGCGATTTATGAATTGTGAAATGCAATTTGTGAAAACATTTTAACATTAATTGCATTGCGATTTCCATCATTAAATATATATCTTGTCATATTTCAAGTGTCTAGAAAATCTTTATCATGTTCATTCTACTACATTACATAAACATGATAAAGAGGGGCATCTGTAGACACTCGAAATTTTTTTTCCTATTACTAACCATACAGGAGGGCAAAAGCGTCTTTTTCCACTCTAGAGAATAACCCCGGAGGATTACGACATCAAACCAGAACCCAGGAGAAAGCCTTGGGAAATCATCAAGCCAACTTCAGAGATAACCCTGAAGACATACAAAAGTTGGCAGCAGTCGAATCCCAGAGATAACCCCGAAAAAGATAATTATAGCCACGTCAAGCCCCGACAACAACCCTGGGAGGTACAGTCAACCTTCGGAGACAGTCTTGAAGCATCAAATCATCCCTAGAGATAACCTTGAAGAGAACAAGTCAACCTCAGAGATAACTCTGAGGAAGAACAGAGTCGGCTGGGATCAAAACCTCAGAGACGATCCTAAGAAACAGTCGAAGATCGTGGTAGTACAGGAGATAACCCTAGAGGGGAAAAATGGTCATTTTACCAACTTGAAGCCAATTCGATCAAAATCAAGCTGAATTGATGCAATGAAGGTCAGAAAGTACCATAATATTGATCCCGAGTGAAAATAACACAATACAGATCAACGGATAAATTGTGAAGAATAAAGACCCGGCTATGAACCCGTCTTCTTGGACTCAGAAAATGTTAAGTCCTATGTCATTGTGATGCCCTCAAAAAGAGCTTTCCGAAAAGGTATAGCACGCCTCAAACGGACGCTCCGATTAAAAGTTAGAAAGTTTTGAACCTAACATTGCGTTGTTCGGAGTGCACGTACTTTGAGACGATTGGACCCACCGTGTGGGCCTTGCCAAGTGGAGCCGCCGGTAAACCCGCGGCTGCCGTGGGTAGTTCTGCTTCCATCGGGTCTTTAAATACAAGTGCCCCCTTGCCAAAAAGAAGAAAAATATAGAAAAATACTCTGAAACTTCGCCCATTTCATTTCCTAGCCAGACTTCTAGTACTATAAACCTAGATTTTATCACTCTAACATGTAGGTATACTCATATACTACAACATACCAAATATTAACTGGTGGAAACGCCCGTTTGAAGCCTGCAAAGTGGCAAAAAGCTCGTGTAGCAGTCCATTATAAGTATTTTTACGATCAAAACTCGTTTCCTACTTCATTACGTATTTATACACGTGCACGTAAAGTTTCATCTTCTAGTTTTGCCCGGAACTCAGTTCTGTGGCCGTTTTTGCTTATTTTTTAGTACATTTTTGTATATATATACATTTTTTCGCGTTTGCATGGCCCGGATCTACGATTTGCGGCTTTTACTGGCTTATATATATATATACATGTACATATATATATACGTACTAACTTGCACGACCTGGATCACTGATTCGTGGCCTTTAAACTTTTTATGTATATATTTAACTATATGTATACTAACTTTTTATTTTGTCAAGCTGGGATTGCAAATCCGTGGCAGTTTACTGCTTTTATATATATAACTATATATATATATATAATTTTTTCTGACTTTATTTGGCCTAGATTGCTAATTCGTGGCCATTTTATTGCTCTAATATATATATATTCTAACTGTATATATTAACATTTACATTTCCGTTTGGCCTGGATCATTTCGTGACCTTTTTATCGCTTTTATAAATATATATATTGACATTTATGTCTGGGCATAGGATTGAAAATCTGTCGCCCTTTACAGCTTATATATATATATATATATATATATATATATATATATATATATATATATATATTCTGTCCAGCCTGGATTAATTCGTGGCTCCTTTACAGCTTATATATATATATATATATATATATATATATATATATATATATATATATATTCCCATTTTGTCAAGCTTGGATCACTCCGTGATTTTTTACAGCTTTTATAAATATATATATATATATATATATATATATATATATATATTCATTCTAGTCCGGGCATATGATTTGAAATCCGTCACCCTTTATTACTTTTATATATATATATATATTTCTATTTTGTCAAACCTGAATTACTTCGTGACTTTTTACAGCTTTTATAAAAATATATATATATATATATATATATATATATATATGTATTTACATTCCAGTCCGGGCGTAGGATTTGAAATCCATCGCCCTTTATAGCTTTTATATATATATATATATATATATATATATATATTTTCATTCTGTCAAGCCTGGATTACTCCGTAGCTTTTTAGAGCTTTTATAAATATATATATATATATATATATATATATATATATATATATATATATATATATATATATATTCCAGTACGGGCCTGAGAGTGAAACCCATCACCCTTTACAGCTTTCATATATATATATATATATATATATATATATATATTCTTTATTCATTATGATTAAATTTCTGCTTTAAATATTCATTTGATATGAATCGACACTGATGCAAGTTTTGCGAACTAGATTTCTTTAAATCTAGCCCTTTCTACCTTTCAAACGGTTCAAAATAGGTCCAACCAGAATCGGGAAGCTAGAATGGCTAAGATTTATTTAAATCTAGCTTTCTTTCTAGTTTTGTTCATTATTGAAGCGACCTCGCGACCCTTAAATCACTATCTATTGGGAACGAGAGGCTTTGGCTACGCGCATGCTAGGATTTGACTGATGAATCCTTGGTTTTTGCAATGTCTAGATGTAAATATATACTTTTTGTAAATATTTGTGCTGTGCAGGTTTTCTTGGCCTCCTTATGTGAGCCTAGGAATCGTGGGATACATGATCAGAATCTGATTCCCACGATGGACAAACTCCACTTTACAAATGTACCCTGCTAGTTTTTCTATAAAAATGTACATCCAAAAGACCTTAAAACAGTTATCCGGGTTTAAGGTCACAAACATAATGAAATAATGGTTTGTCGTGCTAGAGTCACTCCAATGGCTGTGATGCCCATGAGAAGACCGGCACTTGTATATATTCTGTGGTCGAGGATACTTCGCAGCCCGACAATCACCATCCAAATTGAGCCCAAAGGCTGAAAAGATATAAAATAGAAGTATCAACATGCTTCAATTCCTACGTGAGCATAAGGGTTTGAAAACCACTTTTCAAAACATCACTTTCATATCTTGTCTAAAAAGAACTTTTGCAAATCAAATCAAACTCTTCGTATATAGGTTCAACGAAGCACAACAATACTTTCAAAATAATCAAACGTAGGCCCAATTTCTTCCAGCATTCACACACACATTGTAAATAAAAATGGAAATATTGAAAATATGTGGCACCGTGTTTTCATGGGTGTTGGGGGGGGGGTGCCTAACACCTTCCCCTCACTTAACCAAGCCCCCGAACTTTAGAATTTCGGTTTCAAAGATCAAGTTTTTACAGTGTCCAGTAATTGGGCCTACTTTCAAATAAAACTCGATGGAGTTGGTAAAACCATTTCAAATCTACCAACTGACGACTCTGTAAACCGTTCAAATCGTCGACAAGATACATGTTGGTCTTTTCCTAAAAACTTTTACCCTTTCATAAAACAGACAAGGTAATAATGGGAGAAAACAAAAGAACTTAGGAAGAGAGAAAGATTCAGTCCAACTCGACGGTATTTTTTCCCGACGTCGACAATGTGCACATACATGGTACTAAGGGCTGATCCCCCTAAGTATGAGAAGTAAGATCCATATAGTCTACCAAACTGCAATTTGGCAATACCAACAACACAGCCGAGTATGAAGGCTACATAATGGGGTTGAAGTTAGCCCAATTCATGGGTATCAAACATTTACTAGTCTTCTGAGACTCTGAATTGGTTATCAGATAAACCACTGGGGCATATCACACCAAAGAACTGAATTTGCTGCCCTATCACCGGCAGTTCGTTAACAGATCTCTAGATTTTCAAGACATAACCTTCATCCATATTACTCGGGGTAGGAATGACTTCGCTGATGCATTGGCGACGTTGGCTTCCTTGATCCACATATCCGATAGGAGTGGAATTTCCTACATCAAATTCACAAGTCAAAAGGCCCCGACATACGAGAATTATATTGGAGACATCAGATGAAATACCTCCTATCAAACAGTCTGGGTATCAATACATCAAGGAATATCTCCAGGATGGATCTACACCCGCTGCAACAAGCCAATCTGAATGAGAGCGGATTCACAAAATGGCTATGAAGTTTTATCTGAACGGAGAAGCACAATACAAAAGGGATATTGGAATAGGATTGTTAAGATGCCTTGATAAAGAGCAAGCCCAGAGATTGATGGATGAAGTCCACGGTGGAGTCTGTGGTCCACACATGATCGGTCATCTGCTGGCCAAGAAGATATTAAGAACAGGACATTATTGGATCTTTCTCAAAGCTGACTGTGATGATCATGTCAGGAGATACTTTTAATGCCAAGTACATGGAAATGCCATACACGCTCCTCCAAATGACCTACACAACATGAGTTCACCATGGCCTTTCTCCATGTGGGGAATGGATGTGATCGGTCTAGTAGAACCAAAAGCCAGCAATGGTCACCATTTCATCTTCACCATGATCGATTACTTCACCAAATGGGTTGAAGCTGCCTCCTTTCCCAAAGTCACCAAAGAGGTCATCATTGGTTTCATCAGAAATAATGTCGTCTGTCGATATGGACAACCGGAGGTGATCGTATCAGATAATGCCAAGAACCTAAATAATCAAATGAGGAAAGAGCTATGTAGCAAGTTCCACATTAAACATCTTAATTCCGTCATGTATCGGCCTAAGATGAATGGTGCTGTCGAAGAGGCCAACAAGAACATCAAGAAGATCATGAAGAAAATGTCTGCCAATCACAAAGAATGGCCTGACCTACTGCCTCTAACCCTGTTAGCATACAGGACATCAATGCGTACCTCTACTGGGGCTACCCCCTATTCATTGGTCTATGGCATGGAAGCAATCCTTCCCATAAAAGTAGAGATGGAGTCCTTGCGAGTGTTAATCGACGCTCAGATGGACGAAGATCAGTGGTTGCAAGACCGGTACCACCAAGTATCCTTGATAGATGAAAAGAGGGCTACAACCATTTTCCATGGGCAGTTATATCAACAAAGGATTGCTCGATCCTATAACAAGAAAGTCCGAATACGACAATTCAAAGAAAATGACTTGGTGTTGAAGAAAGTTTTGGCCAATCAAGACGAAGCCAATGGAAAGTTCGCCCCTAATTGGGAAGGCCCTTTCATTGTCAAGGAGGTGTTGACGGTAGGAGTTATCAGATTACAAGAGATGGACGGGACCGAATTTCCCCAACTCATTAACTCAGACACCATAAAAAGGTACTATGTCTGAAATGCATGCATACCCGCATCCTGGTCCTACAAATCAAATCAGGTTAGTTTTTTCACTAGAAACCGGAACTATGAATGACCTGATCTCCCTCCATTCGGGAGTACGTAGGCAGCCATTTCTGGTGCGGTCAAACCAAACAAAAAATTTAAAAACTCATCAAACAAAACTCAAAACACAAGATAAATAATTTTCAAACCTCTCTCACACCAAAACGTGAACTACGAATGACCTGATCTCCCTACACCCAGGAGTACGTAGGCAGCCATTCATGGTGCGACTTGACCTTCAAGAAAAACAAAAACCAATGAAAAACCAGTTCCAAGACACCGAAACCATATGAAACCTAAAAACTATCAATCCTCATTGGTCAGCATGCCTATCTAAGATACTCTCTGAGATCTCACTGTCAGTCCATCAAGGAGAAGCTCAAGATACATCAACAACAGCAAGTCATGAAAGAAGTGATAATCACTCAGCAATAACAATACATATCCAAACAGGGAAGTGAATCAAACTATATTTCTCTGATATATAATACTGTTTGATATATACATAGTGTCCTGTATATGACAAAAATGGCTGATCTAGTATGTGCAGGAAAAATAAAGTTAGTCTATGGGCCCAAGGACAAGCGGGACAGCAATGCCAACATGGCATCTCTCTCTGAAGATGGAGGAGCTGCTGCAAGTGCAATACTCTCAGCCTCCATACGGGTTAAAACATCCGTAGCCATCTGCATAGTGGCACTGTGATCGTCAATGTAAACAGTCATCTCTACAACCAGACCATGAGTATAAGATCGTAGAGTGGTACTGTCAGCAATGTGGACATCCCAGGAAGCTATGGCCTCGTCCCTTTCCACAAAAATAACATCCCTGGAAATCAAAACCTCCTCAATCTTCTCGTAGGCTGCGTATCTAGCAGATCAGATCTCATCCCTCGCTGCGAAAGCTACATCTCTGGCAATCAAAGTCTCCTCAATATTGACAAAAGTAGCATCTCGAGAAGATCGAGCCTCATCTCTTTCAACCAATGTCATATCTCGAGTGGCTCGAGCCTCATCTCTCTCTACAAAAGCTATATCTCTTCCAGACAGGGCAGTCAACATCAGCGCTCTAGCCTGATCTCTCTCAAAGGTCATCCTAGCTGGTGAGTCTGCCAAAGTTGGATCTGTCTCGACAAGAATGATCGGCGGATCACTAACTAGTGCTGCTGTCAGACCCATAAACAACTAATCCTCAGAGGGAGAATTAGGATCCTCCATAGTCTCCTCCTCGTCTGAATCCACTATCGGAGCTGACTAGATGAATGCAGCTGATGCTATATCTGCCTCCAACCACGCTGAGTACTCTGGAGAATGATCCGTATGGCTACTGGAGAAATCAGCCTTCTCCCTATGAGTCCAACACTCATACACTCTGACCAAATCGGTAGACGACATAGACAAAGTTGACATCCTCTGATCAATAGCCCCATCAAAATGATGCAGGCTCTAAAACTAATCGAACTGGCCCATAACAGCCAAGGGATGGTAAGTAGTCACCCCCCTCAATCCCGCTATGGGCAAATAGTCCATGCCAGATGCGTGGGTGATGAAGCTATAGGGAGAGACTAGCCCTGAGCATGGCAGAATCGAGAATGGATGCGCAATATCAGACAAAAATGCTGACCATATCTCTGCGTCGGTACACTCCGCTGGCTGAAAGGAGTAAGACATGGCTATCTCACTGGTGAAATAGTACCCCTGGTGTCTGAAAAATCCAATCGGTTGTAAATAGGACATGAGCCATACATACAGCAAAATCAAACTGTCTTTAAAAAACCCCTCTGAGTGGGTACCTAGTGGGTGGCGGCTCTAAGCGTCTCGGCCAATATCATTAGAAGAATAGTGCTACCCTGTCTAAGGGCCCGAACCACGACCATCAATCCAACATCCAAGTGGTCCAAGTGAAGGGGCATATAGACATAGGCTACTATGCACATCAGCAAAACATCTCTCATAGCCAAATGCCATGCCTCTGTCGAGATAATAAAATCTCCAGCATGACGATCGTAGCTATCCAGCTGGCCGAAACGATCGATCAAGAAGTCTATAGAGATCACATGGCCGTAAACGATCTCATCTGAAACTACACTCTGACGTAGACCAGACATCCAAAGACACGGTCTCCTCATGTCGCTGATCGTAGTGCAAGCGCAGGGCAAGTCTAAAGCCAAACCAGTGAACCGCTCATACTCCTCTAAAGTCAGAGTCAGCTCGTGCCACCCAAAGTGAAAAACCTGTCTCTCGGGTATCCAAAAGGGTAAAAGGCCATCTACTAACCCGTAAGGAACTTGAAAGTCTACGAAAGCTAATGAATGCCCTAGCATCTGATTCACTGCCCCTCTGGCTAGGAAGGGCAGGCTCTCATACCACAATCTCAAGGATGATGCCTCCACAGATGGTGGTGAAAGTAGTATGCATACAAGCCAATCATGTATGATGATAAAGTATATACTTTGGAGACAATCTTATTTATTTATTAATAAAAATATTCATTTATTAAAGGTATTTAATTATCTACATGGTGCTGCTTTTATAATATGTAAATAACCCATAGTTTTAAGCAATGCTTTTAGAATCATGATGTTGATCATGCTATTGAGATTTAAATTCTTAGAAAGCTTAAAACTAAAATAGTTCCCAATCGTGGGATTACTAAAAAGGGGATTAGTAAATCAGGATAGATTGGTACATATGTTGCTTGCTCATTGGATGAGGATGATTGATCTCATGATCATTTGTGTGGAGACACTAAAGCAAGTATATAGGTGCTTATTGGAGAATAAGTTCATTGAACGTGACTCGCTATGGAATACCTAATGGAGTTTTACTCGCCTGTCAATAGGAATTCCTAATGTGATAGTAGTACAAGTGATCCTTGGACTTGAGATCATCATAGTATCTTGTACGTAATGAATTATACTTTGACTTATTCCTTAAAGCCCTTTAGGGTATATAAAAGGGTATACTTGGGTATAATGAGTTACATATGGAGATAATGAATGATCAATAAAGAATCTATCACCTCTAGTAAAAGAGGAGATATATCCTATGTGATTCGATAAATGACAACCCATGAATCCTTGGCCAAGGTGGAATGAAATTAGAAAGGAGTTTCTAATTTGCATTAAATGGAGTTGTGTATTTTCTAATCGAAATACATATAATTAAATAAAATAGGACTTGACAGTAATTCCATGTCTTATATTTAATTGGGACATTGTATGGTGGAAGGATTGAATTGTACGGTAACTATTTACTCACAGGTTCTTTTATGATTAATGTTAAAATCTATATTATCTAGAAAGTCGTTGATCGCTAGGGAGACTTATCCCTATTGTAGAATAAATATTATTTATTTAAATAGATTATTAGTTTAATTTATTTATTTAAATAAGATTAGAATTGTTCTAATTGATTTATTCACAACCGGTTTAATATGGAGAACCTAAAGGGTCACACTATAGAAGGAAGAATAATTATTTAAGAAGGTAATGGCATAATCGTAATAATGCATTAAGTGTAATTAATTTAATCTATAATGATAGAATAAATTAAATAGCTTAATGTTTATTATTTAATATTTTATAAATATTAAATATAAATTAATAAGAGGAGTCTTATTAATATTATTACAATTATTATTATTTTAATTTCTAAAGGAGTTTAGTAATTAATTTAATATTAGTACTCTCATTTATTCCTAATAAGATTAGGAGACAAATTAATTAAATGAATTTAATTAATTATTCCCAATGTGGTGGAAAACCCAAATTAATTAAATGAGTTTAATTAATTAAATGAAATCCCATGTCTAATAGGATTAGAAGGGTTGACCAATATCTATATAAGAGGAGTCTTATAATAGATATCAGTTGATGAAATTCCAATTATTGGAGAGTACTCCTTTTCTATAGAGGATAGAAAACTACGCCAACCACCCTCCTTCTTGATAATTCATCTTTTATGGTGGATCACCTCTAGAGGCCAAACACTTGGGTGGCTAACGTTGATCAAAGGAAGGAATCTAACCCGAAAATTCAAGGAGATCACGAAGAACAAGGAGTTGAACTCGTACCTGTGGAAGCTTTGTTCTACAAGGGTATGATTTTATAACTTCTTATTTATCATTTTAAATTAATAATTTGCAAAAGGATGATTCGGGTAATGGTTTTGTAGATTTTTTTTAAAACTTTGATATACCATGCTTCCGCTAATTTTACAATTTGATTGCGTCACGATTTCGTACAAACCCAACAGGTGGTAAGTGCTCAATACGACTAACGGTGGACGACGACATCTGTATCACCGTATCACAAGACCATCCATCGATCAAATTTAAGCTCATCTGTCTAAATGCATACACATGACATAATACATGCATAATGACAATGATATACCTGATGTGATTGATAGGAAATATCATGCATATCTATAATAAACTATCTACTACAAGCATCATCCTTGTCTGATAATACAAAGCAAAATAAAAAGTATAGTAAAATGGGGCACCACCACCCAACTACTAACAGTGGTCTATCAAAATGGGGCACAGCCGCCCAACAGCCAAAATGGTGGCCTACCAAAAGATATAGCTACAATAGCTATTCAAAAAGATCCAAAACAGCTACACTCAGGTGGTTAACTTGCTCCATCTCCTCCGTGGACACAAAGTCGCGGTGATCAGGCATGTCTGGGCTGTATAAGGGAGGATCAGCCCCTGCAAAACTGTTGGAAGACCTGATGAGGGGCACGCTCCTGAGCTGTAAAGGTCAAAAGAAGATGCCTCTGAAGGATCTCGGCCAAGATGCCTGATGGACAAATGAGCTCTCTCCAACTCTTGGGTCAATCCTGTAATCTGGTCCAAGTGAGTAGGATCCCTGAGGAAAGCTATCCAGTCTGTTATCATCACAGACCTAGGCACCATGTCTGCCATAAACTGGGTAGCACGAGTCTGATCTCCAATCGTGTGAGGACTCCACCAGCTACTGAATGCCTCCTGGCTGTAAGGGCCCTCTGATAGGGTAAAGCTGTCTACGCCCTCCATAGGGATATCTGTCAGTGGCTGGACCAATGGCCAATGATGCCAAGCCGGATGAACAAAGGAAATACAGATCTGACTTGTGATACTCCGGATAGCACGCTCTCCTAGATAGAGCTCCCAGCCTCCTTCTGTCAAAAACGAGACTTTGCGAGTCTACAATGCAAACTCTCGACCAGTGGGGAAGCCTCCCTCAAATATCACAGTAAAAAAATTGGAGGTATATGGGATCCACGAGATTGCTCTGGCTGTCAAAAGCTCCAACTGCAGGCGGGAATGAGTAAAACACTCAGCAATAGGGACCTCCGTCAGGGTGGAGTGATGCTAACGCCGTCCTCGGGGATAGGTCTCCAGAGCTAAAGCAGTGGCGGGCCGTAGGCAAGGAAGCCCATCATACGCCCCGAACTAGCCATGTAAATATCAAAAGTCCTCAGTGACTAAGACTGACAAATGTAAATGCAAAAATCAAAAAGGTACAAGAAAGATGTACTCACTAGCAGAAATTGGTAGAACCCTAACCAAGCCTCCGTCAAACCCTCTGAGAGTATGCGCATACCTCGGATAAAATAGGCAAAAGTGTAGGAACCCCAATCAAAGTCACTGAGGCGCTCTACATGTCGGGTAGCACTGACCAGGGTGAAGGACACAGTCAATGAGTTGTCTGTAAGAAAATAACCCCTGATGATCATCAGAAACAATAGCCTCAGGATGCGATCCCTAACCCTCTGATCATCAGGCGGAGGCTCAAATAAAGCCCCACTCTGGGAATCTATGCTCAAGGGACCAGATCGGACCGTCCGACCATTGAGCGCCGACAAAGGAACTCCCAGCAGGGATCTAACGGCAGTAGGCGTAATGTTGGCCACAACAGGAACGGGCTCACCCTCGAACTCTATGTTGGTGATGAACCACCAATCCATAGGTGTCATCATCACCTAGCAGTCCAACAAGTGAAGAGACTGAGTTTGGTGGAAACATCGCTCAGACAAAGCCCTTATATAACCCTAGGGGCAACGGCGGGGTAGAATATAGAAGAAGGCCAGAAACCCCCAGCCGTCAACGATATCCCTGTACTCCTGGTGCAAAGTATGGTAGAGGGAGTGCACGTTGAACCAGTTCCCTCTAGGTTACGTAAAGCCAGGAACCTTCATCAAAAGCCTACCCATGTCAAAAACCTGTGCCCCGAGAATGGCAAAAGAAAGAAAGAGAATCCAGAGAGAAGAAAACTTTAAGTCACCTCATTGGCATGAAAAAATCGTGATGGATGACGACTCAAGTCTCCCAGCAACCCCTGGGTTGGCACAAAAATGCCTGGAAGCTCCGCACGTGGGGTCTGACCTGGGACGGGAGCAGCAAAAAGAGCCATCATCTATATCAATCGGCAGCTCGTCCTGGGCTGGACGAATCACCGACTCTGCTAATCTGCAAGGCGGCTGAGCTGGACGTAGCTGAGGAACATCAGAAGCTCGCCTTCGTCTAACTCTTGAAACTAACCTGCTAGCACTGCTGGGTCTGTCTCGGTCCATCACCTGGACAAAATCTCTAAATCACCTCAGAAAGGGTGTGGTAAGCCTAAAACCTGTGGCTTATTAATTTAAAACAGTATTTTATGCATTTCTAAGTCCTAAAACATGCATGGGTCAGTCAAAAATCCCCAGTAGAGTCAAAATTGCATGTTTATTAAATGCTCGGGCTTTTAAATTTTTTTTGCCAGAGTCATCTTTGTAAAATGGACTGTTCGCATGTACACGGGCATGTCTAGGTGGCCATTCAGTAGCACACCTTCCAAAAAATAGGAATAGTTCATATTTATAAAATAAAATCAAAAGTAAACTTCACATGGTAGCCAAATTACCATGGACATATTTAGTTAAAAATCCAGGCTCACTAGGCCCCAAAAAGAATGAGTAAACTGATCAAAAAGCGCAAAATATGACTGTCTCGGAATCTGAATTTTCTTACATCAAAACGTACATTACAGTAAAATATGCATACTTATGAAGTCAAAATTTTTTTAGCAGGTCATATAGGCATATATTTTTTATACATTGCATCTAAAAGCACCCTACGTGGTTTACATGCTTTTAACTGTCAAAACTTGTGAAAAAAGGATGTAAAACGTCACATGGGATGTGCAGAACACGAAGCCACTGACGAAATATGAAAAAAGATGCCCGAACTCCATAGATCTAAAAAAGAAAATCGGATTCCGCTTTAAACTCGAAATGAAAATGAGTTTATGAGCCCGTTGCTGCCCATTTTAAAAACGCAGGTAGAAGCAGGCCTACTTGTGGCTGCCGCACCTCTACCTACGGCTCCCTAGGGTGGGCCCCGCTTCCTCTGGTTCTGTTCGGTTCGAGTTAAAACGGAATTTATATAAACTGAAAAGTCAAATCTGAGAAAAAATCGCTACGCGATTGAGCGGTTTGTCCTAAAAATCTTGCGTTTAAGCAGTGGAATCCTGATAGAAAGGGGAACTTCCTGAAAGCCATTGGTATTCATCCCAAAGCAATGTCCGAGGATCAATGATGAAGAATGCTAAAAAATTGCTGAAAAACTACAAAAAAAACTGCGCAAAACTGCCAAAAAACTGAGCAAAACTGCCACTTTTGAAGCGTTGGGTACAGACCGACGACAGTTTAGCTGTTGGCACAACCCTAGCAAAGCGTCGGGTACAGACCGATGACAGTTCAGCCGTTGGCACAACCCCACCGAAGCGTCGGGTACAGACCGATGACAGTTCAGTCGTTGACACAACCCCAGCGAAGCGTCAGGTACTGACCGATGATAGTTTAGCCGTTGGCACAATCCCAGCGAAGCGTCGGGTACAGACCGATGATAGTTCAGCCGTTGGCACAACCCTAGCGAAGCGTCGGGTACAGACCGGTGACAGTTCAGCCCTTGGCACAACCCCAGCGAAGCATCGGGTACTGACCGATGACAGTTCAGCCATTGACACAACCCTAGTAAAGCGTCGGGTACTGATCAATGACAGTTCAGCCACAGACACAACCCCAGCGAAGCGTCGGGTACAGACCGGTGACATTTCATCCGTTGGCACAACCCCAGCGAAGAGTCGGGTATTGACCGATGACAGTTCAGCCGTTGGCACAACCCCAACGAAGCATCGGGTACAGACCAATGACAGTTCAGCCGTTGGCACAACCCCAGCAAAGTATCAGCCGTTGGCTCAACCCCAGCAACATCTCAGCCATTGGCGTAACCCCCGCGAAGCATCGGAAGTAATCCGGTGATGGAAGCAATTTAATAATCCATCCCCAATGATGGAATCAGTTATACACATCCTTAGTGGGAGTACCAAGATAGATTGTTTATTTAACCCCCTGTTGCCAACTATTGGTGTAAATTATCATCAAGATAGGCATCGAAAGCACACACTGAAGTAACTCGATAACCGAGATGTATCCCCAAAGGAGAAACCTGCAGAAAGGTACAACGGCATCAACCTGAAGGAAAATATGCCCCATAAAGAGTATTCGCTGGTGTGGGAAACCATTGGTCTCAAACCAAGGTAGCATCAATAATGTCATCCCCGTCAGAGTCAACAAAGCTATCACGGAGGACATCATCCCCAATAGAAAGTGATGAGAACAGTCTAGGATAGCTTAATTCTGATGTCCTACCAGCGGCTGCATGATAATGCTGCAATAAGGGTTATCACGGGTAACGTTATTCCCAGCAGAAACTAACGTAATCAATAAGTGATAACCCTACCCCCTCGAATGTATCTAACATTCATCGTGTATCCTATCATGCATTGCTTTGCCTTTGCATTTGCATTTCTAGTGTCTAAGAATCTTTATCCTATTTCATTCCACTACATTGCATGAACATGATAAAGAAGAGCATCTGTAGACACTCAAAATTTCTTTTCCCTGTTACTAATATTGTAGGAGGGTAAAACTGTCAAATCAACCCCGATCTCAATACCGGGCTCTTAAATCAACTCCGATCTCAATACCGGGCTCTCAAATCAACCCCAGTCTCAATATCGAGTCTTCAAATCAACCCCGATCTCAAAATTAGGCTCTCTAATCAACCCCGGTCTCAATACTGGGCCGTCAAATCAACCCCGGTCTCAATACTGGGCTATCAAATCAACATTGGTCTCAATACCGGGTCGTGAAATCAACTTCGATCTCGATATCGGGCTCTCAAATCAACCCCGATCTCAATATTGGGGCATCACCTCAACCTCGGTCTCAATACTGGGCCATCAAATCAACCCCGGTCTCAATATCGGGTCGTCAAATCAACCCCGGTCTCAATATCGGGCTCTCAAATCAACTCCGATATCAATACCGGGCCATCCACTCAACCCCAGTCTCAATACCGGGCTTTCAAATTAACCCCGGTCTTAATATTGGGCTGTCAAATCAGCCTCGGTCTCAATATCAGACTGTCAAATCAGCCTCGGTCTCAACCAAAGAGGTACAGGTTAGCCCCGGTCTCAACCCAAAAGGTACAGGTCAGCCCTGGTCTTAACCCAAAAGGTACATATCAGCCCCGATCTCAACCCGGGAGGTACAGGTCAGCTCTGGTCTCAACCCAGGAAGTACAGGTTAGCCCCGATCTCAACCCAGGAGGTTCAGGTCAGCACGGGTCTCAACCCGGGAAGCACAATTCAGCCCCAGTCTCAACCCGGGACGTATAGGCCAGCTTCGGTCTCAACCCAAGAGGTACAGGTCTGGTCTCAACCCGAGAAGTATAGGCCAGCCTCGGTCTCAACCTGGGAAGTATAGGTCAGCCCTAGTCTCAACCCGAGAGCTACAGGTCAGCCCTGGTATCAACTCGGGAGGTACAGGTTAGCATCGGTCTCAACCTGGGAGGTACATATCAGCCCCGATCTCAACTTGGGAGGTACAGGTCAGCCCCGATCTCAACTTGGGAAGTACAGGTCAGCCCCGGTCTCAACCCAGGAGGTACAGGTCAGCCCCGGTCTTAACCCAGGAGGTATAGGTCAACCCCGGTCTCAACCCTGGAGGTACAGGTCAGCCCCTATCTCAACCCGAGAGGTACAGGTCAGCCACGGTCTCAACCTGGGAAGTACAGGTCAGCCCCGATCTCAACTCAGGGAGTACAGGTTATCCCTGGTCTCAACCCGGGAAGTACAGGTCAACCCAGGTCTCAACCCGGGTGGTACAAGTCAGCACCGGTCTCAACCCAAAAAAGTACAGGTCAGCATTGGTCTAACCCCAGGAGGTACAGGTCAGCCTCGGTCTCAACCCGGGAGATACAAGTCAGCCCCAATCTCAACCCGGGAAGTACAAGTAAGCCCCGGTCTCAACCCGGGAATTATAGGTCAGCCCTAGTCTCAACCCGGGAGGTACAGGTCAGCCCCAGTCTCAACCTGGGTGGTACAGGTCAGCCCCGGTCTCAACCTGGGAGGTACAGGTCAGCCCCAATCTCAACCCGAGAAGAATAGGTCAGCCCCGATCTCAACCCGAGAAGTACATGTTAGCCCCGGTCTCAACCCAAAAATTATAGGTCAACCATAGTCTCAACCCGAGAAGTACAGGTCCGCCCCGGTCTCAACACGAGAATTGCAGGTCAGTCCCGGTCTCAACCCGGGAGGTACAGGTCAGCTCCGGTCTCAAACCGGGAAGTACAGGTCAGCCCCGGTGTCAATCAGAGATGTACAAGTCAGCCTCGGTCTCATCCCAAGAGGTATAGGTCAGCCCTGATCTCAACTAGGGAGGTGCAGGTCAGCCCCGATCTCAACCCGGGAAGTACAAGTCAGCCCCGGTCTCAACCCGAGAAGTACAGGTCAGCCCCGATCGCAACTTGAGAGGTATAGGTGAGCCCCGATCTGAACTTGGGAGGTACAGGTTAGCTCTGATCTCAACCCATGAAGTACAGGTCAGCCCCAGTCTCAACCCAGGAGGTACAAATGAGCCCCGATCTCAACCCGGGAGGTACAAGTCAGCCCCGGTCTCAACCTGAGAGGGACAGGTCAGCCCCGATCTTAACCCAGTAGGTACTGGTCAGCTCCGGTCTCAATCCGGGGGGTATAGGTCAGCCTCGGTCTCATCCCGAGAAGTACAGGTCAGCCCCGGTCTCATCCCGGGAAGTACAAGTCAGCCCCGGTCTCAACCTGTGAGGTACATATCTGCCCCGGTCTCAACCGAGGAGGTAAAGGTCAGCCCTAGTCTCAACTCGAAAGGTACATATCAGCTTCAGTCTCAACCCGAGAGGTGCAGGTCAGCCCCGGTCTCAATCTAAAAAGTACAGGTCAGCTCCGGTCTCAACCCGGGAAGCACATATCAGCCCCGGTTTAAACCTTGGAGGTACAGGTCAGCCCCGGTCTCAATTCGAGAAGTACATGTCAGCCACAGTCTCAACCTGGGATGTACAGGTCAGCCTCGGTCTCAACCTAGGAGGTACAAGTCAGCCCCGGTCTAAACTCGGGAGATACAGCTCAGCCCCTGTCTCAACCCGGGAGGTACAGGTTAGCCCCAGTCTCAACCTGGGAGGTAAAGGGCAGGCCCGATATTAACACGGGAGGTACAGGTCAGCCCCGGTCTCAACCCAGGAAGTACAGGTCAGCCCCGGTCTAAACCCGAGAGGTACAGGTCAGCCCCGATCTCAGCCTGGGAGGTACAGATCAGCCCTATCTCAACCCGGGATGTACAGATCAGCCCCGGTCTCAACTCAAAAAGTACAGGTTAGCCAAGGTCTTAACCCGGGAGGTACAGGTCGGCCCATGTCTCAACCCAGGAGGTACAGGTCAGTCCCGTTCTCAACCCAGGAGGTATAGGTCAGCCCCGGTCTCAACTTGGGAGGTCAGGTCAACTTCAAAAATAATTTTGAATTATCAAAACATCTCCAGAGGAAAACCTGGAAGGACCAAGTCAGCCTCGGAGACAACACTGAGGATGAACTGACTCGAATGGGATCCGAACGCCATGCCGACATTGAAGGCAACCCTGGGAGGGGCAAAATGGTCAGCCCTGGTCTTAACCCGGAAGGTACAGATCAGCCCCGGTCTCATCCAGGGAGGTACAGGTCATCTCCGGTCACAACCCAAAAAGTATAAGTCAGCCTCGGTCTCAACCCGGGAAGAACAGGTCAGCCCCGATCTCAACCCAGGAGGTTCAGGTCAGCTCGGGTCTCAACCCGGGAAGCACAGGTCAGCCCCAGTCTCAACCCGACATGTATAGGCCAGTTTCGGTCTGAACCCGGGAGGTACAGGTCTGGTCTGAACCCGGGAAGTACAGGTCAGCCCCGATCTCAACCCAAAAAGTACAGGTCAGCCCCAGTCTCAACCCGGGAGGTACAGGTCAGCCCCAGTCTCAACTCGGGAGGTACAGGTTAATCGATCTCAACCCGGGAGATACATATCATCCCCGGTCTCAACTTGGGAGGTACAGGTCAGCCCCGGTCTCAACTCGAGAGGTACAGGTCAGCCCCAGTCTCAACCTAAGAGGTACAGGTCAGCCCCGGTCTAAACCCGGGAGGTACGAGTCTACCTCGGTCTCAACTCGAGAGGTACAGGTCAGCCCCAATCTCAACCCGGGGGGTACAGGTCAGCCCTGATATCAACCTGGGAAGTACAGGTCAGCCCCGGTCTCAACTCGGGGAGTACATGTTATCCTTGGTCTCAACCAGGGAAGTACAGGTCAACCCCGGTCTCAACCCGAGAGGTACAGGTCAGCCTCGTTCTCAACCCAGAAAGTACAGGTTAGCACTGGTATAACCCCGGGAGGTACAGGTCAGCCTCGGTCTCAACCCGGGAGATACAAGTCAGCCCCAGTCTCAACCCGAAAAGTACAGGTAAGCCCCGTTCTCAACCCGGGAGGTATAGGTCAGCCCTGGTCTTAACCCAGGAAGTACAGGTCAGCCTCGGCCCCAACCCGGGAGGTACAGGTCAGCTCCGGTCTTAACCCGGGTGGTACAGGTCAGCCCCAGTCTCAACCTGGGAGGTACAGGTCAGCCCCGATCTCAACCCGAAAAGTACAGGTCAGCCCCGGTCTCAACCCGGGAAGTACATGTTAGCCCCGGTTTCAACCCAAAAATTACAGGTCAACAACAGTCTTAACCCGGAAAGTACAGGTCAGCCCCAGTCTCAACACGAAAAGTACAGATCAGTCTCGATCTCAACCCGGGAGGTACAGGTCAGCCACGGTCTCAACTCGGGAAGTACAGGTCAGCCCCGGTCTCAACCAGGGATATATAGGTCAGCCTCGATCTCAACTCGGGAGATACAGGTCAGCCCCGATCTCAACCAGAGAGGTGCAAGTCAGCCCCGGTCTCAACATGGGAAGTATAGATCAGCCCCGGTCTCAACCCGAGAAGTATAGGTCAGCCCCGGTCGCAACTCGGGAGGTACAGGTGAGCCCCGGTCTCAACTTGGGAGGTACAAGACAGCCCCAGTCTCAACCCAGGAAGTACAGGTCAGCCCCGACCTCAAAATGGGAGGTATAGGTCAGCCCCAGTCTCAACTCGGGAGGTACAAATCAGCCTCGGTCTCAACCCGGGAGGTACAAGTCAGCCCTGGTCTTAACCCGAGAGGGACAGGTCAGCCCTGGTCTTAACCTAATAGGTACTGGTCAGCCCCGATCTCAATCTGGGAGGTATAGGTCAGCCCCGGTCTCAACCCGAAAAGTGCAGGTCAGCCCGGGTCTCAATCCGGTAAGTACAATTCAGCCCCGATCTCAACCTGGGAGGTCCAGGTCAGCCCCAGTCTCAACCCGAGAAGTACAGGTCAGCCCCGGTCTTAATCCAGGAGGTACATTTCAGCCCCGGTCTCAACCCAGGAGGTAAAGGTCAGCTTTGGTCTCAACCCAGTAGGTACATGTCAGCTTCGGTCTAAACTCGGGAGGTGCAGGTCAGTCCCGATCTTAACCCAAGAAGTACAGGTCAGCTCCGGTCTTAACCTGGGAAGTATAGGTAAGCCCCGGTTTAAACCCTGGAGGTACAGGTCAGCCCCGGTCTCAACCCGAGAAGTACAGGTCAGCCTCGGTCTCAACCTGGGAGGTACAGGTCAGCCCCGGTCTCAACCTGAGAAGTACAGGTCAGCCTCGGTCTCAACCTGGGAGGTACAGGTCAGCCCCGGTGTTAACCCGAGAGGTGCAGGTCAGCCCCGGTCTCAACCCGAGAGGTGCAGGTCAGCCTCGGTCTCAACCCGGGAGGTACAAGTCAGCTCCGGTCTAAACTCGGGAGGTATAGGTTAGCCCCGATCTCAACCTGGGAGGTACAGGTAAGCCCCGGTCTCAACCTGGGAGGTATAGGTCAACTCCGATATCAACACAGGAGGTACAGGTCAGCCCCGGTCTCAACCCGAGAGGTACAAGTCAGCCCCGATCTCAGCCCGGGAGGTACAGGTCATCCTCGGTCTTAACCCGGAAGGTACAGGTCAGCCCTGGTCTCAACTCAGAAAGTACAGGTTAGCCCCGGTCTTAACCCGGGAGGTACAGGTCAGCCCCAGTCTCAACCCGGGAGGTACAGGTCAGCCCCAGTCTCAACCCGGGAGGTAAAGGTCAGCCCCAGTCTCAACCCCGGAGGTACAGGTCAGCCCCGGTCTCAACCCGGGAGGTCAGGTCAACTTCAAAAACAATCCTGAAGCATCAAAACATCTCCAGAGAAAAACCTGGAAGGACAAAGTTAGCCTCGGAGACAACACTGAGGATAAACTGACTCGAATGGGATCCAAACCTTGGAAACAACCCCAAGAAGTCAGCCCAAGGCCATGCCGACATTGTAGGCAACCCTGGGAGGGGCAAAATGGTCATTTTACCAACTTGAAGCCGATTCAGTCAAACTCAAGCCGAATTGATTCCACTAAGGTAAGAACGAACCATAACAATGATCCCGAGTGAAAACAGCGCAAGACAGCTCAACGGATAAACTGCAAGGAATCAAAGACCCAGTTATGAACCCATCTGTTTGGACTCAGAAAAGGTTTTCTCTCATGTCATTACGACGCGCTCGGCGAGGGCTTTCTGAAAAGGTACAACACTCCTCAAACGGAATCTCCGATCAAAAGTTAGAAAGTGTCGAATCAGGCCTCACATTGCTCGAAGTGAACGTACTTCGAGACGACAAGACCCACCACGGGACCCCTGTCGCGTGGAGCCACAGGTGGACCCGTGGTAGCCGCGGGTTAACCACTTCTCCTGGGTCTATAAATATGAGCTCACCCCCAACTCATTTAAAAACTTGAAAACGCTCTGAACCTCTGCCCGTTTGGTTTTCCAGCCATTTTCTTGTCTTCCAAACCCAAATTGTTTTCACACCAACACGTAGATATACCCACATACTACCACATATCAAAAATTAACCGGTAGATTTGGACGTTTAAAGCCTACGATTTGGCAAAAAGCCCGTGTAACAGTCCATTGTGAGTATTTTTACGATTAACAGGTTTATATTACTTCATTACGCTGTTATACACTTGCATATCAAGTTTCATTTTCTAAATATGCCCGGACCGTGGCCGTTTTTGTTAACTTTCGGTACATTTTAGTACCTAAACGCATTTCTGGCATTTCTACAACAACGATTGACGATCCGTCACTTTTAACAACTTTTATATATTTGCATCTTCGTTATTAGCAACTTCGCGGGACTGGGTTATCTTTCCCGTCCGGGTTTGGCTTTTTTTTGTATAATTTAACTGTATATATACTAACTTTTCAATTCTGTCATGCCCGAATGTCAAATCCGCAGTAGTTTACTGCTTTTATATATATATATATACATATATATGCACCTATCACCGGACTGGGTAATCTTCCCAGTCCCGGTTTGAGTATTTTTTTGTCTATATTTAAATATAAATATATATATACAATCCAGTTCGGCCTGGATCATTCATGTGGCCTTTTGACTGCTTATATATATATATATATATATAGATATATAGATATATAGATATATAGATATAGATATATATATTTTCTTCCAAGCCTCGGAGTGAAAACCCACCGCCATTTACAGCTTTTATACATATATATATTTCTATTCTGCCCAGCCTGGATCATTCCGTGGCTTTTATACAGCTTTTATAAATATATATATATATATATATATATATATATATTCATTCTAGTCCGGGTATCGGAGTGAAAACCCATCGCCCTTTACTGTTTTTCTATATATATTTAAATTTTGTCTAGCCTGGATCATTCCGTGGCTTTTATATAGCTTATATATATATATATATATATATATATATATATATATATATATATATATATTGTCATTCCATTCAGGGCATCGGAGTGAAAATCCACCGCCCTTTAATGTTTTTATATATATATTTTACAATATGTCCAGCCTGGATTATTCCTTGGCTTTTATACAACTTTTATAAATATATATATATATATATATATAAATATATATATATATATATATATATATATATATATATATATTTCTATTCTAGTCCGGGCATCAGAGTGAAAATCCACCGCCCTTTATTGTTTTTCTATATATATTTAAATTTTGTCCAGCCTGGATCATTTCGTGGATTTTATACAGCTTTTATAAATATATATATATATATATATATATATATATATATATATATACATTTCAGTACGGGCATCGGAGTGCAAACCCATCGCCTTTTACAGCTTTCGTATATATATAATTATATATATATATATATATATATTGCTTTGCTCATTATGATTAAATTGCTGCTTTAATATTCATTTAATATGAATCGGCACTGACATTTCTGCGGGCGAACTAGATTTCTTTAAATCTCGCCAACTCTATCTTTCAAACGGTTCGAAATAGGTCCAGACAGAATCGGAAAGCTAGAATGGCTGAGATTTATTTAAATCTAGTATTTTTTCTAGTTGTAGTTATGAAAGCAACCTCGCGGCCCTTAGATCGCTATCTAGTGGGAACGAGATGCTTCGGCCATGTGTGAGACAGAATTTACTGATGAATCCTTGGTTCTGACGACATCTGGATATAGATATATATTTTCTGTGCATATTTTGAGCTGTGCAGGTTTATTGGCTTCCCTATGTGAGCCTAGGAATTGTGGGATTCATGATCAAACTGATCAGAATCTGATTCCCACGATGGACAAACTCCACTTTACAAATGTACATACAAAAGTCCTTAAAACGGTTATCCGAATTTAAGGTCTCAACATAGTAAAAATATGGTTTGTCGTGTCAGAGTCACTCCGATGGCTGTCATACCCGAGAAGACCGACACTTGTATTTATTTTTGAGGTTGAGGATGCTTCGCAACTCGACAGTCATCATTCAAATTGAGCCTTAAGATTGAAAAGATAAAACTGAAGTATCGATATGCTTCAATTCATATGTTAGCATAAGGGTTTGAAAACCTGTTTTCAAAACATCATTTCAATAATTTTATCGAAAAGAGAAGATTTTGCAAAACAAATCAAACACTTTTGCAAATCAAATCAAAGACTGTTTGCAAATTAAATCAAACCATTCGTATATAGGTTCAACGATGCATAAACATACTTTCAATCAAACATAGGCCCAATTTTCTTCTAGCATTCACATACACATTGCAGATTTAGAAGGAAAATATTGAAAAGATGTGGTACCGTATTTACACGGGAGTTGTGGGGTGCCTAACACCTTCCCCACACTTAACCAAGCCCCTAAACTCAAAACTTCGGTTTCAAAGATCAAGTTTTGATAGTGTCCAGCAATTGGGCCTCTTTTTAAACAAAACTCAGTTGAGTTGGTACAACCATTTCAAATCTACCAACTGGCGATTCTGTAAAACATTCAATCGTCGACATGATACATGTTGGCCTTTTCCTAAAATACCCTTCAAAACATTTTTCACAATAAAAAGAGTAAGTGTAGACATAACTTAGGAAGAGAGAAAGATCCGGGTTGTGACCCGACCGACAGATTTTTTCCCGACATCGACAATTGGCTTGTGTGCATACTACTTTCACCTCCGACTATAACATAAACATCGCGAATGCGATTTTCTGGTCATCATTAACCCTAGCGACATCGAACACTTACTCCATCTCTATCACCCAAGTTTAGGCTTCGAATGGATTCATGGACCTTAGGAATTTTGGTGGTCCTACAACTTTGTAATCTTTAAATGTTGTGGCTTGAGCCTGCGGCTGATTCGCAAACACTCCAGTCATAAAAGTCGCCAACTACTGTACTGGATTAGCATTGGCATCATTGTTCCTCAGAGATTTGTTGACGTGGTTGTTTTCTCCTTGCCGTCATCTTTCTATTTAAAGAATTTATGTTACTAAATCATTACTCAATTATTTAAACATTTAAGACTTAACTTAAATATTTTTAAACACCACATAACATTTCCAATAATCTCTTGTATTTTATTCATTTCCACTTAAAAATATAACATAGATAATATCATAGTCATTTACATCATTTATCTTGGAAATAATAAAATTTCGTGATTACATCATCGTACCCCATTATTTATCTCAAAATCTAGGATTTACATCTTTATTAACTCTTATAGCTATTCACATATCATATTATTTCCTTTTCATGAACTACTAGGTTATTCCACGTCACACCGCTTCTCTGCACTTTTCCTCCATGATACGAAACATCATCCTATGATCCATCATGTACAACGACAAATCTTCGAACTGCACTGGATACTGAAAGACTCGGTCTTGAGCTCTACCAATCGTTGTATGGAAAGTGTACTCCATTTCATATATCTTGGACTTCTTTAAACTAACCTCACCTTCCACAAGTTTTGCATGCTTAGAAACCTTCAGCCAAGTGTCTTCGCTTGCTTAGTTGATTCCTCATTCATATCATCCTGTATATTCCCAACTTCAGCCAATAGCTATCCTCTGTGATTCTCAGCCTGAGCTAACTTCTGTTCTACCTCTGCAAGACGTGCATTGAGATCCTCAATCATCTCATCCTTCTACTCCAACGCAGTATGGTGCTCTTCGACTTGTCCTTCCAGCATCTCTACCCTATCCTGTAACTCTATGTTACGGTGATATAACTCATCATACATCTCAGCTGCAATAGAGTTAGATGGAAACTCTTCAGGATCCTACTCTTCCTCATCCTCTACCTCTATCTCCTCAGAGTCCCCCTCCGGATCAAACTCAGGCTCATGCTCCTAACCCACAACTATGATCAATGGGGATGGCTCCCTCTATACGAATTGCTCCCAGATGGTATGGATGTCTCGGGGCTCATCCCTAGGCACTCGGGTCTCCTCCTCCCTAGCCTGGTTGGGTCCTCCAACATCAGTCATCCTAACAGCAAAGTTGTAAGTTTTAATTAGTACTCGATACTACTCGCGAGCACATAGGTTATTAACATATAAGCACATAAAGTCTTTTATTATTTATCTTAAATGAATTTCTTTAACTCATTCATTAAAACTCGATAAGAGTTTATCACCACTATATTTTCGATCTCTTATAAGGTTATTTCCTAAGGTTTCCCCATCTAAGGTTCATAACCTAAAGCTTTGATACCAACTTGTGACACCCCCAAATCCGGGTACTTCAATCTTACAGATTTGATGTTCATTGTCTAATAAAATCACATCTATCTACCCATAAATAAAGGATATAAATAGAACTCATAAACTTAATAATTAATCCTCCCATTAAGGGTTACATTAATAATACTCAATCCTAGATAATCTAACCTTTATTACAACTTTGCAGAAATAAAACATAATAATAAATTTGTCTCGTTAAACAAACTTTAGCAATTGAAAGTAAATTAATCTTCATCACTTATGCAACTTGCCCTTGCCCTTACTCGAGGATGACTCGTCAGTCCTTTCAACTTTAGCTGCAATGTTTTTATGCAAGGGTGAGCAAACAATTGCCCACAAGAATCACAATATCAATAATAATATATGAATGATCAATAAATAGATCTCAACTGAATAATATAATCTTTCTTGAAATCAGCCAACTATAATCAAGAAATGAAAGTTCAATAAGAAACTCGGCTTTTGAATCAAGATTTGAAAGCAAGATCAAAAGTACATCTGAGAGTCACAAGACCATGAACTACATCCTAGATTAACAAGTATCTCTACCATAACCTTTAACAGTCTTACAGTCTATATGTACCTTCATCTCAAACTCCAGGGGATCAGCCCTTGATACAATGTATTATGCACAACCGTTTTAACGCTATTGCGTAAATATAATCCCTTATAATTGGGTTGTTCATCTCAGCTTTGATATAAGAATTCGTACCCCAAAGGAAGTTTGGTTTGGAATAGTTTTAACAAAGGTTCTAAGAATTTAGAACGCTCATCAACTAGGACTAGTCGAATCAAAACGGTTCACTAGCCATATAATAGTTTGATTTCAACATAAGCTTGAACAATGATGTATAATTAAAGATAGAACATTAACATTTCACAATTGAATGAACATCGTATAATCAAAGTAGTTCTTTCGAAAGAATTAGAAAGCCTCATTTGAAGTCAGGGACCAGAACAGTTTAAGCTTTGAATAACGAGAAACAAGGATTAGAAAAACTTGCTCAATAAAAGTTTAAGGTTAGAGAGCTTGCGTAATTATAAATAAGATAGGGATAAAGAACTTGCCTCGTGCGTTAGCTATATAATTATAACTCACGTTCTTCAAATATCCTACACATATCATATTGAATCACAATGCCAATTAGTTATATTACAACTAACATTATTGGTTTACTTTTCATTTCACTTAACTTAGTTATCTTAACTAAGTTCATAATCTTCAACTTTAGTTAACCATACTATCACATACCATGAACATGGAAACCTTTATTAGCATATAACACAAGTTTTAGCATTTAAACTATCTTACTATACTTTACGAACATCAAGGTTTAGTTTTATATATGTTACCAAACCATAACCTATAATCATCAATTATATTATTACCACGTGCTATTACATCTTATAATCATATTTTACATCTCCTTACAATCTTTGATTAAGGTTACATAAGCATTCCAAGAAGTTATACACTTAACTACTCAGCTCTGGGTCATTTTGCTAAGTGGCGCTGCGGCGCCACCATTTGAACTGGGAATCAGCGCTGCGACTCTGATCAGGCGCTGCGGCTCAGCATTTAAGCTTGGAACCAACGCTACGGCTCTGCTCAGGTGATGCGGCGCCCAAACAAACTTACCCAGAGGTGTTGTAGCTGTGATCCTCATGGAACAGGCGCTGCGGCGCCGTGACTCAGAAATAGACTCTGAAGTTCGCGAACAGCACAGTTCCAAAGCCAAAAATATCCAAAAACTTCACTCAAACAACAAATTAAACATACCCAGACACTATAGGCGTTACAGAAACATAGCCCAACATACATAACATGATTTTAATAACATAAACAACTTAAACGACTAATTTAGAAGAATTAAAACCAAAGTTCATGTTATTTTGTATATTTTGACATGTTTAGTGAATTCAACCATTATAAATTCGTTATTCAACCAAATTGATTCACTTTTCCTTCGTTGTTTTCGTATTTCAATATACTAACCCAATCAACCATCAATTTACAGTTTATATCAAGAATTAACCATCAATTTTAGTCTCAAAGTAAGCTATAATATATATATATATATATATATATATATATATATATATTCAACCAAAACTAAATTTCTTCTAAAATAAGTTTTCATGGATTTGCTGCTCCAAAAATCTTTTATAGATGATAATTAATAGATTACAATCATCCATTAACACATATAACGTATCCCTTAACAAATTGCTCATCAAAACCATTTTTAGAGAAGAGATTTTTGAGAAAAACCAAAAATAAGAACTAGAACTAGTTTATTACCTTTTTGATTTCTCCTTAAGCTTAATTAGATGATTAGAGAAACTTGAACAATCTCCTTCTTCCTCTTAATCATTTTTCTCTATGAATTCACAGAGTTCCTCTCTCCCAATTTCTTTCTTCTCTCAATTTTCCCTGCTTTGCTTCTTAAACTTAGGAAATATGAACTTAACGTAAAAATAAACTGATAGCCAATTTACGTAGCTTTTATTTTAGCCAGTTACAAAATTGAGCGTCTCAGCTGTTACAAACATCAAGGGTCACAAAGCAATGTTTAGCTAGCACCCAAAATAGCTTTTCTAATTTATTTTAATATTCTCTTATAATATAATACATATATGTCACACTCCATTTAATTCAAATCTCAATCTTTATTTAGCCAGCATAATATTTGCTTAGCCAATAATTATAATTTTTATTTAATAAATAATTAAATCTCTAATTTAATTATTAAATTTAATTAGAATATTACCATTACACTATATTGAAGTTATTTAGCAATTCACTTATTCTTTAATTTAATTCTTTAAATTAAATCAAAATATTACCAAAACATTCGCGTAATAAAATACGCACAAATTATAAAATTACTTAACATCAATTTAATTAATATTTTCACACTTAATCAAATTATTCCACAACAATTTTCATCAATTATTTATTTTATTCAATAAATAAACTAACTAAAATATTTATTTAATTCAATAAATATTTTAGAATTATTACAAAATTCTCGATCGTTACATTCGACGTAGGGACCAAATTTCCTATTTGTTGTTTCTACCCTTTTTAAGATTTCTATCTTTTAATTATTTTAAGGGGTGAAATTTTAGGAAAAGACCGACATAAATTTCGATGGGGTTTTGAAAGGATGATTTAATGATGGGTCAATTAGACAGAGCTTCCAGTTAGTATAAGTTCAAATAAATGTAACCACTCGTCCGAATTTTAGGATTTTCGCAAAATGGCCTAATATGTGACTCTTTAAATTGGTCTTGAAATTGAGACTCATAGATTTGGGGGGCTTGCTTAAGGGAGAAAAAGGTGTTAGTTACCCCCCGACTTCCGTTGAAACACAATTACCGCATCTTATTATTTTCCTATGTTGAATTGTGTGTGTGTGTGTGTGTGTGTGTGTGATTTAAGAAATGCCTAGAATATCTAGCTTTGAATCGAAATCGTGTGTTATTTTGAAAGTAATTTCGAACCTCTTTTGGCCTATGCACAAAGGACTTGATTAAGGAAAATGTTCATTTTTAACTTTGATTTTGATAGAAAACCTTTTTGGGGTGGCGTTTTGGAAAACTTGGTTTTCAAACCATTTTGTGAATAGGAATCAAGATTCTTAAATGCTTTCAATTTTAGCATAAGGTTATTCTATTAACCGAAATCGACTTTATTTTAAAAGATCTTTTATCGTTTTGTTTCGAAATCATTTTTGGGTGATAAACGAATAACTAAACATCAAAAAGGGTCGGAACCATTTGTGGGCATGAAAGTCATCTCAATGATCTTGTACACCCACAACCATAATTTTTAGTTTCACGAGGCCTTAAATCCGATTTTCTCGGGATGAAACCCTCGATACGTTTTTAAGGCCCAAGATTACATATACAATGATTTGGATAACAATTTTACAATCGAAACTATGTCTATCAAGGTAATTACTTCAAGATCCAATTCGAGGATCTCGACTCCAATATTCCTAGGCTCACATCGCGATAAATAATACATCAAAATTTGAAAATTGAAAAAGAGATCTAGGAAAGGGCTCCCGTAACCCTATCTCATAGATCGCACAAATGAAGCCTCGCGAGGGACTATATGTATTGATGAGATCTATCAAAGGGACTTAGGATCGAGGGAATAAATCCGTAGATCCAAGATCCCCTAGATCTATACGATAATATAATCGAGATTTAAATCGAGAAATATATCCCAAACTAGCTATCAGGTGATTCAATCATTAGAATCCCTTGACGGTTAGATTGGAGATCGGAGCTGGATTTACGGCCCGATTGGAGATCAGAGCTGGATTGACGGTTTGATTGGAGATCGGAGCTGTACTGACGGTCCGATTGGAGATCAGAGCTGGATTGACTGTCCGATTAGAGATCGGAGCTGGATTGACGGTCCGATTAGAGATCGGAGCTGGATTAACGGTCCGATTGGAGATCGAATTTGGCTGGAATATCGATATTGGGGATCGAATTTAGGTTACCGATATTGGGGATCGGATTTATGTTTAAGGACCGGCATTGGCTGCCAATTTTGAGTTAAATGATCAGCATTGGCGACCGGATTTGAATTGAAAGACCGGCATTGGTGGCTGAATTTGAATTGATTGACGATTTTGCCCTCCTACAGTGTTAGTATTGGGGCAAGGAAAATTTTTAGTGTCTACAGATGCCCCTCTTTATCATGTCCATACAATGTAATGGAATGGATAGGATAAAGATTAGTAGACACTGGAAATAAAAAGTGCAAGAGCTGCTTCAAAGGCTAGGCGTCTTTGAGTGAAATGGGGCTTCTGTTAGTAGCCTACGTTATCATTCTGCTAGGGATAACGTTGTCATGTGCATCTATTGATGTTGTTGGGAAGTTACCGTGAACTAATTTTGTCACTTCCTGCTGGGGATGACATCATTCAAGATAACCTATTTAATTCTAATGGGGATGAGATTGTTGAAGCTGAGATATCATAGATTGTCCACGTCTGGATCTACTGGGGATGACGTTTTTCGCTATAGCTTTGTAGATTATGATTGAGGTTGATCTGATTGATACAACCTCAATGATCCCTTTGAGGATGTGTATAACAGATTCCATCCTTTGTGATGGATAATTATAATTGATTCCGTCACCGAATCCCTTCTGTTGCTTGGCTGGGGTTAAGCCGACAGTTGAAACGTCATTAGGGTTGAGCCAATGGTTGGACTGTATTTTGATTTGTACCCGAACTTCGCTAGGGCTGAACCAACGGCTAAAAATTGCATCGGTCAGTACCCGAACTTTGCTGGGGCTGAGCCAATGGCTGAAACTGCTTCGGTCAGTACTCGAACTTTGCTGGGGCTGAGCCAACGGCTGAAACTACTTCGGTTAGTACCCGAACTTCACTAGGGCTGAGCCAACGGCTGAAACCTACTTCAGTCAGTACCCGAACTTCGCTGGGGCTGAGCCAACGGCTAAAACCGCTTCGATCAGTATCCGAACTTTGCTAGGGCTGAGCCAACGGCTAAAACTGCTTCGGTCAGTACCCGAACTTCGCTGGGGCTGAGCCAACAGCTAAAACTTCTTCGGTCAGTACCCGAACTTCACTAGGGCAGAGCCAACGGCTGAAACTACTTCGGTCAGTACCCGAACTTCGCTAGGGCTGAGCTGACAGCTAAAAACTACTTCGGTTAGTACCCGAACCTCGCTGGGACTGTGCCAACGGCTAAAAACTGCTTCAGTCAGTACCCAAACTTCGCTAGGGCTAAGCCAACGGCTGAAACTGCTTCGGTCAGCACCCGAACTTCACTGGGGCTGAGCCAACGGCTAAAACTACTTCGGTCAGTACCCGAACTTTGCTGGGGCTAAGCCAACGGCTAAAACTGCTTCGGTCAGTACCCGAACTTCGCTGGGGCTGAACCAACGGCTGAATTGCTTCGGTCAGTACCCGAACTTCGCTGAGGCTGATCCAACGACTGAAACTGCTTTGGTTAGTACCCAAAATTTGCTGGGGCTTAGCCAACGACTGAGATCTACTTCGTTCAGTACCCAAACTTTGCTGGGGCTGAGCCAATGGCTAAAACTGCTTTGGTCAGTACCCAAAGTTCTAAAAAAATGGTAGTTTTGCTCAATTTTTGTGCAGCTTTTTTGTAGTTTAACTTGTTGATCCCCGAACAAGGCTTCGGGATGAATACCAAGGGTCTTCGTGGAATTTCCCTTTCCGTCAGGATTACGCTGCTTAAACGCAGAATTTTTGGCCAAATCGCTCAATCGCGTAGCGATTTCTTTTCAAATTTAACTTGGCAGCCCGTTTAAACTCCGCTACGCAGGTTCCCGACTTTACGCAGCCTCGAGGGAACTAGTTTAGCGTGCACTCCCTATATCACACTTTGCATGAGGATTACAGGGAGATTGTAGATGGCTGGGGATTTTAGGCCTTTTTCCTGATCCTTCCCCACCGTTGCCCTTGGGGGTATATGAGGGCTTTGTCTGAGTGCTGGTTCCACCAGACTCAGTCCCTTCATTTACTGGATTGTGAGGTGATGATGATTCCTATGGATTAGAGATTTATCACCGACATTGAGTTTGAGGCCGAGTCAGTACCTGTCATGAATAACATTTCGCCCTCTATCGTTCAATCCCTGCTGGGAGTCCCAACAATGGCATTCAAGGGTCGGGCAGTCCGATCTGGTCCCTTGAGTATAGATGCCTAGGATGGGACTTTGCAGTTGCCTCCGCCTGATGACTAGAGGGCTAGAGATCGCATTCTGAGGCGATTATTTTTGTCGATCATCAGGTGTTATTTTATAGCGGACAACCCGTCTACTGTGTCCTTCGCTTTGATCAGCGCCACTTGACATATAGAGCGCCTCAGTGACTATGATTAGGGCTCCTATACCTTTGCCTATTTTATTCGGGTCATGCGCATACTTTCGGAGGGTACGACGGAGGCTTGGTTAGGAATTTACCCATTCCTGCTGGTGAGTACATCTTTCTGTACCTTTTTGATTTTAGCATTTTTGTAAATCTTGATCACTGAGGACTTTTGGTATTTATATGGTCAACTTTGGGCATTTGAGAGGCTTCCTTGCCTATGGCCCGCTACTGCTTTAGGTTTGAAGACCTATCCTCGAAGACGGAGATGGCATCACTCCACTTTGACGGAGGTCCTTGTTGCTGCGGCATTGACTCATGCCCGTCTATAGTTGGAGCTTTTGACGACGGATTTGATCACCTGGACGTCGTAGACATCCGATCACTTGATCGTTAAATTCGAGGGAGGAGTCCCTACTGGCCGGGAGTTTGACTTATCGACCCGCAGGGTACCTGTGTTGACTGCGGGAGGCTGGGAGCTCTATCTTGGAGAGCGTGCTATTAGGAGCATCACAGGGGAGATCCGTATTCCCATTGTTCCTCCAACTTGGCATCATTGGCCATTGACTGTGCCTTTTACAGACATCCCTTTGGAGGGAATTGATGGCTTCACCCTATCAGAAGGCCCGTATAGCCAGGAGGCATTTAGTAGATGGTGGAGCTCTCGTACTATTGGAGCTCAGACTTGGGCTACCCAGTTTATGGTAGACATGGTGCCAGGATCCGTGATGATGATGGATTGGATAGCTTGCCTCAGGGAGCCGACTCATGTAGAGCAGATAGCAGATCTGACCAGGGAGTTGGAGCAGGCTCATTTCTTTATCAGGCACCTTAGCTGAGATCCATCAGAGGTGTCTTCTTTTGACCCATCCAACTCAAGAGCATGTCCCTCTTTAGGTCCATTTAGCAGCAGCTATACAGCGGCAGATCCTCCCTTATATCGCCCAAATATGCCTGATCCTAGCAGCTTTGTGCCGACAGAGGATATGGAGCAAGTTGATCGATTCGAAACTGATGTCTACGACTTCCTCTGATAGCTATTAGAGCTATACTTTTTGGTCAGCCATTATTTTGGCTATTCGGTGTTTGTTCCATCATTTTTATAGACCACTGTAGTAGTTGGGTGGTGGTGCCCCATTTTTCCTGTATTTTTCCTTTCACTTTGTATCAGGATACAGAGATGTTGTATGCAGTAGATAGCTTTTTATAGATATTCCTGCCATATCTTATCTTCTACATCATGTTTATATTACTGTCATCATGCATGTATTATGTCATGTGTATGCATTCAGACAGCTGTGTTTTGACTTGACCTTTGGACGGTCTTGTGGTACGGTGCTACAGATGATGTCGTCTGCAGTTAGCCTTATTGAGCATTTACCACCATCTGGAGTGGCAGCATCATTGAGGTCCTGGTATGATAGTTTGCCCTTTCCTGCTAGTGGGATTATGGACTAGATGTTGGGGCATTCATTGGCCCTTGCGGATTTTTGGGTTCCGATCGAATTTGTTGAGGGCCTTCTACCCTACTGGATTACCGACAGGCAGGTATTTCGCTTCGGGCGGCATGAGCTGACACCAACTCTGGAGGAGTACCAGAGATTTACTGGCTTGGATTTAGAGTTGTCGTATGCTCAGATTGCGATTAGTGATATAAGGAGGCCGTTTATCAGGCTGTCCGGTCTCCGTTAGAGTGTAGTTATGGATGAGATTGTTTCGGGGCACGTGATCTCTATGGACTTCTTGATTGAGCGCTTTGGCTAGATTGATAGTTATAATCGCCACGTCAGAGATTTTATTTGTTCAGCAGAGGTATGGCATGCAGCCACCTGCTAATGTGTGTTGTGGCATATGTCTATATGCCGTTGCGATTAGATCATCTTGATGTGGGATTGATAGTAGTGGTTAGAGCCCTTAGACAGGGTAGCACCATCATCCCGATGATATTAGCTGAGACATTTAGATCCGCCACGTATTAAATTACCCATCCAGAGGGGTTTTATAGGGGCAGCTCGGTCTTGCTGTATATATGGCTGATGTCCCATATACGACCGATTGGATCCTTCAGGCCTAGGGGTTTTTGCTTTACTCACGAGACATCCAAAACTTTCTCTTTTTAGCCTGCGGAGTGCATTTATGCAGAGTCTTAGTAAGCATTTTTTTTGGATATTGAGCATCCGTTTGTGATCTTGCTATGCTCAAGGCTAGCATCCCCATATAGTTTTATCACTCATGCATCTAGCCTGGATTATTTGCCCCTAGCGAGTGTGAGAAGAGTGACTACATATCATCCTTTGGCAGTCATGTGTCAGTTTGATCAGCTGCAGAGTTTACACCATTTCGAGGGGTCTGCTGATCAGATGATGTTGGCTTCTTCCATATCATCCGCCGACTTGGTCAGAATATATGAGTGTTGGACTTATCGGGAGAGGGCTGATTTCTCCAGTAGCCATACGGGCTATTCTATGGAGTATTCTGCATGGTTGGGGGTAAAGACAATAGTGGTAGCAGAGGCTTCTTCATCTCCTAGTGTGGACTCTGACGAGGAGGAGCCCATGGAGGATCCAGATTCTCTTACCGAGGATGAGCTGTTCACAGGTTTGACCGCTGCTCTGGTTAGTGATTCCCCGACCATTCCTGTGGGGACAGATCCGGCTTTAGCAGACTCACTATTCAAGATGACCTTTGAGCGAGACTCGTTTATAGAACAGATGTTGGCTGCCTTGTCTGGCTGAGATTTAGCTTTTGCTGAGAGGGATGGTCTCAGGGCCGCTTTTGATGCTGGATTGATTAAGCGAGAGGAGCTCCGCTCTTCTCTAGATACTGCAGTTGTAGAGCGAGACGAGATTCGTTCGACAAGGGATGCAGCATATGTTGAGATCAAGGATACTTTGATTGCTCAAGACGTAGCTTTTGAGGAAAGGGATGAGGCTATAACTTCCCGTGATTTCCATATTGCTGATAGTACTGCTCTTCGATCTTATACTCATGGTTTGATCACCAAGATGAGTGCTTATATTGATGATCACAGTGCCACCTTGCAGATAAATGTGGATGTTCTGGGCTGTATGGAGGCTGAGTGGACTGCACTTACGACTGCTCCACCATCTTCGGAGAGAGATGCCATGCTGGCATTGTTGACCCGCTTGTCCTTGGGTCCTTAGACTAGCTTTATTTTTCCTACATAGACTAGATTAGCCATTTTTGTCATGTACAGGGCATTATGTATATAAAGTAGTTTTATATATCAGAGAAATATATTTTTGATGCACTTCCCTGAATGGAGATGTATTGTCATTGCTGAGTGATTACCACTTCTTTCATGACTCGCAGTTGTTGATGCATCTTAAGCTCCTCCTTTATGGACTGATAGTTGAGATGTCAGGGAGTATCTTAGATGGGCCTATTGACCAGGGTAGTTTGATAAAATTTAGCTTCTATTTATCTTTGGTGTCTTGGAATTGGTCTTTTATTATTATCTTGAAGGTCAAACCGCGCCGTAGATGGCTGCCTACGTACTCCCGGGTTGAGGGAGATCAGGTCATTCGTAGTTCCTGCTAGTTTGGTTGGAGAGGTTTGAAATCTTGGATTTTGAGTATGGTTTGATGAGTTTTTGAGTTTTTATTTTGTTTGACGCACCAAAAATGGTTGCCTACGTACTCCCGGGTTGAGGGAGATCAGGTCATTCGTAGTTCCAGTTTTCTAGTGAAAAATCAAACCTGATTTGATTTGTAGGACCCGGATGCCGGTATGCATGTGCTTCAGACGTAATACCTTTTCACGGTGTCTGAATTGATGATTTGGGGAAACTTGGTCCCATGCATCTCTTGTAGTTTGATAGCGCCCCCAGTCAACACTTTTTTGACAATGAAAGGGCCTTCCCAGTTTGGGGCAAATTTTCCTTTGGGTTCATCCTGATTGGCCAGAATTTTCTTTAGCACCAAGTCATTTTCTTTGAATTGCCGAATTCAGACCTTTTTGTTGTAGGATCTGGCGATCCTTTGCTGGTATAACTGTCCGTGGAAAATGGCCGTAGCTCTCTTTTCATCTATCAGAGACAGCTGATGATACCGATCTTGCAACTATTGATCTTCGTCTATTTGAGCGTCGATCAACACTCGCAAAGATTCCATCTCTACTTCTATGGGAAGGACTACTTCCATGCTACTTCCATGCCATAGACCAACGAATAGGGGGTAGCCCCAGTAGAGGTGCGCATTGACGTCCTGTATGCTAACAGAGTTAAAAGCAACAGGTTAGGCCAGACCTTGTGATTGGCAGACATTTTATGCAGTCTTCTTGATGTTTTTGTTGGCCGCTTCGACAGCGCCGTTCATCTTGGGCCAATAGATGACGGAATTGAGATGCTTGATGTGAAACTTACTGCACTGATCCACCATTATTTGATTGTTCAAATTTTTGGCGTTGTCTGATACAATCACCTCTGGTTGTCCATATCGACAAACGACATTGTTTTTGATGAAACTGATGATGACCTCTTTTGTGACTTTAGGAAAAAAGGCTACTTCGACCCATTTGGTGAAGTAATCCATCATAGTGAAGATGAATCGATCACCATTGCTGGCTTTGGGTTCCACTGGACCTATTACGTCCATTCCCCACATAGAGAAAGGCCATGGTGAACTCATGTAATGCAGCTCATTTGAAGGAGCGTGAATGAAATTTCCATGTATTTGGCATTGAAAGCGTCTCTTGACATGATCATTGCAATCAGCTTTGAGCGAGATCCAGTAATGTCCTGTTCTGATTATCTTCTTGGCTAGCAGAAGGTCGCTCATGTGTGGACCACAAACTCCGCCATGGACTTCATCCATTAGTCTTTGGGCTTGCTCATTATCGAGGCATCTTAGCAGGCTTATTCCAGCTACCCTTTTGTAAAGTGCATCTCTGCTGAAATAGAACTTCATGGCCATTCTGAGAATCCATTTTCGCTCTGATTAGCTTGCATGAGCGGGTGTGGATCCATCACGGGGATATTCCTTGATGTCTTAAAACCAGGGCTGCTTGATAGGAGGTATTTCATCTGATACTTCTCCCATATAATTCCCATATGTCAAGGCTTTCTGAATAGTTAACTGAATGTTGGGAAATCCACTCCTATCGGACATGCGGATTAATGAAGTCAACGTTGTTAGTGCATCAGCGAAGTCATTCTGACCCCGAGGAATGTGAACGAAGGTTATTGCTTCGAATTCCTAAGATATTTTGAGGACTTGCCGATGGTAGGGCAGTAAATACAGTTCTTTGGTGAGATACGAGCCGGTAGTTTGTCTGATGACCAGCTCAGAATCTCTGAAGACGAGTAGGTGTTTGACAGACATGGATTGGGCTAGTTTCAACCGCATGATACAGCCTTCATCCTCAGCCGTGTTCTTGGTGTTGCCAAATTAAAGTTTGGTAGCCACAGGATATTGATCACCTGTACCAGAGTTGAGGACTGCCCCAGCTCCAGCACCTTCCATGTTTATCGCTCCGTCGAAATACATTTTCCATGGTTGGACTGTATTCTCAGACTGGAGTTGTTGAATTGTCATGATCCCATCATCCGAGAAATATGTCTCCAGGGGCTCGAACCCTCATGAAGGTGCTTCTGCTAATTGATCTGCAATGCCTTGACCCTTGATTGACTTCTGAGTCACGTAGACAATGTCGAATTACAGTAGGATCAACTGCCATTTGGACAGTCGGCAATTCAGCATTGGTTTGTTGAATACATATTTGAGCAGATCCATGTGGGATATGAGGTAGGTCGTGTGCCGATGCAAATAGTATTGCAACCTCATGGTGGCCCATGCTAATGCACAATATGTCTTCTCGATCAGGGTGTATTTCTGTTCCCCACTGCTGAATCTTTTACTGATGTAGTAAATGGCTCTTTCCTTGCTATTATCATCCTTTTGTCCTAACATGCAGCCCATTGCATTAGCATTGACGGACAGGTACATGAACAAAGGGACTCCCTCCCTTGGGGGTATCAGAACAGGGGCTTCAGTCAGCTGTTTCTTGATGGCAAGGAAGTCTTGTTGACAATCCTTATTCCACGTGGTGGAGGAATTCTTCCTTAACAGCTTGAAGATGGGCTCACAGGTTGCTGTGAGCTGGGAAATGAATCTGCTTATGAAATTGATCCTTTCCAGGAATCCACGTATCTCCTTCTCTGTACGAGGTACAGGAATTTTAGTAATGGCTTTGATTTTGGCGGGGTCGAGTTCAATGCCCCGATTGCTCACCAGGAATCCTAACAGTTTACCTGCTTTGAAGCCAAAAGCACATTTGGCGGGATTTAGCTTGAGGTTGTATTTACATAACCTGTTGAACAGCTTCCTGAGATGGTCTATGTGATCAGCCTCCCTCTGGGATTTGATGATGATGTCGTCCACATAAATCTCTATTTCTTTGTGCATCATATCATGAAAGAGGGCCATCATGGCTCGCTGATACGTTACTCCGATATTGATGAGGCCGAAAGATAGTCGTCGATAGCAGAAAGTTCCCCAGGGAGTGATGAAGGCTTTTTTCTCCCGGTCTTCTTCAGCAACCATGATTTGATGGTAACCAGCAAAGCAATCCACGAAGGAATACATGCCATACTACGCAGTATTGTCAATTAGAATGTGGATGAAAGGTACTGGGAAGTTGTCCTTGAGGTAGGCTTTATTCAAATCCTGGTAATCCATGCATACTCGTACCTTTCCTTCTGGTTTAGGTACGGGGACTATGTTTGATAGCCATTCGGGGTAGGTTGATACCATAATGATCCCGACCTTGAATTGCTTAAAGACTTCTTCTTTGACTTTGAGACTCCACTTAGGTTTTAATCGCCTGATTTTTTGTTTGACTGGTTTGAACCCTTCTTTGATAGGCATTCGATGGATGACAATGTCTGTGGATAGACCGATTATGTCTTCATGTGACCATGCAAACACATCCTGGTACTGTGTCAGGAGTTCTATCAGGCCGACTTTTTGATTTGGTGTGAGGTCTGAACCTATTTGGGTTTCTTTGATGTTTTTAGAGGTTCCTATGTTGATGGTGGAGGTTTGGTCGAGGTTTGGTTTAGGTTTATCTTCGACCCATTCCTTGATCTCCTCTGGCACCTCATAGTCATCTTCTCCTCTTGATCAATATCCATTAAGTTGAAGTTCAATTCTACATCCAAGTCGGAGTCATCTTGATAGGTTGACATCTCATCAGCAGAGACATACACATCTAATGCTTGGGTTCTGAAAACAAAAATGCTTTCATTAATATATGCAACTGCTTAAACACATGGCATTTGCAAAGCATGACAAAAGTTACTGCTCCATCTGTGCAATCAAAAGTAAGCAGTAAATGAAAGCATGATTAAGGGAAGATGTACTCTCTGCCCCTTTACCCTTTTCGACTTAGGCAAGGGACACTGCTCCAATTGTCTGGTGTTAGATTCTCATGAATTGGGAGAATCGAGGAATTGTGCTCATCCACCTCGTCCTGGATGATGACTGAGACGTCCTTGAGAATAGAGCCAAGGCTTTTCTGTAGATTATTCCACTTCTTGATGTGAGGAATTTGGACATGGTCGTCGTCACTGTCAAGGAGTTTGTCATTCATACCCTCATAATTGAGAATGACTCTCATGTTAGCGAATGGGTTTCATCTTTCGTACAGGATCTTTTCTTTTCCCTTTTTGCTATTTAGCTCAGGCTTGAGGGCTTTTCTTTCATGGACAGGTATGATTGGAGGAAATAGATGGATGATACCACCGTAGGGATCTTCCTCGTAGGTTTCACCCAACCGGCATTTGTGAGGTTTGGGAGCAGAATTGTAGAGGCATGAGCCTTGGGATGTTTGTGTGGATTTCGGTGGCTTGACCCGGATGAATATCCCAATCATGCTCTTCCCATCTGACTTGGGATTTGGACTGGCATCTTGATACCTTGATTATCTTTTCCCAACCCTTCTCCAGGTTGGAAACCCAAAGATACCATCTCTTGGCCTACGGTCATTACTTTAGTGGAGACTTTAGGCTTGAGGGCTGGTGTCCCAATTGGCAAATATTGAGTATCGCTCACCTCAAGAGCTTGAAAACTTGCAGGTTCAATCCCCGCATCCAGGCTAATAACTGGCATGTCCCCATATATGTAGGTAGGGTATTCTGGCTCGGTATTGACCGTGATGAGGCTGCCGTTAAAGATGTACTTGAGTTGCTGATGGAGGATGGATGACACTGCTCCTACCATATGGATCCATGGTCTGCCCAACAGCAAATTCTATCCAGTGGAAATATTGAGCACTTAGAAGGATATGTAGAAGGTGTGTGGACCAATTTCTAGAGGAAGCTCGATTTCTCCCATAGCTTGGCGGCGAGATCCATCGAAAGCCCGGATGACCATATGACTGGTTTTGATCCGGTTCGGATTGATCTTCATTCTTTCCAACGTGTCGTATAGACATATATTGAGGGAAGATCCTCCGTCAATAAGTACTCCTCCGATCACATATTAGGAGGACACTACAGCTATATGTAGGGATTTGTGGTGGCCCCTTCCCTCAACCGGGATATCATCGTCTATGAAGGATATCACATTGCTGTTGAAGATGTGTTCTATCACGTGATGGAATTTCTCTATGTCTACAGTGTGTGGCAGATGGGCTTCTTCTAGTACCTTCACTAGAATGTTGCAATGGTCTTCTGATGATAAGACTAGGTCGAGGATAGACACTTGCTTGGGTGCGTCTTTCAAGCTTTGCACTACATCGATTTTATTGTGTCCCATTTTGTTGAGAAACTCTGTGATCTTTTCTTCAGCCACCTTTTCTTTTTCTTTGGTAACTGGTTTAATCACCCGCTGAGGTAGGTATAATGGATTATCCTTCGATAGGATTGAAATGTTGTTTGAATTAGAGCTTGCAATGTCCCCGTAGTTCCATGGAACCTTCTTCAGACTGATGATTGGATATTGAGGTCTGAAGGGCAAGATTAGAGGTTGAGGTGCAGCCACCTTCACATGATTTTGAACTTCGTGGACCCCTTTCCCTGTCAGTACCAGGGGTGTGAGGATTGATTCCTTAGCGCAGGATACGACAACCACTGTGTCCTGGTACCATGCACTGGGGATCCAGAGGCTATCTTTATCTGCCAAATCGAGGATTTGATCTCCTCTGATTAGGTCACCTTTCTGAATCAGGTCTTGAATTAGGTTACGAAGTGCCCAGTATTCTTCCGTATCATGGCCGGGAGAGTTGGAATGGTACTGACATATTTGGTCAGGTTTGAATTTTCTGGATTGAGGGTTTAATGGGGGTAATAGATCTGCAACCATCCCCTCGTTGATCATCATTTGGAGGATTTCTTCCATTGACTGGTTCAGATTGGTGAAATTCCTTTGAAATAGGAATTTTCCACTTTCTTGGGTATACTCATTTTTTACCATTGGTTGTACGTGCAACTGGCCGTGATCCCTATTGGGAATGGAATTGATTTCCGTCGGAGGAGAATGACTGCCAATGGATTGATGAATTTGATTCAGCACCTTCCTGGTGAGTTGATGATGGTAGACGACCAGTTCAGCCAACTGCTCGATTTGTTCCTTGAGAGACTTGATATCTTGCTCCATCAGGAATCGCTTCTCAAAAGTTTCCCAACTCTCTGGGCTACTAAGATTGGATTGACTTGGTTCCCCAATGTAGCGGAGGTACTTAGATCCTTCTCCATTTGAGTCGCTGATCATGTTGACATTTTCCTTTTTGTGCTGTGGGAGAGGATTGTCTTGGACATGGGGTTGGTCAGGCTTTGTTACCACAATTTCCCCATTGTCAATCAAGTCTTGAAGTTTGTGTTTGAGAGACCAACAGTCTTGAGTATCATGGCCTGGAGATCCAGAATGATAAGCACATTTCTTGTTAGGATCGAAGTTCCTTCCGTTAGTGTTGCTTGGTGGAAAGAGTTGAACAATCTTCTTCTGAGCTGTCAGAAGTTTGAACACATTCTCAAGGGAATCCCCTAGTGGGGTGAAATTTCATCGACACCTGACTTCCATGTTTTTCTGGAATTGAGGGTTTGCAGGATGTGCTGAAACTTGGAAAGGGGTATAGTTCCTCCTTTGAATGGGCATGTAGTTTGATTTGCCCCTTGAATTTTGTCCTTGTAAAACCAAGGAGACTTCTTTGTCTTTCTTTTTATGGACCCTCCGGGGATTACTCTCGTAATTTCTGGATTGGATATGTTCGGCGACAGCTTCGAGGGCGGTTAGATCTTTTATCTTCCCGGATTTGAGCCCCATTTCTACCATCTCGCCATGCTTGATCATTTCAGAGATGGCTTTCCTATTCCTGCTAGGACCTTCTCATAATAAGGCGCTTCTTGGATATCGACGAAGGTCATGACTATTTCAGATTCAGTTATGGCAGGGGTAACTTGTGCTGCGACCCGTGTCCATCGCTGGGCATATTCTCTGAATGATTCAGTGTTCTTTTTCTTAATTTTGGTTATTTAATATTTGTCTGGAGCCAGCTGTGATTGGAAACTATATTAGCTTAGGAAGGCATGGGCTAGCTCTTCCCAACTATGACTTTTGGAGTTGTCCAAGCGGGCATACCAAGCTCTGGCTTCTCCGGTTAGACTCTTCTGGAATAGTTGCATTCGAAGCTTCTCATCCTCAGCATAGGATCCGAGTTCTCCGATGAAGACTTTCAGGTGTGTGTAAGGATCCCCCATTCTGTCATATTTCTTAAACTCAGGGACTTAAAATTTTTTGGGATAATGAGCCCCGGGGAATATACAGAGGTCAGAGTAAGTAACACTGTCAAACGCCCAGTCCCTTTGATAGATCGAAAGTTTCTTCTATCTGTTGCATTTTCTTGAAAATGTCACCAACTTTCGGCTTTTTGACGAGGGGGTGATTTCAAGAGTTTTGTTGGTGGTGTCCTGGTTTTGTGGTCCAAGAATCTAAGTTTTGGCCTTTTCTACATCTTAATTGCCAGCACCACTACCAGATGTTCCTGGTTCTGTATGAGCTTGAGACTGTTTCTCTTTAAAGGCCTTACTTTGTTCTCGTAGAAAATCAGCTAGCTCGGCTATCTGATTTTTCAGTCCTTTGAATTCCTCTTTGGAGACAGGGGTGGGTTCTAGTGGAGCACTTGAAGCCATGTCCACGGAGGGACTGAGTGCTTTCTTGAATTTAGATCTGGTGACAGGACCAATTTTTACACCTACAACATAACGTAGGCGTGTCAATTTCCTGAGGTAGGTAAGGGTTGGATGAATGATGTGTTTTTTAGTGTTTTTCCTGCAAAACCAAGGTTAGTTATTTTGATGGCAGGATGACATGTATTTGGCAGGGAAAGTAAATCTTTCATTATTGATTTTTTACATTGTGCTCCTCATGAATTGGAGACTTGACATGGAATTAAAAGAGGAAGGTATGAAGAAGCTTCCCTTCGGATTTGGTTAATCAGAGGTTGACCTATCCTAGGTTTACTCTCGCAGCTTTTGTTTCGGCATGAAGGCTCCCAGATTATCGCAATCTACTAGAAGGGAAGTTAATCCAATCGTTCAACTGGAGCGAATCTGAGTGGTGTATTTTCATGAGGCACCCCCAGAGAGTTAATCATCCCCAGAGTCATTACTTAACACCGACCGGGTTATCCTCCTTGTGAGAGGGACACACAACATACATTCACATACATCGTGCCTCCCTGTTGTGCATGTGATGATATGGGTGCAAAGCACTAAATATGAGCGCGAAGCACTAAAGCAGGAAAGCATTTATTCACATTCATTTAATGTAAAGACACAGCATTCACTCATCCATTGACTGTGGAGACGCAGAATTTCACGCATTCAATAGTTTTGAAAGGGAAATATTTAAAAAGATTAGAAAGCGGCATAGGCCCTCTATTGTCCCCAGCAAAGTCGCCACCTGTCGACGTTGGAAAATTTAAGGACCCTGCGGGTCTGTTCATAACTCGGGTTTCCTCAAATCGATCTTCCTAAGTTCTCTCAACCCTTATTCTTTTTATTTAGGAAAAAGTTTTTGAAGGGTTTTTGGGGAAAGAGACCAACATGTGTTTATGTTGACGATTTGAACGTTTAGAGTCGCCAGTTGGTAGATTGGAAAATGGTTGTACCAACTCAATCGAGTTTGATTTGAAAAGAGGCCCAATTGTTGGACACTGTCGAAACATGATCTTTGAAATTGGAGTTTTGAGTTCGGGGGCTTGGTTAAATGTGGGAAAGGTGTTAGGCACCCCGCGACTCCCGTGTAAACACAGTACCGCATCTTTTCAATATTTCCCTTAAAACTATGAACGCGTGAGTGAATGCTGTTTAAAAATTGGGCCTATTGATTTGATTGCTTGAAAGCTTTGACAGACTTCGTTGAGCCTATAAACGAAGGGTTTGATTTGATTTGAAAATTAGTCTTTGATTTGATTTGCAAAAGCATTTAATTTGATTTACAAAAGCTTTTCTTTTGATTGAAAATGATGTTTTGAAAGATGGCTTATCAAACCCTTACGCTATCATAGGAATTGAAGCATATCGCTACTTTTAATTTTTTTTTCTTTATAGCCTTAAGGCTGCATGTGAATGGTGATTTGCCGGGCTGCGAAGCATCCTCGACCACAAAAATAGACAAGTGTCGGTCTCCTCATGGGTATGAAAACCATTAGAGGGACGTTGACACGATAATTGACATTTCCATATGACAAGACCTTAAATTCGGATAACCGTTTTAAGGTCTGTGTATGTACATTTTACAGAAAAACAGGCAGGGTACATCTGTAAACTGGAGTTTGTCCATCATGGGAATCAGATCCCGATCAATTTGATCGTGAATTCCACAATTCCTAGGCTCTTATATGAGTAGCCCATAAACCTGCACAGTTCAAATTTACACAAAAATGGATATATATACATCATCACGTCGCAATGGAACCAAGGATTCATCAATAAATCCTGGCTGCGAGTTGATAAAGCATTTCGTTCCCATTCAAAGCTGAAACTATAAAAATAACTAGATGTAAAGAAATCTCAGCCATTATAGCTTCCAGGTTCTATCGGGACCTATTTGGACCGTTGAAAGCTAGAATTGGCGAGATTTGGATAAATCTAGTCCGGCCGCAGATATCTCAGTGCAGATTCATATACAAATGAATATTAAATGCAACAGTTGAATTAATTTGAGTAAAGCAATATATATATAATTATATATATACAAAACTGTAAAAGGGCGATGGGTTTTCACTCGCAAGCACGGACTGGAATTGAAATATATATATATATATATATATATATATATATATATATATATATATATATAAGAACTGTAAGCCACGAAATAATCCAGGCTATGACAGAAATGAAATATATATATATATATATATATATATATATATTTATATGTATAAAAACAGTAAAAAGGGAGATGGGTTTTCACGCCGGTGCCCGTACTGGAATTGAAATTGACAGAAAATTAGTCAACCAGTGACTGAGGAGAGCACCCAATATGGCGAAGTGTGCAAAAGCAATAAAATGGCCACGAAGTAATCCAGGCCGGACTGAAAATATTTAAATATATATATATATATATAGACAGAAATATAGTCAACCAGGACTGATATGAGTACCAGTGATGGTGAAATTCGCTTATATATGGATATATATATATATATATATATATATATATATAAGCAGTAAATTACCATGGATTTGATATTTGGGCTTGACAGAATTGAAATGTTAGTACATTTGCAGTTAAATATATACAAAAAAGGGCCAAACCCGGACTGGGAAGACAACCCAGTCTGGCGGAGTTGCCAAAAATGTGTGTGCTAGTGCATTGAAGCTACTGGAGCTGACGGATCGTCAATCCAAGTTGTAGAAATGCAAAAAACTGCGTTTATGTACAGAAATGTACCAAATTTTGACAAAAACGGCCACAGAACTAAGTTCCGGGCATATTTAGAAGATGAAACTTCGTGTGCAGGTGTAAAACAGTGCAAAGTAGTAGTATTCATTTTTTGATCGTAAAAATACTTATAATGGACTGCAATACGGGCTTTTTGCCAAATCGTAGGCTCTATACGTCTAAATCTATCGATTATTTTCTGATATGTGGTAGTATATGGATATATCTACGTGTTAGAGTGAAAATATTTGGGTTTGGAAGAGGTGTAAAAGTCAGAAAATTAGACTGGCAGAGCTTCGCTGCGTTTCAAAAACTTAAAAATGAAGGGGGGGGGTGCACGTTTATTTATAGGCCAGGGAGCCTTAGCTCTACCTGCGGTTGCCATAGGTAGAGGTGCGGCTCCCCAAGTGGGGCCCACAGTGCCGAGTTCCATCATCTCGAAGTACGTGCACTTCGGACAACGCGCAGTCGAAGTCGAAACTTTCTAACTTTTGATCGGAGCATCCGTTTGAGGTGTGCGTTACCTTTTTGGAAAGCCCTCGTCTAGAGTGTCGCAATGATATGGGATAAAACATTTTTTGGGTTCGAGAAGATGGGTTCATAACCAGGTCTTCGATTCCCCGTAGTTTGTCCGTTGAGCTGTCTTGCGTCGTTTGCACTCGGGATCGTCATTATGATTCATTCTGACTTCGATGGCATCAATTCAGCTTGAGTTTGACTGAATCGATTGAGAGTTGAGAAAATAACTGTTTTGCCCTTCCCGGGGTTGCCTGTGGTGTTGGCACGACCTTTGATGGATCTGGCTTCCTAGGGTTATCTTTAGGGCTGAACTGCACTTCCTGGCTTGACGCCGAGGCTTATCTGTACTTCCCGGGCTGAGACCTAGGATGACTTGAAGGCCCAATATTGAGATCAAAGTTTAACTGATGGTTCGATCAAAGATCGGAGCTGGATAGACGGTCCGATTGGAGATCGAAGCTGGATAGATGGTCCGATTGGAGATCGGAGCTGGATTGACGGTTCGATTGGAGATCAGAGCTGGATAGACGGTTCGATTGGAGATTGGAGCTGGGTTGACGGTCCGATTGGAGATCAGAGCTAGATAGATGGTCTGATTGGAGATCAGAGCTGGATTGAAGGTCCGATTAGAGATCGGAGCTATATTGATGGTCCGATTGGAGATCAGAGCTGGATTGACGGTTCGATTGGAGATCAGAGCTGGATTGACGGTCTAATTGGAGATCGAAGCTGGATTGACTGTCCTATTGGAGATTGGAGCTGGATTGATGGTCCGATTGGAGATCAGACCTGTATTGACGGTCCGATTGGAGATCAGAGCTAGATTAACAGTCCAATTGGTGATCGGAGCTGGATTGACGGTTCGATTGGAGATTGGAGCTGGATTGACAATCCGATTGGAGATCGGAGCTGGATTAACGATCCGATTGGAGATCAGAGCTGGATTGACTGTCCAATTGGAGATCGAAGCTGGATAGACGGTCTAATTGGAGATCGGAGCTGGATTAACGGTCCGATTAGAGATCGAATTTGGCTAGAATACCGATATTGGGGATCGAATTTATGTTTAAGGATCGGCATTGGCGATCAATTTTGAGTTAAATGACGGGTATTGGCGGCCAGACTTGAATTGAAGGACCGACATTGGTGGCCGGATTTGAATTAATTGACGGTTTTGCCCTCCTACAGTGTTAGTATTGGGGCAAGGAAACTTTTGAGTGTCTACACCTGTCATATACACAAATCACGTTATTCAATCCTAAGAAGAATAATCTACACGTATGTTATCCTATTCAAATCTAAACCTATAATCTATCTATCGATTTCATATAGGTTATCAAATTAATAATTGATCAGACAATCATATATGTAGCACAAAATATTATAAACAATTTATATATGATCAACAATAACCAAAAACGAGAATAAATTAATTAAAACTAAACATCGGGTTCCATTTCAATCTTTATTAAAGAGTTAGCTCATAACGTAGCAAGAAAAGATAAACAACATCGAATTAGAAAAATAAAAAGGAAGATAAGAGGTAAAATCTGTAATAGCGCGCAATCCTCCAATTTCTACACTCTTTCGCGTGCTTCCCTTCTCGCTTTCTGAAATCTAATAGCAATCTAAGCTTTAGTTGTATGTGTGTATATCCCTCTGAGAATCAAACATTTGAAGTATATTTGTAGCCTTTGTGCCGGTCATAGATGCCTCTTCCAAATTGGGCTCGAAAATAGCTCAGCGTCATAATCCTAGCAAAACACAATGCTATATACGATATACGATATAGGCATTAGTAGTCAACATTGTAGCATCTAACACCTTATGGAAAATAATACACAACGTTTTTTAGAAAACAAATGTTGTGTGATGTGTCAAACTACAACGTTTTTGACAAAATAAACATTATTGCATGCTAAGGTAGAGATCCAAAAACATTGTATATATGAATGTATTACAACGTTTTTTAGTCAGAAATGTTGTGGAATCATACTATCTACAACGTTTTCACGCATCAAACACCTTATAGAAAATAAATAGACAACATTTTTTAGGAAATAAATGTTGTGTAATGTGTCAAACTACAACGTTTTAAAAATGTTGTGTAAATGTGTCTAATAGATGACACAACTAACCATGACATTTTTAGGGGCCCAATTACAATGTTTTTAAGCGTTTTCTATTTACTTTTTTCTATTAGTGCAAAGAAACACGACCCAGCTCGTCGCCCAATGATGCAGCGCCTAAGCTCAGCACAACAGAGCTGGGCTACTGATTGGCTAGCAGAGCAGCACCCATGTGCAGCGTTGGCGCGCCTGCTGCACGCTGCCCTAACGCGCTACACTCTGTCACATGCTCCAGACAACTGACGCACGATGTTGATGACTACCGATACCTGACGATGTCTGATGCATTTGGTTGCATGCTGAGCCAATTTGCCGCACGCCGCTGCACGTTATTGCTCTATAATGACTGATAATGCATGATTGTTTATTCCAAACACCATTCCAAGCTTGGTTCCCATTCCTACACCAAAAACAAACAAAAAACATAAAAAGGAACATAAAATACCCAAGAATGCACAATTTTATCAAGCCAAAAATACTCCATGACCAGGTATAAAACCCACTCATCAAATACCCCCAACTTTAATCTTTGTTTGTCCTCAAGCAAAACACTAAAAACAAAAACTATAAAAATATTTCTAAATAGCAACTACCTTGAGTAAGGAATCGATATAAATTTGCATAATGGCCTTAAAGATTACTATAAATGATAACTCAAAATAGTTCAAAATAATGCAATGTTTATAATTTCAATATATCGGTTAGTTTTACCTTTGGCTTTTGACCCTTTAAGTGTGTGCGTGTGTGTCCAAACTATTTAAACTAGTCATAACCTGGATAACTTAAATGGTCAAACTCTTCATGGCAGATATCTACCGTCCACCCTATAAGCTTATTTTTCACATCACACTCCACTAATGAAGACAACCTATAAACTAGGGGATGAAAAGGATTTTTTAAAATTTTAGGTCACTAGGATCTTTATTAATGTTCATTATCCCCTTCCCAAGTATACCATTAAACCATTTTTTTCTTCTTTTTTCTTTTTTTCTCGGTGAGTGTATCTTATGCTCCACCTCACTCGTATTAATGTGTGCGTTTTACACTCTATCTCGCTACATATGTTTATAAGTGAGTGCGTTTTACGTTCCATCTCAACCCATCACATGATTCCTTATTTTAACTCGGGAAGGTGAAGGTTCAAAATTTTCAAATAATCAAAGATTTCCCCCAAACTTATATGAGTGCCTAGATTTAGCTTTGAATGACGCTTAAACAAGTTTTTTAGAATATCAATACTATCTCCCACAAGCATTTAACGAGATTTTTTTTAAAGTCACAACTAGCTTAATATATGGACATGTGCTAAAAAGTATAAAAAGGATCACAAACAGTGTAAAACAAACTAATAAGTCAAAATATAAACTAAGCATGTTTATCAATTTTACAAGAAATAAATTAATCCCATTTTTCATTATTAGTCATAATCAAATACAATCAATCAATTGCTCACGTTATATCTAAAATGCAAATCTAATAACATAAAACAAAATTTTCAAATACCAAATAAAACAAAAACAAAAACACACCCCCAAACTTAAACTAGACATTGTCCTTAATGTCTAAAATAAGAAAAAGTAAAATAGAGGACTTCCCTGATAACATATCAATTTGCATCGGCAGTGTCCTCCTTGTCCGCTAAGTCTGGAGCGTATTCCGTTTTGTTCGATACTTGGGACCTAAAAATATTTGACACAACTAACTAAAATGCAATTAAATGAAGACTTAATAAACTAAAACGCAATCAAATAAAATAAAAATTAAAACTTGCGTTGCCTCCCAAGAAGCGCTTGGTTTATAGAAGTCAACCCGATTTCTTTAATTTCTACCCAATTCTCATAAGATAAATGATTAACATGTCCGCTTGTAGCAATGTACCATTTGTAGGTTTTTCCTCTGATGAGGACATCCCTAGCTCAGGATTGATTGGCAACCAAGCAGTATATTCGGTTCAAGTTCTAGTTGCACCCGTGACAAGAGCACGTGCTAAATGCTTCAAGGAAGGGCTTATTGGTTTTGTGCGAGCGATGTGGATCGAGAATGACGTGACAACTTGTACTAAGGAGATTGAGATTGATCCCAAGATCATAAACATAGTCCAAGTATACATTTCAAGTCAAGCCGAGACGAGAATGCCAAGCCATGAGATAAAAGAATATATCTTACTGAAATCAGGGAGCTCGCCCCAGCAAGTTCACCAAGGCTATTGAGCTCACCCCGGTGAGCTCGCCTCTGTTTTAAGTCGCCCCAGCCCCTTTTGAGCTCCCCCAGCTAGCAGCTCTCTGCTTGAGCTCTTCCTGGCAAGCTTGAACTCGCTCTAGCGAGTTCGTCGGGTTTCAGTTGGATTTTTGACTCATTTTGACAGATTTAGACTCAGATTTACTTTCTAAATTAGTTATTTTCAGCATATTTTAGATTCCTATTGTAATTAGGTTACTTCTAGCTATAAGTTTGATTCTAAAACACTTGTAATTTCTTATAAGGATTCTAAGGTTTTCATAGCTACTATAAATAAGTTATATGAATGTAATTCATACAACAATTATTTAATAATATTCAGATTTATTTCTTGTGAGATTATCCTCTACTTTTGGTTCTTTAAAAAATTCCTAAGTTATTTTTATTAGTTTTTCTTTGAGATTCAATTTGACTATCATACAAGAATATATAGTTGTGTGTGGTGTCTTCTACCGCATCAATCGTCAATTGTACTAAGACTACCGCTTCAATATAGGCGAAGAGTCAACGTGTCGTTGGTGTCCATTCAACGCAGAATTTCTAACGTGAGTAATTGTACCGAAATTACCGTCTACATATAGACGACGGGTTAAAGTGTTGTGAGCAATTCATCCTATAACTTTGATAGAAACGATCTGGGCGACAACCACCTCACGCAAGCATACCATAGAGTCAATCATTTGGTATCAAAGATAAGCTTTTCTAGTGAGTTACTTATCTTTAATTTTCTATTTGAATTGTTAAGTTAAAAAAAGAGTATAGAAAATTTTTAGATTTTAATTTGGATTGCGTGCTATCGTTGAGATTCATACCTTCTATAATTTATTTCGTGATAAGTTATTTTTGAATTAATTAGTAGAACTGAGAATTTTGCTTGGTTAGTTCAAAAAGAACCTATTAGGGACAATACTTAGAGGAAAAAGGCTAGAGTAGTGAGTTTAAATGAGGGTCAAAGCCAAGTTTGAGTGCATACACGAGTGAAACATTAATTTGAGAAAAACACGTAAGGGAGTGATAAGGAAATTATTTTCTACTAACCTTTGTTTTGCAGCGAATTATGTCTAATTCAAAGGATAAAGGTGTTATGTAGGAGACTCCATCAAAGTTCAGTACAAAAATTTGTGATGGAAGCTATGATGAAAGAATTTACAAGGAAGTTAGATGTGGCAATGGAGAAGATTAATAATAGATTTGATCGGTTGAGCTCTTCCCGAGGAGAATCATCTCAACATCCTTATGGGGCACATCAACAAGGTATAAGTAATAGAAGGAGAAATTTACTACGTTGACAGAAATAGCGAGAGGAGGATCATGAATTCGATTTCCTTCATTGGAGACATGGTGCGAGGAATAAAGGAGATAGAGATCGGGTGGACAAAAACTTAGCTAGCATCATAATGAAAATTCCAGCTTTCCAAGGGAGGAGCGATCTAGAGGTATACTTAGAATGGGAAAAAAAGTTGGAGTGGCTATTTAATTGTCACAACTATTCAGATCTCAAGAAAGTCAAATAAGCCGCTACAGAATTTTTAGATTATGTAGTTACTTGGTGGGATCAGTTGATGACTAGCCGAAAGAGATGTGGGGAACGTCCACTTGAAACTTGGGCAGAGATGAAAGCTGTAATGAAGAAGAAGTCTTTGTCAAGACACTACCACTGAGATTTGTATTGAAGTATAAAAAATTTGAAGCAAGAAAGTAGGAGTGTAGAAGACTACTTCAAAGAGAATGAGATGTTGATGGCTAGGGCTGATATAGATGAGGATAGTGAGGTGACAATGGCTCAATTTTTATCAGGGTTAAATTGGGAAATTGCAAATTTGGTGGAGCAAAAAAATTATGTGGAGTTGGAGGATATGATACACATGGAAATCAAGATTGAGAAACAACTTAAGAGGGAAAGTGGCCAACGTTTAAATCCTAACACTAGTTCATCTTGGAAGTCTAATGTTGTAAAACGCGAGGAAAAACTGTAATACCCGCGATTTTTTTTATTATATTACTAATGAAAATAAAATTATTGGATGACTTGAAATGTGGAAATTCAATTAAATTGAATTAAGTATATGATGATTGAGAATTATGGTGAAAATAATAATGAAGCTTATTTAAGCTTATGAAATATGCCTAGTATGGCAAAGTGATGAAATAAGTAATTTATTAATTAAATTAATGAAGAGAATAATTAAATAATGTGATGGATTAATTAGTATTATTTAATTAATTGTTGTTATGTGAAATTACATGTGTTGTGTGGTTATATAAATATTGAATTCAATAAAGTTGTCTAATGCATAAAATATAAGATGTGATATTATAATGTGAATAATTATTATAAGACTATATGTTAAGATAATAAGCTTGAGATATGTAAGCTTGCATAAATGAAACTTGTGTAATACAATGATTCATAGTGAAGCAATTAAATGTGCATTTTAAAAGTATGGAAGAAAGTTAATTTTTTTAAAAAATAAATATTGATATTAATTATCATTATGTTATTTGGGTGTAATTAGAATAATAAGTTTTATGGAAAATAATTGGGTTGTTAGTACCCAACTAATTTATATTCCAACCCAATTCAAATCTTATTTGGACTAACCCAACATGCATGGATTTTATGATTATGTGTATATGTACTTCTAACTTATCACAAGGTAATAACATTAAATAATTTAAATTGCACTTTATAAGTTTAAAAGGGACTTGACCTTAGTATTTTGATAGCCACTTTACTAATGCTGAGAGTAGGAGAGAGTTGTCCCATTTTGTGTGTCTCATTTCTCTCATTAACGTGTTTTGCAAAAAGCCTATGCTCATAACTTGCCCAAATTCTCAGAGAAATTCAAATGATGAAGGCGGAGTGGTTCTAATAGTAGCAATGAAACTATTACACCAACTCTTCATTGCCCATCATCTTTCTTCTTCTTCATTTGGTTCAAACTCTAGGACAACGATTTTGTATGGGTTTTGGATTCTCTATAAATGGGAAGCCCTCTTCTCAAATTCATTTTTTGCTAGATTAGTTGTTAAGCTAAAATTTAAAAGTGAGTTCTGAAGTTGGAGGTATAATCAGAAGATAGGAGCAAAGAGGTTGGTAACTTAACTGCAAGAGGTAATAATCATGTTCTATGTTCTTAATTTCCAAGTTGGTAAATTTCTATAATTTTACTGAAATCTTTGTGAATTGGCTTGTAAGTTGTTAACATGATGTTAGTTAAGTTTTATGCATGGTTAGAAACAATGTGGTTGGTTACAAGCATGTTTAATGTAGGATTTCTTGATTTGGGTTTTCAAGTTCTGCAGAAACAGGGGCTGTCTATGTCTATAACGAAGTGGTGCGGCCACGCCACTTCCCAGTACAAACACAGCGCGGCCGCGCCGTTTGCCAGTCATAAAATCTAATTTTGTTGATTTCTGTTATGTTGAGCATGTTAGTTTGACTTGATGCTAGTTATAAATGTCCTTGACATGCTAGCATAAGTTGCTTTACTTGTACCCACCCACTTTAACTTGTTTTAGTTTGAGTTTTTAAAGAAAACGTATAAGTTTGAAAGAACAAACATTGTTGGAAACAACCTTACTTGTATTCTGATTTTATGAGCATGTGTGAGTAACTTATATAGGTAAGTAAATGAGTATAACATGTAATCCAAAGCCCTTTGCATGATATGAGTTACGTTAGATTGATTTTCTAAAAGAAAGTTAAAGTTTGAAAATGAAACTTGACGAATTGGGTATACTTTAAGTTCTGACTTTCGAGCATGCTTATATGGCTTAGTTTTGTATATAATGGCTACGATATGTGAATCCAAAGTGCCTTGCATGCTTAGTTGGTTAGCAAGAGATTTTTAAGAAAACTTTAGGAGTTTGAAAACTAATTTTGTTAATAACTACCCTATGTGTATTCTGGACTTTTGGACACTCACAAAAGGATACTTTATGCCTCTAGACATGGCCAATATGTTCACCATCTAGCTAAGCATGATTTAGACTTTTCAAGCATGACGTAAAATGAGATTTACAGTGTTAAACTATTCAACCTAAGGGTAACTGAGTGATATACATGTGAACATGTGTATCAATGGTTCATTGGTAGCAATATATGGTTTAAATACTTTCATTCTTTGTCCTTTGTGAAATGAAATCATTAGGCCTTGTTAAAAGAAAAGTTAAAATAAAAATATATAGGTTGAAGGTAAACTTAAAGTTAGATGGGAACCAAAGCTAATCATAAACCATGTATTATGTATGTTTAATGTGTAACATTACCTATGTATGCTAGTAAGTGAGTTGGATTCAAGCAGACTAAAAGTCAGTTTTGATTGTGATATGGAGCAGCGTGGCCGCGCCACTCCCTAGTCATATTCCAGAGCGGCCGTGCCGCACTGCAGAACTATCTGACTATTTTAAATTATAAATTGAACCTTGTAGCATGTATACATTAATGACTTCAGCTAGAATACATTACTTAAGTGAGGTTTTAAGTGTTCAAGCGTGTGATGACTATGTAAAATCAAGATTTCAAAAATTCCTAGAACGTTTCTAAATAAAACTTTTAAAGGTAGATTAAACAAACTAAGTGGTTTGAATGTATATTATTTATATGAATAAATGTATGTATATGACGTACACGATTGAGCATGAATCTAGTGGATGTGTAGGATTATTATTGTTTATATATCGATTAGGTATAACTAATGAATGTGTATATATACATAACTATAATACTTTAGGACATTGAAGTGATATTAAGCTATAAGTTGGTAATCTACACGAAAGGTAAGTATCCTAACTTATGCATTTACTTTATGCAAGGAATATATGATTATATAAGTATTCGAACCTTACTCTTTATTGAGAAAGTTCTCTAACTTACACCACCTTGTGCATTGTGCAAGTTCCCTCACTTTGAGTAAACGAATTATTGTTATACCAACTGTTATATATTGTGTAAGTTCCTAACTCCATTCAATTTTCATATTAAATGCAAGTTTCTAATTGTTGTTATATCAACCATATACATTGAGTAAATGTGTGGGCTTGTACATTTATGAATTGTATAAGCTAATTGTTCTTCCGAATAATTCTTGTGATATCTAAATTCTTGGAAATTATTATTCATACTCTGAAGTTTGATTTAAATCATACTTACATCTTTGAATCTTGTTACAAACGTTGAGTGTATTAATTGTTCCTAAGTGTGTTGAAGAGCGTCTATGCCATTTGATTCAGCTAGACCACTATCTATAAATTAAAAATCGATCCAAACCAATTGCTTTGGTACGGACTTTTATAATCTATTGAGATGAAAAACCCTCATAAATGGGAAAACTAAACAGTCGGGGTTTATATTTTGTGTCTATTGTGTTACTATATCATGATTGCTTTATATTTTGCGTATAATGTATATTTATTATCTATCTTTTGATCTGTTAAACATCAAAAAAATAAATTAATAAAACAACTATGTTTGGGTTTTTATTATCTATCTTCCATTCTTTTTGTGTGTATATGTCGGTGTTTAAGCTAACAACCTTACCATGCCATTATTATAATTAATCAAGTTATAACCTTAATATTTATTTCTTTATTTCTTTTCTTCAATACTTGCTCAGGCTTGCTTTCGGTTTCGCGAAGGGAAAAATGAGAAAGTGAAGGAGATCTTTCGTAACCATTATAAAAGGCTTTATTCAAAATAGTTAAGCATTGCAAGGTGCCAAGCTCATAAGAAGGCATAAACAAATGAGATGTGTGATGCCGTGAAACCATATAATCCCAGTTGGCTTTCGCAACAAGTTTGGACAGAGATGATTGATGTGTGGAAGCAGCAAGCTTGGAAATCAAAGAGTGAATCGTCTAAGAAGAATGGAGCAAAATTGGCAGTATCTCACACCGGTGGTTCTACACCATTTTCCAAGCATATGATGGATTTGGCAACAACTATGAAAAGAAATCCAACTTTGGTAGAGGTATGGGATAGGACCCACAAGAAGGAGCAGGGTACTGGAGTTTATATAAATGCTCGTGCTAAGGAGATTGCAATAAGTCCTTTTTTATTAGCTTCTGATATTTTACAATTCAGGTCATAACTGCTCTTTGTTAATCTTCTATGTGGAGCTTGATTTACTATCCTCTTTTTCTTTTTTTCCTTTTCCTTCCCCCCTCTCTCTGTATATGTATGTCAGAGTTTATGACAATATCTTTTTTGTATATAGAAAAATAATGGCTAATTATCCTAAATTTTTTAAAACATCATATATTTAGGGATATGATAGGAACTCTAAAATATTATTTAAATAGAGATGGAGAGAGCCTGTGTTGAAGATGGTGTTTATGACACGAAATCGTTTTGACACGTGTTTATGACATCAATCCGTATCATATCAAAAATTACGGCCCCTATTTTAACGTTGAGTTTATGAAAATTACTACGTTTTATATACCTTATACTTGGTACTTAGCAGAGTTTTGTTCATCCACACTCTCGTACTTGTCATTGCTCCATACCTACATTCATTTTGTTTTTCGTCAAGAATCATTTTCATACGAGGACTTTAAACTTGATGCAGTGCAAATTGAACTACTTAACTTATAAATTATACCTGCATTATGTCACCAACATCGATAATATAAGCATTAGGAGTACTAGGTTTCACCCAAAACCACTCTCCATCAGTTTTTCGCTTTACTTCAAGTCCTCCCACGTCGTCTTGAGCTAGAACCGTCAAGGCACCGGAATCCTTGTGTCTACCAACACCAAGGACTAGGTCAGGGACATAACAAGGTAAATAACATTTCAAAGGGGGACGACTTTAAGAAACCAATTAAACACTTACTTAATTAGCATTTAAAAGGGGGACAACTTTAACAGGAGCAACGGACTAATTAAATACCGGTATGTGAGTCAGAGTTACCACTAGAGTACCTAAATTATACTACTCCACTAACCTAATCATAACTGCTCTTTGTTAATCTGCTATGTGGAGCTTGATTTACTATCCTCTTTTTCTTCTTTTTTTTCCTTTTCCTTCCCCCCTTTCTCTGTATATATGTCAGAGTTTATGACAATACCTTTTCTGTATATCCTCTTGTTACTCGCTTGTAATTTTTAAGAATGTGTTTACAAATTGTTGGCTCTGATCTAAATTTCGTATTGGTTTAAACTGATATTATTATGGTTACAGTTTTCCTTTGAATCCCTCCTGTTGCTGTAAAATTCATTTGAGATTTACAAAGAGGTTTTTGGTTTATATTGTGCTTTGTATATTCATTTGAGATTTACTAAGAGCTAATTGATGTGCATTTTTATGACTTGCAAATGTATTTAATGTACGTACTTAACTCTTGTACATGTTTTGGATTATAGACAAAATATACTGCTGAGGTTGGCGTTCCTGCAGCGGAAGGTACATCGGAGGTCGATGATTTGGCTATTTGGATTGAGAAAACTGGTGGGACTAAAAAAAATAGGATACTTGGTTTTCCAGGATATCGAGCACAAGACTTGCTCGGTCCTCCTTCTATAGTGCCTCCGAGTATAGGTTATTCTTCACCGCAACAATCTATTGATCCTAAGGAATTGGAGAATATGATTGATAAAATTGTCCTCCATCGATTGGGTATAAAGTCTATGGATGATGCTTCTACCAATGATAGTACACCACAATCGTCTATTGGTATAGATATTACTGAACATATTACTAAATTGGTAAAGGGGAAGTGTACCAACTTCCTTCAAACATTTACCAACTATAATTCAGTTGAGGTATTTACTAATAGCTATATTTTTGTCTTTGTCCTTCATTAATCTCTCTCCCTATTAATTTAAGTTCACCAGGTTTATTTTTTCTTATTCTATCTTATTGAAATTGAATTTTGGTATTTATTTTGTAGGAGGAACTTTACAGGCCTAACCTTGATTTCCTTGAAGAAAATGATGATGAAGTGGACCTAACATGATGTACACTTCATTCCTTCTAGTTCGTTGTTATTTTTTCAATTTTCTTATGTTAGTTATTAAATATTATAAGTACTATGATCCTTGGGAATCAAGATACAATAACAAATTCTGTACTTATCGTGACTTGAGCATTATCTATTTATATATGGAGTATTAGTTTTAATTATTGGCTCTTTATGCATTAGTTTATTAATTAATTTGAAACAAGTACGGCATTTATATTAACTTGAAATATTAAATTTCATATTTATTACAACAATTAATAAACATAATAGTAATAATAATAAATATGAAATCACTGATTTGAAAATTAATTATAATTTGCAATGAATTTTGATTATTTATCAATTAATTTTTTTTACAAATTTATAATTTGTGAAGGATTTTACTTGAGAAATGGACATTAATGAAGGATTATTTCCCTCACTATTGAAGATACATTTTTGATTTATAATTAGTGAAGAAAAATTTTCGCTCGTTAAATAAATTTGTTCTTCACAATATATTATTTGTGAGGGAATAAAGTTATTCACTAATTTCTAATAGTCCTTCTTAAAATATTATTTGTGAAGGAAACCATTCTTTCACTAAATAACAATATTTCATTACCAAATATAATTTGTGAATAAAAAGTTATTCACAATATATCTTTCACAAAAAATATTTAGTCACTACTTAGCGGAGGATAGTCAATTACGAGGAGGTCTTATGCGAGCACTCGTGTGAAGGAAATATTTCCTCGCAATAAATCTATTGTGAGTGATATATTATGTATTGTGAAGGATTTGTCCTTCACTAGAGGCCATTTTTGGTGTAGTGACACCAGGTACGGTAGGCTGATCACCTATTGTACTTGCTTTTATTGGATTATCAGTGTAATACTGTTAATTCTAGTAGGAGTTTATGGTCCATATTAACTACTCAGTATTAAATATTTATTAACTTAGAATTTGCTGAAATCTTTGGATTCTTCTAGAAAGTTTTGGTCTATAGTGACATTCAGTGACATCTATTCATTCACTTGAAATTGTTGAAACCTTTAAATGTTTTTCTTGACCTTTCAGTCCATAGTGGCTCTTTATTGACTTCAACAGTAAAATTTGGAACCTTTGATAATTTCTTTGTTCACAACATTATTCTTTAAATTTTTGAGCTATCAATTATCATTATACCCTTGATATTATGAGCTTATTATATACATGTTTACCCTTATTATATATTACTTACTGGATAGATTTGTTGCTCATTCTTGCTTCCTCAAATATTTCAGTTAGGATAGAGCAAGGTGGAACCTCAATAAAGGACAAGGACAAGGGCAAAGGCAAGGCTACGAAGTAGCTTTGTTCTTCCATGCTAGGAATTTATTCTTATGATGTATTAAGACTTAATTTATATTATGTATTAAGTTATGTTTTAGAGTGAGTTATGAAGTGTATTAGTAACAGTTTCGTGGTTTGGGACGAGAATATTTATATTATATCAATGTAAATTATTCTATTTTCCGCTATTGGTTAATATTAGTATGTTATTAGAATTAGATCGTGAAGCACTAGATTCGAGGTACATGTATCTGAATTTGGGGGCGTCACAGTTGGTATCAAAGCTGTAGGTTATAAACCTCAGGAGCGAGAGTCCTTAAGCTATAACCTTAGAAGAAATTTAGAAAATAAAAAGAGATAAAACTCATATAGAGTTTTCTTATAGAACTAGTAGTGTTATGAAATATATTTTCATTCCATACAATGAAATTATGTTTTATTCGGAGATACTAATAAAGTTTATTGGTTTTGTGATTATGGAAGTCAGAGATAGGTAAACCTAGTAGGACCATGAAGGAGGAACCATGTGACATACATGTGGTGTCCGAAACACCCCTTGTAATTGAGCTTATTACGGTAGTAGCCCTAACCTAGGAGGAGATGGAGTCAGAGGTGGAGTTGGAATCCAAGCAGAAATCCACGGTGAAAGTTTTCTTTCAAGATTAGGACATGTGCGAGAAACTTAGTAAATAAGAACTCAAAAAATGAAGAATAAGATACAATAGTTAGAGGTGAAAGTTCTAGACCTTTAGATTAGTAACTAGTAGATGCAGACATAGTGAAAGGAAAGGTAGTTAGGTAGTTATTGGATTAAGTGTCGCGAATGATACGATAGATATTTATAGATGCGGAACAATTGTTGTAAATCCAAATTTTAGGGATAATGTGGGAAGTATCTTTATAACCCCAACTTTAGTAGTACCCGAGAGGGGTATGTAATGAAACTAACAGAATGCCATATGATGTAATATATTTTTATGTGACATATTTTAATATAATTAAACGTGCTCGTAATAACCAGATTTTTTTAATAGTAATAAGAGAGGGTATAATAATATAAATTATACGTCTTAAGAAATATTAAGAAGTATTAGATATTTAGCAAGGAAATAATAATACCATTTTGCTTTCATGCAGAAATGTCGATAAGAATACCCCAAGAAGAAGGGACTAATCAAACAACAGAGAATGGAGATAGAGACTTGAATCAAGAACCCTTGCAACAATTGGTAAATCTCATAGTAAGTGCTTTTGAAGAGGGAATCAATGATTTTAGGAAAAGACAGACGAAAATTTCAGAGGTAGGAAAAGAAATTAATTTGACTAAAGGAGGAGAGGTTAATATTTCAAAAAAAATGAAAGAAGGTAGGATGGAAGAAAGTAGTAGTGGTAGTAGCAAGAATTTTAAGAGGAAGTGGAATAAGATTAAATATGTAAGAAGCGGACAACCATGAAAGAATAAGGTAGAAACTTGTAAGAAATGTAAAAAGAACAATGTGGGAGCGTGTTTGAAAGGAAAAAATGTGTGTTATGAGTGCGGGGAAAAGAGTCATATTTCTCCTAATTGTCCTAAACAGAAGGAGATCAAAGAGCATTTTGAGTATGGATCTGAAGAACGTCAAATATGTAATTTTCAGAAGGAAGGAAATGAGGAAAGAAACCTAAACAAAAAAAAACGAGATAACAACAACGACAACAACACCAACAACAATCCGATGGGAAGTCGCCATGAAGGACTCAAGCAATAAAAAAAAAGTGTGTCCAAAGTGTGGAAAGAGTCACGTAGGAGAATGATGGAAGGGATGAGGCATTTGCTATAACTGCGGCCAAGAAGGGCACATTTCGCCGAATTGCCCGAACTCAAAGAAGATCGGAGGATGCTTCGCTTGTAGGTCAACAGATCATCAGGTTAAGAACTGCCCAAAGAAAGGAAGGACAGAAGAAAGCGGCAACAAAGGAAGCTAGAACGGGAATGTAATAAACGAGAATTTTGTATTTTAATTTTAAATATTTATTGAATTAAGTAAATATTTTAGTTGAATTATTTATTGAGTTAAATAAATAAGTTATGTGATTATGTTGTGGAGTAATTTAATTAAGTGCAATACATTAATTAAATTGAGGTTTAATATTAAATTGATGTTTAAGTAATTTTGTCGTGAAATTCTATTTTAGTTGAGATAATTAAATTAGATGAGTTGTTATGTGGTGATTTGTTAAATAATTTTTTTTTTGTTTTAGTGAATAATTATAGTAATGCCTAATTTAATTTAAACTATTAAATTAGAGATTTACTAATTTGTTACATGAAATTATGATTAATGAGTAAATTATAATTGTGTAGTAATTTAATTTATTTGGCAATTTTATTTAGTTAATGGATGTTAGCTTTAATATGGTTAAATGGGAATATTGAGATTTAATTAAATAAAGTGTGACATTTAAAACTATGTAGTAAAAGAGTTATTAAAATAAACTAAAAAGGGTTTTAATTCTGTTTTACCAAATAAGACCCTTAAATCTATTTTAATTTTGTTTTACCAAACAAGGCCTTAGTCCTAAAAATCTATTTTTAAAAATAAAGGGTTTTGCCAAACAAGCCTTATGACTTTTGATTTTTAAAAATATTATAACTGATATATATTTAGTAAAGGGATTAAATATTATATCAGTTATATGTTATATATTATATGTAATTATATGTATATATCAGTTATATGTATATTTTCTAACTACGTTAAGTTAGTCAGAGTTAGAAAGAACAAAGAACTAGAGAGAAAAGAGAGAAGAAGAAGAAAGAAAGAGGAAGAAGAAGTTTTGAGAAATCAAAACAGAGAATTATCATCATCACCATCATCTTCTTCTCCTGATACCAAAAAGGTATAATCTAGCTCTATAATTGTTAAACTATGTTTTTCATATTTTTCATATTTACACTTCTCTGTAAATTAGTTTTTCATGAAAATCATGTTGTTATGATTTATATATGTTGTATTATATATATAAATTATTATATATGTGTGTTATATGATAAATTAAGTTGTTCAATTCATGTAAATATGATGAACATGAAGAAATCATATTCATAGCACTTTAAAGTAAACTATTTTGAAATGATGGGTCCTTAAATATCAAAATTGGTGTTTGATTATGCTATGTTATATAAATTGATCATATATTGTAATAATATGTTCAGAAACAAAATTAACATGCTTTGAATTGTGTGATTTAGTTTAAAAACAAAGTCACAATGTTTATTTTCTTCAAGAACACTTAACAATGGTGTTTTCTTAAAAATCATAAAATTAAGGGTTTTGATTATGTGTTTTGATGATTATATACATTAAAACATGTTAGAAGTTTAAAGTTATGATTTTATAAAGTTTTATATGCATTATATGTACTAAATTGGCTTATTTCATGCACAGTTAGCGAACTGATATTTCCCACAGCAGGGACACCCGCCCCAGCGAGCCCCTTGCAGGCCAAAACCTCCGCCCCGATGGGGGAAGGGTGGAAAATGCTTGTTTCGTGTTTCATGTAGTTTATATGCATTATATGATAAGCTAACTTAATGTGATGAACTTAATGACATGTTAGGCATACATTGAGATGTTAGAACAATTCATTAATGTATTTCATGTGATTAATTTGTAAGTTAGATACCTTATGTTAACCATTATTCGTAAAGTCTAATAACGTGTTCAAAATCGATGTTCATGATTGATCAGACTTAGAATTAATTATTTTTGCAAATGTAATGATATGTAGGGTTAATTGAGGAACGATAATTATAATTTGTAGTTTGTGCACGAGGCAAGTTTTCTTACCCTAACTCGATTATATTTACTATGGTTGAGCAAGTTTCTAAACCTTACTTTTACGTTACGCAGGTTTCCTAGTCCTTATTTTATTTGAGCAAGTTCTTCTATCTTTTCTTGTTACGTTTATGCAAGTATTCTATCCCTAATTTACTATTGTTGAGCAAGTTTCTAAACTTTACTTTTATTGAGCAAGTTTTCTTACCCTAACTCGATTCTATTTACTTTTAATTGAGCAAGTCCTTTTATTCTGCAATGGACAAGTATCTTATTGAAATAATATAACATTGACTTAATTATTCAGGCAAGGTCTTATCGTATCTTTCAAATGCTTTAAGTTTAATTCTAAAGCATAAGTTATTTCATAATTCTTTGGTTATTGAATTCTTAATTATTGTAAGTTGATTCAACTACTCCTGAGTTGATGATAGTTGAACTCTAAATTATCCGTTGAGCTTATCCAAACCAAACTTTCTTTAGTGCGGACTCGTTAATTAATATTGAGATGAACAACCCTATTAAGAGGGGATTACCATGCAAAAACGTTAAGATGTTTGTGCATAATACATGGTACGAAGGACTGATCCCCTTAAGTACGAGTTAAGATTCCATATAGTCTAACAACTGTTAAAGGTTTAAATAGAAATGTTTATAACCTAGGACATAGTTCAAAGTCTTATGACCCTCAGATGAATTCTAAGTTCTATATTCAATTCTTGATTATTGAAGATAGAAACGTTATTCAATTCAGTTGAAGTTATTCAGTAATATGTCATCACTATTGATTATTATTTTCAGTGAGCTTTTATTTGCTTACTCTTGCATTTATATAACCATTACAGCCAAAGTTGAGAGAGTTGACGAACCAACCGTCAACTAGCAGAGGCAAAGGGAAGGTGAACAAGTGAAGACTTGTTCATATTTGATATGATTTGTAATAAGACTTTAATTGTTTAAGATGTTTTATTTTTTGCATTTGATGTTTATTAAGGTTAGAAACTTGGGAATGATTTGAGAAGTTGTAGTCCTTTTTAAAGGAAGATTTTATTTGGTTAAGGTTGTAATTTATTTTGTATTCTTTATTTATGGGCAGTAGTTATGTTTTATTTAGATTGTGAACACCAAATTCTGTGAAAATGAAGTACCCGGATTTGGGGGTGTCACATGTTGGTATCAGAGCTTTAGGTTATGAATCTTAAGTGGGGAAACCTTAGGTAGTAGCCTTATAGGAGATCAAAAAGATAGTGATGATAGTTAAGATAATAAACTACCTTATGTGTTTACGTTTATATACCCGAGGAGTATCTAGCGATATCACGTAATAATTAAATTTTAAAATTTTGTGTCAGGATGAGGAATGTTGGAGAGTCCAGTCAGGCTAGGGAGTAGTTACCCTAGATTCCTAGGGAGAGGAACCACGCGACATTCATACTGTCTGGGAGCAGTTGGTTCAGAGAGAGCCATCTCCATTGATCACCGTAGTGGGTCAGGAGAATGAGCTAGTGTTGGACCGAGATGACGAGGATGAGTCAGAGGAGGAGGAGGATCCTGAAGAGGAGATTTCACCTAACTCTATTAGTGTTGTGATGTACGAGGAAGTCTACGACCGCAACATTGAGCTGCAGGGTAGAGTTAGAGAGTTAGAGGAGCTGGTGGATGTGAACCAGACTATTATAAAGCAGAAGGAGGAAATGATTCAAGAACTGGACGATCAGCTTGGAAATGCGGAGTGGGATCTAGTCCACGTGGAGAGTGAAAGGGATGATGCACTGGCTGAGCTAGCGAAATTAAAGAACGACATTAAAGAGGAGTCAGCGAAGCGTGCCAGAGCAGAGGATGTGTGCCAGATCGAGCTGAAGAAGAGGTTCAAGCGAAGAAGGCCAAGCTGAAGGAGACGGAATACGCTTTTCATTCAGCTATAGATAGGGCCCAGGATCGTGTCTTTTATTACCCAGCTCAGTTTAAGGATTTGACGTAGTATATGGTGGATCGCAGAACAGTGTTTCGGGTGATGGAAGAAGAACGTGGAGAGGCTGTGCGACGTCTTAACATGCTTAGATAGTAGAGTAATATACTATGTGTTTCCTTATGTAATAAATAAATGTAAATTCCAGAATTTGAGATAATCATGGGATAAGATGATGAGGTTATCCTGTAACTTGTTCAGTTCAGGAAAGATGATGTAAATAGCAGAGATGATATCTACTCTATGTTTTAAAAACTATGAATGAATAAATAATGAAGTTTATTGAAGTGCTATGTGTTCAAGTGTGAATTGATTTATTTTAAATGTTTAAGTTTGAACTTGAATATTTAAGTGATGGGTAAGGGATCTAATAAGAGTATGTCTTAATAGAAAGATGTCTCATAGAAGAAGACGTACACGTCAACCACAAGAGGGTTCTACAAACAACAACAACAACAACGATGGGACGAATGCTAATCCAGTTCAGCAACTGGTGAACCTACTGATGGGAGCGCTTGCAAATCAGCCGTAAGTTCAAGCCGTGACGTTCAAAGAATTCAAAGCTGTAGGACCGCCAAAATTCCAGGGATTTGTGAACCCGATAGAGGCCCAGATATGGGTGATGGAAATGGATAAGGTCTTTGATGTGGAAAGGATTAACGATGACCAGAAGACTGCTTTCGCGACATTCATGCTGAAATCAGAAGCTAGCTATTGGTGGCAGGCTAACAAGACTCAGGGAAGAGAAGGTGTGATAGCGTGGGACAGATTCAAAGAGATGTTCTTTGAAATGTATTTTCTAGTAAGCTAGTAGAACCAGATGGAGGTTCAGTTTATAAAGCTGAAACAGGGAACAATGACGGTGCCAGAGTACGCCGCAAAGTTCAATTAGCTGGCAAGGTTTGTAATATACCATGTCAGTACTGATGAGAGGAAGGCAAGAAGATTTGAGTGGGGATTGAAGCCATGACTGTACAGTAAGGTCTCCATATTCCAGCTGAACACGTTTGCTGCAGTGTTGGAAAAGGCGATCATAGCGGAAGGTGGAAGCGATACCTTGACAAGTATAACCAAGACCTGAAGAAGAAGAAAAGTGAGACAGGGAATAAGGTTGGTGGTAGTGGTACCAACCAGAAAAGGAAATGGAACGACTATTTATCTGTTGGGAGTCAATAGGGAAGTTAGCAGAAGAGAAGAATTAAAGCATGTGTTACATGCGGAAAGAATCACTCTGGTGTGTGTTTGAGGGGAAGGCGATTATGCTTCAACTGTGGTCAGGAAGGCCACATTGCGCCAAATTTTTCTAAATTGAAGAAGGGAGCGTGCTTCACATGCGGGTCCAAGGATCATATAGCTCGGGATTGCCCAAAGAAGCCAGCTAGAGGGTCAGCAGGGAGTAGAGGAAATGGCAGCGGCAACATATTGGCTATCGCTGGACCACCACAGACGATCCGACTCACTGCTAGAACATTCAACATGACCGTGCAAGATGCTGTGTAGTCAAAAGATGTGGTGTCAGGTATTATTTCGATCAATAGTATTAATGCTTACGTATTATTTAATTCGGGTGCTACTTGTTCATTTATATCTGATGACTTTGCTAAGACGTTAGACTTACCTAAGGAGGAATTAGTTTACCTCTAGTATATAGAGATTGCGAATAGGGAGGTTATTCCTGTTAGGTTTGTACACAAGAACTTTAGGTTGAACATTAAGGGTCATGAGTTGATGGTAGATTTGATTCCGATTAAACTTGGGGAATTCGATGTTATACTGGGAATGGATTGGTTGTTCAACCAATGAGCGATAATTGATTGCCAGAAGAAGTCTGTAAACCTTACGACTCCGTCAAAGGTAGTGTTTTATGGTAGCAAATTGCCTAGACAAACGAGTTGTCTGACTATTATCCAGGCCAAGAACCTATTGAAGCAAAGTTGTGTAGGCTACTTAGCCTACATAGTGGATACTCGTAAGGAGAGTTCGAAGCTGGAAGAGATATCAATGGTTAAGGAATTTGTGTATGTGTTTTCGAGCGATTTGCCAGGACTTTCGCCAGATAGAGAGATAGAGTTTGTGATCGACTTAACACTGGGGACTGCTCTAATATCGAAAGCCCCGTACATAATGGCTCTGGTCGAGATGAAGGAGTTGATGGTTCAACTGCATGAATTACTGGACAAGAAGTATATTCAGCCAGGCGTATCACCGTGGGGAGCACCGTTATTGTTCATGAAGAAGAAGGATGGATCGATGCGGCTATGCATTGATTGTAGGGAATTGAACAAAGTCACAATCAAGAATAAGTATCCTTTACTTAGGATCGATGACTTGTTAGATCAACTGAAGGGTGCTAGATACTTCTCAAAAATAGATTTAAGAAGTGGATATCATCAGTTGAAGGTAAGAAGTGAGGATATATCGAAGATGACATTTAGAACTCGGTATGGACATTACGAGTGTTGGTGATGATATTTGGTCTAATAAATGCACCAGCAGCATTTATGGACTTAATGAATAGGGTGTTTAAGCCATTTCTGGAAAAGTTCATAGTGGTGTTCATAGATGACATTTTGGTCTATTCCAAAACTAAGGAGGAACACACTGAACATTTGAGGCTGACATTGGAATTGCTAAAATAGGAGAAGTTGTATATGAAATTCTCGAAGTGCAAATTTTGGTTAGAACGTGTGCAATTTATTGGCCACGTGATTGACAAAGATGGAATTTTAGTAGATCCGTCGAAGGTTGAAGCTGTAATGAATTGGGATCAGCCGAAGACACTGTCAGAAGTGAGAAGTTTCTTGTGTTTGGCAGGTTACTACAGAAGATTTATTCAGGACTTTTCCAAAATCGCAACTCCATTGACGAATTTAACTTGGAAGGCGGTGAAGTTCGTTTGGACGAAAAAGTGTGACGAGAGTTTTCAGGAACTGAAGAAGAGGTTGAGTACTGCGCCTGTGTTGTCATTGCCTGATAGTACAGGAAATTTTGTGGTATACAATGATGCTTTACATAAGGGATTAGGCTGTGTGCTGATGCAGAACGACAAAGTCATTGCTTATGTATCTCGTCAGCTGAAGGATTATGAGAAAGGGTATCCGACCCATGACTTGGAATTGGCGGCAGTAGTGTTTGCTTTGAAGATATGGAGACACTACCTATTTGGAGAAAAGTGTGAGATATACATAGATCATAAGAGTCTGAAGTACATCTTTACACGAAAAGATTTGAACATACGCCAAAGGAGATGGTTGGAGCTTATCAAGGAATACGATTGCGAGATTCTTTACCATCCGGGTAAAGCTAATGTCGTTGCCAACTCCTTAAGCAGAAAAGGTCGTGAGAAGTTAATGTTGCTAACTGCTCAGGAAAACTTGGTAAATGATATGGCTAAGTTGGAGCTAGAAATTAAGTATCCGAATGTGGCGAATGAGAAATTGTTCCAAGTAACTACCGGTTCAACCTTGGTGGACAAAGTGAAAGAGGCACAACTACATAATGAGGATTGTGAGAAGATCCGAAAGAGAGTAACCGATGGTGAAGAGATAAAGTTCAAGATTAATAATGATGGATTGCTACGATTTGAAGAAATAATTTGGGTACCGCTAGTGCCCGAAGTTAAAGAGAAAATTTTGAGTGAAGCTCACAGTTCGAGATATTTGATTCACTCTGGGAGTACGAAGATGTACCAGGATCTCAGACAACATTTCTGGTGGCCGAATATGAAGAAAGGGGTTGCTGAATATGTTGTAAAATGTCTAACATGCCAGAAGGACAAAGAAGAACATCAGAGACCAAGTGGATTGCTACAACCGGTTGAGATTTCGGAGTGGAAATGGGAGCATATCATGATGGATTTCATGGTTGGTCTTCCAACGACTCATAAGGGATATGATGAAGTATGGGTTATCGTGGATCGACTGACAAAGTCAGCACATTTCTTAGATATCAAGATTAGATTCAACTTAGATCAGTTGGCGAAGCTGTACGTTAAGGAAATTATTTCTAGGCACTGTATTCCGATATCAATTGTATCAGACAAGGATCCGCGTTTCATGTCAAATTTCTGGAAGCGATTACAAGAATGATTGGGAACGTTGTTGCGAATGAGTACGGCATACCATCCCCAAACTGATGGCCAGAGCGGGAGAACGATTCAGACTTTAGAGGATATGTTGAGAGCTTGTGTTATAGACTTCAAAGGAAGCTGGGATGATCATCTATTGTTGGTGGAATTCGCTTACAACAATAGTTACCATGCGAGTATTGGCATGCCGCCTTACGAAGCATTGTAAGGCAGGAAATGTAGGACTCCATTGTGCTGGGATGAGGTTGGTGAACGACAACTGTTGGGACCGAAATTGGTGCAACAAATTGCTGAGATCGTCAAGATGACCAGAACAAGATTGGTAGCTGCTCAGGATAGACAGAAGAAGTATGCCGATTATCATCGTTAGAATCGAGAATTTGAGATGGGAAGCTTCGTTTTCCTGAAGGTATCTCCTCGGAAGGGGAAGATTTGATTTGGTAAGAAGGAAAAATTGAGTCTCCGATTCATTGGACCTTTTGAGATACTGCGAAGGGTTGGTGAAGTAGCTTATGAGGTTGCATTACCTCCGGAGTTAGATCATGTTCATAACGTATTCCATGTTTTTGTGTTGCGACCGTACAAACATGATTACAAGCGTGTGATAGAGTATGAGCCATTATAGTTTGACAAAGACCTAACGTATGAAGAGGTGTCTATTCAGATAGTTGACAGGAAAGAGCAAGTACTTATAAATAAAGTGATACCTTCTGTTAAGGTAATCTGGAGAAACCACAATGTTGAAGAAGCTACGTGGGAACTCGAAAATGTTATGATGAAAACTTATACACAATTATTTGTTTAAATTCTTATATATCAATTCTGGAGACAGAATCTTTTTAAGGGGGGAAGAATGTGACGAATGAGTTTTGTTTTTAGTTATGATTCTGGAGACAGAATCCTTTTAAGGAGGGAAGATTGTAACAAATGAGAATTTTGTATTTTAATTTTAAATATTTATTGAATTAAGTAAATATTTTAGTTGAATTATTTATTAAGTTGAATAAATAATTTATGCGATTATGTTGTGGAGTAATTTAATTAAGTTCAATACATTAATTAAATTGAGGTTTAATATTAAATTGATGTTTAAATAATTTTGTGGTGAAATTCTAATTTAATTGAGATAATTAAATTAGATGAGCTGTTATGTGGTGATTTGTTAAATAATGATTTATTAATTTAATTTAAACTATTAAATTAGAGATTTACTAATTTGTTACATGAAATTATGATTAATGAGTAAATTATAATTGTGTAGCAATTTAATTTATGTGGCAATTTTATTTAGTTAATGGATGTTAGCTTTAATTTGGTTAAATGGGAATATTGAGATTTACTTAAATAAAGTGTGACATTTAAAACTCTGTAGTAAAAGAGTTATTAGAATAAACTAAAAAGGGTTTTAATTCTGTTTTACCAAACAAGGCCCTTAAATCTATTTTAATTCTGTTTTACCAAACATGACCTTAGTCCTAAAAATCTATTTTTAAAAAGAAAGGGTTTTTGCCAAACAAGCCTTATGGCTTTTGATTTTCAAATATATTATAACTAATATGTATTTAGTAGAGGGATTAAATATTATATCAGTTATATGTTATATATTATATGTAATTATATGTGTGTATATATATATATATATATATATCAGTTATATGTATATTTTATAACTACGTTAAGTTAGTTAGAGTTAGAAAGAACAGAGAACTAGAGAGAAAAGAGAGAAGAAGAAGAAGAAAGAAAAAGGAAGAAGAAGTTTTGAGAAATCAAAATAGAGAATTATCATCATCACCATCATCTTCTTCTCCTGATAACAAAAAGGTATAATCTAGCTCTATAATTGTTAAACTATGTTTTTTATATTTTTCATATTTACACTTCTCTGTAAAATAATTTTTCATGAAAATCATGTGGTTATGATTTATACATGTTGTATTGTATATATAAATTATTATATATGTGTGTTATATGATAATTTAAGTGGTTTAATTAATGTAAATATGATGAACATGAAAAATTATGTTCAAAGCAATTTAAAGTGAACTATTTTGAAAATATGGGTCTTTAAATATCAAAATTGGTGTTTGATTATGCTATGTTATATAAATTGATCATAGATTGTAATAATATGTTCAAAAATGAAATTAACATGCTTTGAATTGTGTGATTTGGTTTAAAAATAAAGTCATAGTGTTTATTTTCTTCAAGAACACTTAACAATTGTGTTTTCTTAAAAATCATAAAATTAAGGGTTTTGATTATGTGTTTTGATGATTATATACATTAAAACATGTTAGAAGTTTAAAGTTATGATTTTATAAAGTTTTATACGCATTATATGTATTAAATTCTGAGTTTGGTGCGAGAAAATAAGCCAAATTAGCTTATTTCCTGCACAGTTAGCGAACTGACATTTCCCACAGCAGGGACACCTGCCCTAGCGGGCCCCTTGCAAGCTAAAACCCCCGCCCCAACGGGGGGTAAAGTGTGGAAAATGTTTGTTTCGTGTTTCGTGTAGTTTATATGCATTACATGATAAGCTAACTTAATGTGATGAACTTAATAAAATGTTAAGCATACATTGAGATGTTAGAACAATTCAGTAACGTATTTCACGTGATTAATTTATAAGTTAGATACGTTATGGAAATCGTTAATCATAAAGTCTAATAATGCTTTCAAAACCGATGTTCGTGATTGATCAGACTTAAAATTAATTATTATTGCAAATGTAATGATATGTAGGGTTAATTGAGGAACGAGAATTGTAATTTATAGCTTGTGCACGAGGTAAGTTTTCTTACCCTAACTCGATTATATTTACTATGGTTAAGCAAGTTTCTAGACCTTACTTTTACGTTATGCAAGTTTCCTAATCCTTATTTTATTTGAGTAAGTTCTTCTATCTTTTCTTGTTACGTTTATGCAAGTATTCTATCCCTAATTTACTATTGTTGAGCAAGTTTCTAAACTTTACTTATATTGAGCAAGTTTTCTTACCCTAACTCGATTATATTTACTTTTACTTGAGCAAGTTCTTTTATTCTACAATGGACAAGTATCTTATTAAAATAATGTAACCTTGACTTAATTGTTCAAGCAAGGTCTTAACGTATCTTTCAAATGCTTTAAGTTTAATTCTAAAGCATAAGTTATTTCATAATTCTTTGGTTATTGAATTCTTAATTATTATAAGTTTATTCAACTACTCCTGAGTTGATGATAGTTGAACTCTAAATTACCCGTTGAGCTTATCCAAACCAAACTTTCTTTGGTGCGGACTCGTTAATTAATATTGAGATGAACAGCCCTATTAATAGGGATTACAATGCAAAAGAGTTAAGATGTTTGTGCACAATACATGGTACGATGGGCTGATCCCCCTAAGTAGAGGAAATGGCAACAGCAGCACTTTGGCTATCGCTGGACCACCGCAGACGAGCCGACCTACTGCCAGAACATTCAACATAACCGTGCAGGATGCTGTGCAGTCAAAAGATGTGGTGTCAGGTATTATTTCGGTCAATAGTATTAATGCTTACGTATTATTTGATTCGGGTGCTACTCATCATACATAAGATACTATGATGATCTTAGTTCTAAGGATTATTTGTACTACTATCATTAAAGGAGTTCCTATTGATAGGCAAGTAAAACTCCATTAGGTATTCCTTAGCGAGTCACGTTCAGTGTACTTATTCTCCACTAAGCACCTACATACTTGCTTTAGTGTCTCCACACAAATAATTATGAGATCGATCATCCTCATCCAATGAGCAAGCAACGTATGTACCAATCTATCGGGATTTACTAATCCCTTTTTAGTAATCCAACGATTGGGAACTATTTTAGTTTTAAGCTTTCTAAGAATTTAGATCTCATTAGCATGATCAACATCATGATTCTAAAAACATTGCTTAAAACTATGGGTTATTTACATATTATAAAAACAGCATCATGTAGATAATTAAATGCCTTTAATAAATGAATACTTTTATTAATAAATAAATAAAATTATTTACAAAGTATATGCTTTATCATTGCCCATTCTTATGCAACTTGGATAATTTTGTTTCATTGATATGACCGAGTCTACAATGCCATATATAGGTATAATTAACATTATCTTTTTTCCTTTTCTTAGTTTGTTCTATTTGAAGTATATTTTCATGCAAGTCAAGTATATAAAGTCCATTTCGCTGATTACCAGCACCATATAAAACATTGTCTTTATAAATAGAATAACTGTTGTTCTTTATTATAATGTCAAATCCATCCATATCTAATACGAAAATAGAAATAATGTTTCTAATGATATTTAGAACAAAATAATAGTTATTTAAATAAATGGACTTACCCGTAAGCAGTGCTAAAAAATAAGTGCCTACAGCTAATGCAACAATCTTTGCTCTATTTCCCACTCGTAGGACAACCTCATCCTTGTTCAACTTTCTACTTCTAACCAGTCCCTACACAGTATTACATATGTGAGAACCACAGCCGGTATCCAATACCCTAGTAGAATTTTGACTATATAAAAAATTAATTTCAATCAAAAACAAACCCTGATTGGAAGTCGAAGCTTATCCAAGCTTCTCCTCTGTCAGAAACTTCTTGCAGTTCCACTTCCAGTGACCCAGCTCGTTGCAATGGAAGCACATTCCTTTGCTAGCTGGATCAGGTTTCTTTTGTTCCTTCATGTTCACCTTGCCCTTAGCCTTCTTAGATTTCTTCTTTTCAGAAAATACGTTGGGCCTCTTTCTTTTCTTGGAAGAATTCACCATTAAGACATGGTTCTTCTTGGATGGGAAGTGATCTTCTGCAGTTTTTAACATGTTAAGTAATTCAGTCAAGCTGACATCTAACTTATTCATATGAAAATTTACAACGAACTGCGATAAGGTCTCAGGGAGTGACTGCAAAACCAAATCTTGACTCAACTCCCCATCTATAACGAACCCAAGCTATCCAAGGCGTTCAATTAGATTGATCACCCTTAGGACATGAGTCTCCACGGCAGTGCCCTCGGTCATCCGAGATCGAAAGAGCTCCATAGATATCTCATATCTAGCAGTCCTACTTTGTTCATCATACAACTCCTTGAGGTGAAGCAACATAGTAAGAGCATCCATGTTTTCATGCTGACGTTGAAGCTCATTATTCATGGATGCGAGCATGATGCATTGAGCCACAGATGCATCATCTTGCCACTTTGTTATGGCGACAATTGTGACGCCCCCAAATTCGGACCGCCACTTCGTCACTCGATTTCTTTTCGTCACGTTCTAATACCTAATACCACAATAAATAATATGACTAAATATCGCATTGTACAGCGGAATAATACACAACTACTACCGAATAGATTACATTTAATTAATATAATTTATTCACGTCCCAAGGTCTCGTAACTTAAACAGTGATTACATAGCTTAAACATAACTTAAGCGTAAATAACCTTAACTAGTACATAATATCATAAGTTCTTTATTACAACCACAAAGTGCTACATAATTAAAGCTACTCAGTAGCCTTTCCCTTGCCCTTATCTGTGCTCGAAGGTCAGCTCTGCTCAGCCTTAACTGAAACATTTTAGGGAAAACAAGAATGAGCACAAATTGCTCAGCAAGTAATATACAATAAGGGTGAGTAATATAGTTCTCGAATCCCAACAAGGTGTAGCAAGGTATGATAGTTCAAGGATAGCAAGAATATCAACATTTCTCAACAACAGTCGCTAAGGACAGAATAATATCAATATGATTCAATAATAAATCAATTCAAGATTTCAAGGTAACTGAATACTGAGCAGTCACTAAGGACTATGAACTTCTACTAGAATTAACAGTATTAAACTGATAACCCAATTAAAAACAAGTACAACAGGTGATCAGCCTAAAGTACCCTACGGTATGCATATCGTTCAATCGTACTTAAAGTGTACGCACATCGGTCTCCCGACAAATATATATCCCCTTCAAAGAAGGTTGTTCAACTCAGTTAACACAAGAATTCCGACCATTCAATTAGTTTGGACAGCTTTCTAATCATGTTATAAATCTAGCAGAATTAATTGGCATAAACGGCTTTTTAAATGAATAAGCGAAAAATTATAAGTTCAATACTCGAATCAAAGTTCAAGAATAAACAACTCTATTCTATTATATCATAGGATAAGAATCATACTTTCAATTATTTACTTGTATAACCAATAATAGTAGAAGCTTCAAAAATGTTCAATAAAGAGTAGGGTTCAAGTACTTGCCTTTAGCGTAGTTTATCCACGTTAAGTAAACCAATACTTTCGAATCCCTATCGTAATATAATTACGTATATATATATGATATTCATTAGTCATATAGTTTAACATCATATCTTATCTTCGGTTATACGATCGACACATAAGCTAAGTTTTAACCTAGCTACACAGTTATACCACATATAGTATCATATTAATATAACTTTTATCCTTATCGTTCCTCTTGTTGAGTTAGATATATTCTCATATCATCAATATCACATAAAATCACAACGAATAGCAAACGTACCCCTTTTTATAGTATTATTATAAGTTAACCGTCAAATCGGATTCAAGCATCAACATATGATATCACATGGCATGTATACATATTAAAGGATACTTTTATGTTTCTCAAGTTTATCTAAGTTCTCTCTTTCATGATATGGTTTTAAGTTAACACTTTTGACAACATACGGTCATTCAAGGTTATAAAGTCACAAAGTCTAACATGCTTGCTTCTTAAACGTATAAGGTAGTCATATAATTCATATTAGACATGCTTGTGAGTATTCATATCACATATGTGTAATTAGCAATGTCTTGGTTTGAAAATATGCTTCGTTTATGCTTCACTTGAATTACGATACCTAAGCATGGTATATATACATTTATGATACATGAGTAAGTCTAAGAGTATCATCAAACATGTTCACAACTATCAGATTCTAACTCTCAAAGTAGCATGTTAACATTCATGTTCAAAGTTCGTATTTTCATTAGTAAAGACTACTAATAAGTCCAACATGTTCATGCTTCATTACGAAATCCATATACGTAAGTTAGTATGTCCGACATGCATTTCAAAACCATACTAGCATGCTTGCAAGATCAGAATATCAAAACGAATATAATAAGTCAATGTCCATTTTGAAATTCTAAGTGTTCATTGGCATGTTATCAATGTCCTCTAGTATGTTAAACTACTTCACTTACTATACATCATGCTCGCATGCTTATGTACAAATGAAATCAGACCACACTAACACGTCTTCAATTTAGAATTTTAAGGTCCACATGGTTTATTGAGTTTGCATATTGGAAACTCAAGTTTTCTTTTGAAATCAAGCTAGGTGAGTGATTATATGAAAGGCGATATATACTAGCATGTCAAGGACTGAAATAGGCCTAACTAAGTTATATTAGCATGCTCCATAAACCAGATAGCCTAACAAAACTGTCAACAAAATCTGTAGATGGGCACGGCCACGCCCCATTTGTACTAGGAAGACGCGGGGCCGCGCGGCTCCCGTTCCAGACCAGAGAGCAGCCAGCAACGACAATTCACAAACCCAAACACAGAAATTTTCTACGAATTCTCTTCCAGACAACTACATTGCATATCTATTACACTTACAAGTCTATATAACAACTAATTAACATTATCAAACCACAAGATCATGAACTTCATACCAAATTCAAGAATCAAAAATTTGACAGTAACTATAAATGAAGAACAATGAAAGAGGAATTATATACCTCTGTTAATGATTTGAGCTTGCTAATGCTACTATAGAAATCCTCCCTCAACTGTAAACTATTTTGCTAGCAATATACTCTCAATCCAACACTTAAACATAATCTTAGCAATTTGAAAATGGAGAAGGAGAGCTTATATATATAGAAAAACAGATGTCCAGACAAAGCTTATACACTCCATTTCAAACTAACGGATTGACAAATTGCATGAAGGTTAAGAAATGGTAGGTATTTAGGTGGTGAATCAAATCATCAAAACCACTCCCCATTTCATGATGGGCTAGCTATGTTGCTGAGAATTGGAAGAAGAAAAGGGAAATAGGCCTTAGCCTTTTGTCAAGCACGTGAAGAAGAAATGGGTCTAGTATTATGGGACAGCAATATCAATCTCAGCATTCTAGCAAATTTGTACAATGTTATAACATATATTATACACTTAGGTTATCACATATATATTATATATTACAATTACAATTACAATGTAATCCCAATAATACTACTATGTAATTCATATAATATAGTAAATGTAATTTACTCACATATAATCCATGTACATTTTACTATTAACGAATGTACTTCAATTGGGTATTATTCTACTACATCATTCCAATTCTATTGTTCAATTCATATTAATTATTGAAATGTTCATAATTTAATAGTTGTTTACAATACTCTCAAGGTGTATTAATTTAATGTATACTTGCCTACATATTGTCACATAGGCATTTCATGAGGTATTCATAACATATAGTTTCAATATGTCCAATCACATTGCTTCATGTAATATAGTTTAATAAATCTTAATATATAGTTTCTATATAATATAGCCACACCACGCTTTACACTTTGCATACTATATAGTTAACTACTATACGTTATACTTTTAATATCGCATGCTTGTACATAGGAGTAATTAAATTACATATCTTATCAATTAATTAATAATATTAATCAATTCATTTCTCATAAATCAATGAAACTATTAATCTCTAAAATAATTGGTTGGCACTTGCATGATTAAATATCACATGAATATAAATCTTATTATATTTATAAACACGTTGATTACTATTATTATGTCTCTTGCAATAATCACATATTATTAATCACGATTAGTATTCTATAATCAATTAATTAATATTCTATAATAACAGTTAACAATTAATATAGATTAACTGTTCACTTAATAATTTCTTCGTTAATTAATATCATCATTAATATTTTCTATCACTGTGTCACACAAGGCTTTCAACGAGTTTATCGCAAACTCCACATTTTCTCAATTATTATAATTATTTAATTTAATATAATTGAGTTAACTCACAAAATCATTTATTTTCAAATAAATATTCATTTCTATTAATATATTTATTTAATAATATAAGGAAATCCTCGGGTATTACAACAATCTCTTCCTCAGAGGCTAATTCTGGAACAGTTTCAATAATAGGTGAATTTAGGATATAAGTAATCTTTTCAGCAGTGAGAACTATTTTCAGATTCCTTAACCAGTCCGTGTAATTCGGCCCGGTTAGTTTATTAGCATCAAGTATGCTACGCAGTGAAATTAGTGATTTTGACATTTTTAAATTTTTGCATGTGAAAAGACAATATTTTAGAAAACATTCATTTAATTAATTTTATATACCAAAATAAATTAGGACTTATTTTAGATTGGTATCTCCCACTATTTTCTTCAAAGTATATTACTCTCACTTAAATAGTTCGACAACATCTAATTAAATATTTGCTAGTGAGATTAAGGATCCCATTTTAAATGTATATAGCCTTATGTGTGCACAATAAACGATATATATATAAATAGGTAGATAACTCTTGTCAATCACATTAACATGTGACTCCTTGTATTTTGTCTCTTAAATCATAATGCGCAAGTGTGTGCATATCCGAACTAAAATGATTTAAGTTAAGTCCATCATAGCACTACATATATTCAAAAAAGAAAAATATTGTTCTTGTGTGTACACAACAAAACAATATTGTTCAATTAACTATATAAGCATCAAATGTGATTAGATTAATATCTTAAATACGCAATACTCACCATGTATGTGCACAACAAACTCGTATTAAATTAATACTCTATTAATTTATCATGCTAGAAGGCGACGTTTGATATTCCAAATATATTTGAACGTTTTAGACTTAATATAAATTCTTTGAGGGTTTGTTATTATTTGTCTCATCTTGTTTAGCGCGCATACACACACACACACATATAAAATACGCCTTATTTTATTAAAACATGTGAAACATGTTTGCAAAAAATATAATACATATAATACTTAGCATGCACATATAGAATACTATATTCTACCCGGATTGATTATGGACTTTTATTCTAGTTTGGTTCACTAGAGCCACCAAGTGAACCAAAAGGTCAAACCTAGGAGTGCAAGAATTTAAATTTAAACGTTACTATTACATTTAAACTCGGGCTCCACACAAACGGGTCCTTCTGCGCTCCTTGGTCTCTAATTTCTTCAAGATAATTCTAACTATTTTTATTACATTAAACTATTTAATTTAAATAGAAACCTTGATTAGCAGTCAAGGAGAAGTACATAGGAGGGAGATAGAATTTTACATTAAGAAAAAAAAATCGGAGAAGACGAGGTATGCATACCCCATTTAATAAAACTCATTCATTTAAGCATCCAACTAAAATAAAATCCAATCACATTGGTCAATATTCTCATAATCAATCCCATTTATTATCATACATATCACCATATGAATCAATAAATAAATATTCATCTCATGAATTAAAACCATTCCATATATATATGAGTATAATTTAATGGGCAATTTTAAATTACATGAAATCCAATTTCAAGATTAAAATAAACTCTTTATTTTAATTATAAAATTATTAAAAATATTATATATATATATATATATATGTTATATATATATAATTTTCCTGCAGGTTCTTTATATATATAATCGTCCCTTATATAATAATATATCTATAAGTTCCTTATATAAGTTACTTATTTTATATATGCAGGTTCCTTATATATATATATATATATATATATAAACGTCCCTTTTGTAATCAGAAAACCTTCAGATCACTTTTTTAAAAGAATCTAAGTCACTTTGAGTCCTTTTGAAAAACTAATCATGTTATCCACGGAACCAGCAGTCAACGGGAAAATAAAAAATATTTGCTTTCTTTTTTTTTTCTTCTTTCTTTTTTTAAAAAAATAATTGTATACAATTAATTATGCCCAATAAATTATTCTAAATACATACCCATACATATATATGGAATCAAAACAATTAATAATTGCAGAAAGGTTTGGCTCTGATGCCACTATTGGGTTTGTACGAAATTATAGCGTAATCAAATTGTAAAAATTAGCAGAAGCATGGTATATCAGAGTTTAAAAAATTTCTACAAAACGATTACCCGGATCATCCTTTATGCAAATTATTAATTTAAAACGATAAATAAGAAGTTATGAAATCATACCCTTGTAGAACGAAGGTTCCACAGGTACGAGTTCAACTCCTTGTTCTTTGTGATCTACTTGAATTTTCGGGTTAGATTCATTCCTTTGATCAACGTTAGCCACCCAAGTGTTTGGCCTCTAGAGGTGACCCACCAAGGAATATGAATTATTCAAGAAGGAGGGTGGTTGGCTAAACCCTAGTTTTTTATCCTCTATAGAAAAGGTGTAATATCCGAGATTAGTGTGTAATTTGCCAAGTATCAATAAATAAATTTATGTGAAACTCTTGTGTGATTTCTATTATTAGATGTATATGTGCTATTTATATATGTTATGTGATGAGATGTATTTAAATAGTTGGTTTAGTTTAATTTAACTATTTAAATTATTTAGGTAGAAATTAATTCTATTAATTTTGTGGGATGGTATTAAAACATGAGTTGAGTTCGGAGCGGAATTTAGAGACGCGGACTGCGTATTTGAGTCCGAAAAGTCGAAATTAGTCAGGATAGACTGTAACCCCAAAAATGAGTCACGGTTGACTTTTTGGTCAAAGTCAACCGGTTGATTTTTTTGGGTAAAAAGTCAACCATGAATTTCAGAGATGAATTTGACGAAACGGATAGTCCCATGACGTCCGGAACGTCGACTTTAGTATGAATCGATATAAGTATCGAAACGTTTGACTACGAGGGGCAAAATGGTCAAAATAGTTTATTAAGTGATTAAATTGATTATAATAATATTTTTGTAATGGACCAGCAGCTGGAGGGGGCCCACATGACCAACATATTGGGACAAGGGAGGGAGTATATACGTATGTAGTAATATAGAAGGAGGAGGGAGTTGGTTTTATTCCTTAAACCCAAAATCTTTTCATTTCCTCAACTCCCACATTATTTTCATTCATTAACACAATTGGTCATGGGATACACAAAGGGCCTCTCAACTGATGAATTCATATTCACATTACATGAGAATTCAAGCTCTATAAGAGCATCTCTCTCCCATAGTATTTTTTTTTCTTAGAAACTTTACCAAAATAAACTTGAGAGAATGAGAGTTTGAGAGTTTGAGAGCTCTTGAGAATTCTGGAGATTTGGAGAGTCGAAACAAGCAAGGAGGAAAGGATATCAGAATCAAAACAAGGAAGAATTTGCATCAAGAGGTAATCCATGGCCCATTTTATATGTTCTTGAGAAAAATAGTGAAAAATGCATGTATAATCATTGTTAATGATTTGTTTTGGCTTTGTGATGCCATGTTATGGTGTATTACTGTTATGTGGCTATTAAGTAGGAAAATTCTAGACTTAATCATGTTGCAATTACATAGAGAATCAAGGAATTATGCTATGCATGCTATATGTTTGATTAAATGACACTAACATGTCAATTTGTTCGAATCATGGAAATTTGGTGGAATTAAAGGTTGTGTTATGTGTATATATGTTACATTAGATGATCTGGACAGTAGAAGCCTTTCAATTGCATGCTAGAATCAAAAACATAGATTTTTGTCAAAGTTGGTTAAACATAAAATCTGTAAATTTTTGGGTTTTTCGAAGCCATGGAAACATGGTTTATGTGACCCGATTAGTGTATGTAATAATTTTGTAAAATACTATGTAGTATCAAGTACAACCTGACCAAATTTCATAAGCATCGGAGTTAAATTGAGCAAGATATGAAATTCGGAAGCAAGCATGTTCATAAGAAAATCTGCTAAAAATCTGGGTTTTCCAAAAAATTTTGAAGTGTGAAAATATGTTCTGGCACTCTTTTCTAGGTAGCCGGGTTATGGTCTTAACATACTAGTTTCTGGTATGTGTTATTTTTGTAAACTACTATGCTATAGGAAGTATGTTGTGTCCAAGTTTCATGGTCATATCATGTGTGGGTTGTTCAGAATTAATTTGCAAAGTAGGCTGCTCAAACTGCAAAAATTTCTGCGGATGAAGAGCTGCGCAGCTCATAAGGCCTAAGCCTGCGTAGCTGCGCCAGTCCGGGTTGGTCTGGGTCGGGTCGGGCCGAAAAAATTTCAGAAACTTATTTTTCCCAGATTCTAATATTTAACCCCTGGACCTATAATATGCAACATGTTTATGTAATTGAAATGTACAATAATCGAATACGTGTTAGTTAATAACTTATTTAAATAAAAGGAAGCCATTATACATCCAAGTCGTGTTCGAAAACCTATCTGCTTAATGTGACACATATGAATAGGTTACGTGAAGGTTAATTGCTAGCTTTAGCGATAGCAGACATATCAGGCAAGTTTCTTACCCTATTTTTATTGATAAATTATTCAAGCCTTACTTCTTTTATTGCGGTAAGGGTAAGTACCGAGCTCGTGTTTATTCGTTGACACGTACAAGTTCCTTTGTCGTAAAGTTCTACAACTTCAATTATCTTGCAAGTTTTATTGTTGATTACTCAGTTATTGCTTCAACTGCTATGCTTTAAGGTTCTATTTATTTAAAGAACTGTTTCTAAGTATGTTTCCTGACCTTTATTTTCGCCTAGTTATTGTTGATGAAAAATGATTTAATTCAAATCTTTCAAAGCTATTTAATGTTTACCAATCCAAATTGCTTTGGTGCGGTCTCGCATGAATACTAAGATGAACAACTCGAATAAAAGGGCAAACAGATGTCGGGCATATAGTCCCATTTATGCTTATGCAGTTTAAACTTTATACTTGTGCACAATGTAGGGTACGATAGGCTAATCACCTGGAGTACTTGCAGAGACCGTTTGCAATCTATTTGATTGTTAAACTGTCTGATGGTTTTCGATGAAACAAAGTAACGTTCAGGGTATTTAACACCCCTTAGTATGATATTGAGGATTCTTACACTCCTACTCTTTTACATTCTTGTTTAACACTTGATAATTCTTTCAACTGTTGAGATATAGCCATACAGATGCTTTTACTCTTGATGTATGTTTTCAAACTATTGTATATACTTGCTGGGCAATTCGTGCTCATTCTTGCTTAAACAGTTCAGTTAAGGATGAGAAGGCTGAGGGCTCGGGCAAGGACAATGGGAAGTCTAAGATGAAATGTTGAGGGTTGATTATGTAACAAGTTTATATTTTCGCATATGATGATATATAGCGATAAACGCTAAGTTTAAGTTTTAGTTTATTTAAGGTTGTAAAGACTTGGGATTTTATTTGAATAAGTATGTAATAGTTATTATTATTATTATTATTTTCGAAGTTTATGTAGTTAGATGATAATGTATATTGTACCGTGAGCACCAGGTCCTGTAATCGATGTTACATGGATTTGGGGGCGTCACAGGTTGGTATCAGAGCCGTAGGTTATAAACCTTAGGTGGGGAACCTTAGACTATAACCTTAGAGGAGCTAGTGGAGGTAATAAAGAGATGAACTCATGTAGAGTTCTAAGTGTAGTGTCGAATCTATTTTTCTAAAAACAAAATCAATATCTATTTTAAAATACTAATCGAGTTGTTTGTCTTGATTGTAGGATGTCAGGAGAAGAGGAGGTTAGAGATATTCACGTTGTGAGTGAGCAGTTGGTGACAACTGTACCTGAGCCCATAGTTGAGGCATCAGCTAACTCAGACCTAGAGGAGTATCCTGAAGAGGAAGAGGAGCCCGAGGAGGACTCCGAGGAAGCACCTGAGGATGGTCTGCTAGATGAGTTGATGGATAGGATTACAGAGTTGGACGACAGAGTCCATGAGTTGAAGGAGCTGTATCAGGGGGAGCAGGAAGCTGCAGCATTGCTTGAGGCATTAGTGCATCACCTGGTGATTAGGAACGGGGATCTGGCGGACAAGCTGCGAGTAGCAGGTCAGAAGGCGGATAGGCTGAAGGATGAGAAAGAAGCTATCAGGACCCACTTGGGTCATACCATCAATGGGTTGGAGCCGAGGATACAGAGTCTCCAAACTGACAATCAGATCATTACCACAATCTGGGGAGATGAGAGGAGAGGCCGTGCTGGAGCCGAAAAGCTAACTGGCGAGTTAGAAGGAGAAGTGAGAGATAAGAAGGTTAGGATAGACAAGATGAAGTATGCGTTTAAGTCAGCGCATGGGAGGTTCCAGCATAGGGTGTATCACTTTCCACGTGAAGAGTACCGGTTTAGGCATGCTATAAGCCGAGGGCTGGCGCTGGAGATAGCAGATGAAGAGCATGAAGACGCCATTAGGCGGGGTCTTTAGTTTTTTTGTGATGAACTTTTACTATTAGCATATAGAACGCTTAACTATGACATAAAAACTTGGTTTCCGATTTTTGTTGAGTATCTTGGTTTAAATGATGTAAATAGCTTAATGCCATAAGATTATTAAATACCTTGGGTATTATGATTTTTAAGTAAATAAATATGCTTTTATTTAAATGTGCGATGTGATGATTAAGTTTTTATATGAATTATAAATGTTGTAGGAATAAGTTATGAGATGATAACACTAAGTTTATTTAAACAGAAAGATGGCTAGAGGAAGACGTCGTCAACAAGTACTAGAAGGATCAGGCGGTAATGCTGGGGGTGCACCGAACCCTATGCAACAATTTGTAGACATGTTAGTGGGGGCACTTCAAACTCGAACCCCGAATACCAATAACCCTCCAGCGGCCCAAGTGGCAAACTTTAAGGACTTCAAGAGCGCAGGACCCCCTGAGTTCAACGGAACCACCGAACCCATCGAAGCCCAAACATGGATCAAGGAAATGAAAAAGGCGTTCGCTATCGCCCGAGTAGGAGATGAGCAGAAAATAATCTTCGGCATATATATGCTGAAGGGTGAAGCCAACTTCTGGTGGGAGGCAAACCAGACCAGGGCTGGACAAGGTGTGATACCTTGGGAGGATTTTAAGAAGATCTTCTTCGAAAACTATTTCCCTGTAAGTATGTAGAGTCGCATGGAGATGCGGTTCCTGTAGCTGAAGCAAGACGACATGACGGTACCTCAGTACACCGCAAAGTTCAATGAGCTGGCGAGGTTCGCGCCTCATCAGGTTGACACTGAGGAGAGGAAAACAAGGAGGTTTGAACAGGGTCTCAAACCCTGGTTATACAGCAGACTTTCGGTGTTGCAGACGAATAGCTTCGCGACTCTCCTGGGGAAAGCTATAATTGTTGAGGGCGGAAGTGAAGCCCTAATGAAATTTAACAAGGAGAAAAAGAAGAAGAATGAAGGAGGGAATCATGGGGAAGGTAGCAGCGGCAGTGGTGCAAACAAAATGAAGTGGAACAACAACAGCAGTAGAAGCAACAATTTTAATCCGGGAAACTCTAGGGGAAAACTAGGGGAAGCAAAAAAGAGGACTGAGGCATGCAAGGAGTGTGGGAGGAATCACTCGGGGGCATGTCTAAAAGGAAAGAACGTGTGTTTTAATTGCAGGCAAAAGGGACACATCTCTCCCAATTGCTCTGCACCAAAGAGAAATGGATGCTTCAACTGTGGAGCACTGGATCATCAGGCAAGGAATTGCCCAAAGAAGAATTCAGCAGGAGGAAATGGAGGAAGGGGACCAAGCGGTGGAAATCTCATAATAACTGGACCACCAACTCAGAATCGACCAACAGCATGAACTTTGAACATGACAGTTCAGGATGCGGTCGCATCCAAGGATGTGGTTTCAGGTATCATTCCGATCAATGATATATCTGCTTACATATTATTTGATTCGGGTACTACTTGTTCCTTCGTGTCGCATAAATTCTCCTTACGATTAAACTTACCCCAGGAAGAATTAGAATATCCGATGAACATAGAAGTTGCTAATAAGGAAATAATTCCCGTTAGCCATGTCCATAGGAATTGTGTTGTAGATATTAGGGGATATAAGTTACCTGTGGATTTAATTCCGATTCAATTAGGGGAATTTGATATAATTCTAGGAATGGATTGGTTATTTAACCATGGAGCGATGATAGATTGTCAGAAGAAGTGTATAAACCTTAAGACTCCGAATCAGTCTAAGGTAGTATTCTACAGGAGTAAGTCACCGAGACACTCGAATTGTCTGGCGATGATGCAAGCGAGGAAGTTGCTAAGGAAGGGATGTATAGGTTATTTGGCCTATATCGTCGATACGCAAAAAGTAGGGGTAGGGATGGGACAGATACCGGTAGTGAATGAATTTTTGAATGTATTTTCGGAGGAATTTCCAGGTATTCTGCCAGATAGAGAGGTCGAATTCGTTATAGATTTAGTACCGGGAACGGCCACAATTTCAAAAGCCCCATATAGAATGGCACCGGCAGAGATGAAGGAGCTGATGGTACAGTTGCAGGAATTATTGGATAGAAAGTATATTCAACCGAGTGTGTCTCCTTGGGGAGCACCAGTTTTATTTATGAAAAAGAAGGACGGATCGATGAGACTTTGCATCGACTATCGAGATTTGAACAAGGTGACGATTAAGAACAAGTATCCATTACCTAGGATAGATGATCTGTTCGATCAATTGAAGGGAGCGAAGTATTTTTCCAAGATCGACTTGAGGATGGGATATCACCAGTTGAAGGTGAGGAAGGAAGATTAACCTAAGACAACATTCAGGACTTGTTACGGACACTACGAGTTTCTGGTGATGTCATTTGGGTTAACGAACGCGCCGGCGGCATTTATGGACATGATGAATCGGGTATTCAAGCAATACTTAGATAAATTCGTAGTCGTGTTCATAGATGATATCCTGATCAATTCCAAGACTCAGGAGGATCATGCTGAACACTTAAGGTTGGTATTGGAGGCATTGAGGAAGGATAAGTTATACGCAAAATTTTTGAAATGCGAGTTCTGGATGGAGAAAGTTCAATTTCTAGGTCACGTGATTGACAAGGATGGAATTTCTGTGGATCCAGCAAAGGTGGAAGCGGTATAAAATTGGGAACAACCAAAGACACCGATTGAAGTAAGAAGTTTCTTAGGACTGGCAGGCTATTATAGACGGTTCATTCAAGATTTTTCGAAGATAGCGGGAACATTGACAAATTTAACAAAGAAGTTGAAAAAATTTGTCTAGATAGAGAAGTGTGAAGAAAGTTTTCGCGAACTTAAGAAAAGATTGAGTGAGGCACCGGTGTTGTCTTTTCCAGACGATACAGGTGATTTTATGATTTTCAGTGATGCGTCACACAAAGGACTTGGCTGTGTGCTTATGCAACATGGGAAAGTTATTGCTTACGCGTCGCGTCAGTTGAAAGATTACGAAAAAGGATATTCTACCCATGACCTGGAATTGGCAACTGTAGTATTTGCCCTGAAGATTTGGAGGCACTATTTATATGGTGTAAGGTGTGAAATATACACGGACCATAAAAGTCTGAAGTATATCTTCACGCAGAAGGAGTTGAATATGAGACAGAGAAGATGGTTGGAACTAATAAAGGATTATGATTGCGACATCCTATATCATCCAGGGAAAGCTAACGTGGTAGCGGATGCGTAAGCAGAAAAGGCAGCGGTAAGTTGGCAATGCTAACAACTCAGGAGGAATTAGTTAAGGAGATGGCTAGATTGGAACTCGAGATAAAGAGTCCGAGGGAGTCAGATGAGAAGTTGTTTGCAATAGAGGTTTGTCCGACTCTTTTGGATAAAATCAAGGAAGCACAAAGCAGCGATGAAGAATGTGAGAAGGTAAGGAAAAGAATTTTAGATGGAGAAAAGCTTAAGTTCAATATGGGTGATGATGGATTATTAAGATTTGAGAAGAGAATTTGGGTGCCAGAAGTATCTGAATTAAACGAAGAAATCTTGCAGGAAGCTCATAGCTCAAGTTACTCAATCCACCTGGGAAGCACAAAGATGTATTAGGATCTTCGCCAACATTATTGGTGGCCCAATATGAAGAGAGAAGTGGCAGAGTGCGTCAGCAGGTGTTTGACATGCCAGAGAGTTAAGGCGGAACATCAGAGATCGAGCGGGTTACTTCAACCTTTAGAAATTTTGGAATGGAAGTGGGAGCATATCACAATGGACTTCGTGGTAGAACTTCCAACTACACAGAAGGGTTACAATGCAGTATGGGTGATCGTTGATCGATTGACCAAGTCAGCTCATTTCTTGCCAATCAAGATCAGGTATAACTTGGATCAGTTGGCAAAGCTTTACATCAAAGAGGTCATTTCCAGACACGGTGTACCGGTATCAATTGTGTCAGATCGCGATCCGTGGTTCACAACAAATTTCTGGAAAAGCTTTCAAGAACGCATGAGAACGCAACTGAGGTTGAGCACGACGTATCATTCTCAAACAAATGGCTAGAGCGAGAGAACTATTCAAACATTGGAGGACATGCTGAGAGCATGTGTTATGGACTTCAAAGGAAGCTGGGATGACCATCTACCGTTGGTGGAATTTGCATACAACAACAGTTACCACGCAAGCATCGGGATGCCACCTTATGAAGCTTTATATGGAAGGAAATGCAGAACGCCATTGTGCTGGGATGAAGTGGGAGAACGACAACTGCTAGGACCAGAATTTGTGTAGCAAACTGTGAATGTAATCAAAACGATACCAGCGAGACTAGTGACGGCTCATGATCGACAGAAGAAATATGCTGATCAGCATCGGCAACAACGAGATTTCGACGTAGGCACTTATGTGTTTCTGAAAGTGTCACCTTGGAAAGGGAAAATGAGGTTTGGGAAGAAGGAAAAACTTAGTCCCAGATTCATAGGACCCTTTGAAGTGTTAAGGCGAGTCGGTGAGGTGGCTTATAAAATAGCTTTACCTCCGAAGTTAGAACATATACACAACGTGTTCCACGTATCGGTTTTACGACCCTATAAATAGGATTACAAGCACGTCATAGAGTATGAACCCATCCAGTTTGAGAAGGACCTAACCTATGAAGAGGTTCCTATACAGATAATTGATAGAAAAGAGCAAATGTTAAGAAATAAGATAATAACTTCTGTAAAGGTAGTATGGAGGAACCACAACGCCGAAGAGGCTACGTGGGAACTCAAGGAGAAAATGATGAAAAATTACCCTAGTCTTTTTGTTTAACTTGTAATGATTCCGGGGACGGAATCCTTATAAGGGAGGGTGAATGTAATATCCGAGATTATTGTGTAATTTGTTAAGTATCAATAAACGAATTTATGTGAAACTCTTGTGTGATTTCTATTATTAGATGTATATGTGCTATTCATATATGTTATGTGATGAGATGTATTTAAATAGTTGGTTTAGTTTAATTTAACTATTTAAATTATTTAGGTAGTAATTAATTCTATTAATTTTGTGGGATGGTATTAAAACATAAGTTGAGTTCGGAGCAGAATTTAGACACGCGGACTGCGTATTTGAGTCCGGAACGTCGAAATTAGTCAGGATAGACTGTAACCCCAAAAATGTGTCACGGTTGACTTTTTGGTCAAAGTCAACCGGTTGATTTTTTCGGGTAAAAAGTCAACCATGAATTTCGGAGATGAATTTGACCAAACAGATAGTCCCATGACGTCCGGAACGTCGACTTTAGTAGGAATCGATATAAGTATCGAAACGTTTGACTACGGGGGGCAAAATGGTCAAAATAGTTTATTAAGTGATTAAAACTATTAAAATAATATTTTTGTAATGGATCAGCAGCTGGAAGGGGCCCACGTGACCAACATATTGGGACAAGGGATGGAGTATATACGTATGTAGTAATATAGAAGGAGGAGGGAGTTGGTTTTATTCCTTAAACCCAAAAAATTTTCATTTCCTCAACTCCCACATTATTTTCATTCATTAACACAATTGGTCATGGGATACACCAAGGGCCTCTCAACTGATGAATTCATATTCACGTTACATGAGAATTCAAGCTCTATAAGAGCATCTCTCTCCCATAGTATTTTTCTTTTTCTTAGAAACTTTACCAAAATAAACTTGAGAGAATAAGAGTTTGAGAGCTCTTGAGAATTCTGGAGATTTGGAGAGTCTAAACAAGCAAGGAGGAAGGAATATCAGAATCAAAACAAGGAAGAATTCTCACCAAGAGGTAATCCATGACCCATTTTATATGTTTTTGTGGAAAATAGTGAAAAATGCATGTATAATCATAGTTGACGATTTGTTTTGGCTTTGTGATGCCATGTTATGGTGTATTACTGTTATGTGGCTATTAAGTAGGAAAATTCTGGACTTAAACATGTTGCAATTACATAGAGAATCAAGGAATTATGCTATGCTTGCTATATGTTTAATTAAATGCCAGTAACATGTCAATTTGTTTGAATCATGGAAATTTGGTGGAATTAAAGGTTATGTTATGTGTATATATGTTAGATTAGATGATTTGGATAGTAGGAGCCTTTCAATTGCATGCTAGATTCGAAAACATGGATTTTTGTCAAAGTTGGTTAAACATGAAATATGTGACTTTTCGGGTTTTTCGGGGCCTTGGAAACATGGTTTCTGTGACCCGATTAGTGTATGTAATAATTTTGTAAAATACTATGTTGTATCAAGTACAACTTGACCAAATTTCATAAGAATCGGAGTTAAATTGAGCAAGATATGAAATTCAGAAGCAAGCATGTTCATAAGAAAATCTGCAGAAAATCTGAGTTTTCCAGAATTTTTCAAAGTGTCAAAATCTTTTCTGGCATGCTTTTCTAGGCAGCTGGGTTATGGTCTTAACATACTAGTTTCTGGTATATGTTATTTTTGTAAAATACTATGCTATAAGAAGTATGTTGTGTCCAAGTTTCATGGTCATATCATATGTGGGTTGTTCGGAATTACTTCGCAAATTGTGCTGCTCAAACTGCAAAAATTTATGGGGATGAAGAGCTGTGCAGCTCATAAGGCCTAAGCCTGCGCAGCTGCGCCGGTCCGGGTCGGGTCGGGCCGAAAAAATTTCAGAAACTTTTTTTTTCCAATTCCAATATTTAACCCCTGGACTTTATAAGATGCAACATGTTTATGTAATTGAATTGTACGTTAATCGAATACGTGTTAGTGAATAACTTATTTAAATAAAAAGAAGCCATTATACTTCCAAGCCGTGTTCGAAAACCTATCTGCTTAATGTGACATATATGAATAGGTTACGTGAAGGTTAATTGCTAGCTTTAGCGATAGCAGACATATCAGGCAAGTTTCTTACCCTATTTTTATTGATAAATTATTCAAGCCTTACTTCTTTTATTGCGGTAAGGGTTAAGTACCGAGCTCGTGTTTATTCGTTGACACGTACAAGTTCCTTTGTCGTAAAGTTCTACAACTTCAATTATCTTGCAAGTTTTATTGTTGATTACTCAGTTATTGCTTCAACTGCTATGCTTTAAGGTTCTATTTATTTAAAGAACTGTTTCTAAGTATGTTTCCTGGCCTTTATTTTCAGCTAGTTATTGTTGATGAAAAATGATTTAATTCAAATCTTTCGAAGCTATTTATTGTTTACCAATCCAAATTGCTTTGGTGCGGTCTCACATGAGTACTAAGATGAACAACCCGAATAAACGGGCAAACAGATGTCAGGCATATAGTCTCATTTATGCTTGTGTAGTTTAAACTTTATACTTGTGCATAATGTAAGGTACGATAGGCTGATCACCTGGAGTACTTGCAGAGACTATTTTTCAATCTATTTGATTGTTAAACCGTCTGAAGGTTTTCGATGAAACAAAGTAACGTTCAGGGTATTTAACACCTCTTAGTATGATATTGGGGATTCTTACACTCCTACTCTTTTTCATTCTTGTTTAACACTTGATAATTCTTTTAACTGTTGAGATATAGCCATACAGATGTTTTTACTCATGATGTATGTTTTCAAACTATTTTATATACTTGCTGGGCAATTCGTGCTCATTCTTGCTTAAACCTTTCAGTTAAGGATGAGAAGGCTGAGGGCTCGCGCAAGGACAAGGGGAAGTCTAAGATGAAATGTTGAGGGTTGATTATGTAAAAATTTTATATTTTTGCATATGATGATATGTAGCGATAAACGCTAAGTTTAAGTTTCAGTTTATTTAAGGTTGTAAAGACTTGGGATTTTATTTGAATAAGTATGTAATAGTTATTATTATTATTATTATTTTCGGAGTTTATATAGTTAGATGATGATGTATGTTGTACCGTGAGCACCAGGTCTTGTAATCTATGTTACACGAATTTGGGGGCGTCACAAAAAGAGTACTCTCCAACAATTGGAATTACATCAACTGATATCTATTATAAGACTTCTCTTATATAGATATTGGTTAACCCTTCTAATCCTATTAAACATAGGGTTTCATTTAATTAATTAAACTTCTTTAATTAATTTAGTCTTTCCACCACATTGTGAATAATTAATTAAATTTATTTAATTAATTTGCCTCCTAATCTTATTAAGAATAAATGAGAGTACTAATATTAAAATAATTTCTAAACTACTTTAGAAATTAAAATAATTGTAACTGTAAAAATATTAATAAGACTCCTCTTATTAATTTATATTTAATATTTCCAAAATATTAAATATTAAAAATTAAGTTATTTAATTTATTCTACCAACATAGATTAAATTAAATACACTTAATGCATTATTACGATTATGCCATTACCTTCTTAAATAATTATTCTTCCATTTATAGTGTGACCCTTTAGGTTCTCCATATTCAACTGGTTGTGAATAAATCAATTAGAACAATTCTAATCTTATTTAAATAAATAAATTAAACTAATAATCTATTTAAATAAATAATATTTATTCTACAATAGGGATAAGCCTCCCTAGCGATCAACGATTTTCCAGATAATATAGATTTTAACATTAATCATAAAAGAACCTCTGAGTAAATAGTTACCGTACAATTCAATCCTTCCATTATATAATGTCCCAATTAAATATAAGACATGAAATTACTGTCAAGCCTTATTTTATTTAATTATATGTATTTCGATTAGAAAATATACAACTCCAAATAATGCTAATTAGAAACTTCTTTCTAATTTCATTCTGTCTTGACCAAGGACTACTGGGTTGTTATTTAACGAATCACATATGACATATCTCTTCTTTTACTAGAAGTGGTAGATTCTTTATTGACCATTCATTATCTCCATATGTAACTTATTACACCCAAGCATACCCTTTGATATACCCTAATGGTCTTAAGGAATAAGTCAAAGTATAATTCATTACACACAAAATACTATGATAATCTCAAGTCCAAGGATCACTTTTATATACTACTATCACATTAGGAATTCCTATTGACAGACAAGTAAAACTCTATTAGGTATTCCATAGCGAGTCACCTTCAGTGAACTTATTCTCCAATAAGCACCTACATACTTGTTTTAGTGTCTCCACACAATGATTATGAGATCAATCATCCTTATCCAATGAGCAAGCAACATATGTACCAATCTATCTGGATTTACTAATCCCCTTTTTAGTAATCCAACGATTGGGAACTATTTTAGTTTTTAGCTTTCTAAGAATTTAGATCTCATTAGCATGATCAACATCATTATTCTAAAAGCATTGCTTAAAACTATGGGTTATTTATATATTATAAAATCAGCATCATGTAGATAATTAAATGCCTTAAATAAATGAATACTTTTATTAATAAATAAATAAGATCGTTTACAAAGTATATGCTTTATCATCATACATGATTGGCTTGTATGCATACTACTTTCAGTATGCATATAAGTTAATCATGTTTGATGATAAAACATATACTTTGTAACAATCTTATTCATTTATTAATAAAAGTGTTATTTAATTAAAGATATTTATTTATCTACATGGTGTTGTTTTTATAATATGTGATAAACCCATAGTTTTAAGCAATACTTTTAGAATCATGATGATGATCATGCTAATGAGATCTAAATTTTTTTATAGCTTAAAACTAAAATAGTTCCCAATCAATGGATTACTAAAAAGGGGATTAGTGAATATGGATAGATTGGTATATACGTTGCTTGCTCATTGGATGAGGATGATCGATCTCATAATCATTTGTGTGGAGACACTAAAGCAAGTATGTAGGTTCATAGTGGAGAATAAGTACAGTGAACGTGACTCGCTAAGGAATACCTAATAGAGTTTTACTTGCCTATCAATAGGAATTCCTTTAGTGATAGTAATACAAATAATCTTTAGAACAGAGATCATCATAGTATCTTGTGTATGATGAGTTATACTTTGACATGTCCCTTAAGACGCTAAGGGTATATCAAAGGGTATGATTGTGTATAATACTTTATACATAGAGATAATGAATGATCGATAAAGAATTTACCTCTTCTAGTAAAAGAAAAGAATGTCCTTTGTGATTCGATAAATGACAACTCAGTAGTCCTTGACCAAGGCCAAATAAAATTAGAAAAGAGTTTTTAATTTGTATTATTTGTTGGGTTTGTACGAAATCGTGACACAATCAAATTGCAAAAATTAGCGGAAGCATGGTATATCAGAGTTTAAAAAAATTTCTACAAAACCATTACCCGGATCATCCTTTATGCAAATTATTAATTTAAAACGATAAATAAGAAGTTATGGAATCATACTCTTGTAGAACGAAGCTTCCACAGGTACTAGTTCAACTCCTTGTTCTTCGTGATCTCCTTGAATTTCCGGGTTAGATTCCTTTCTTTGATCAACGTTAGCCACCCAAGTGTTTGGCCTCTAGAGGTGATCCACCAAGAAAGAGAAATTATCAAGAAGGAGGGTGTTTGGCTTAGTGTTCTATCCTCTATAGAAAAGGAGTACTCTCCAATAATTAGAATTGCATCATCTAATATCTATTATAAGACTTCTCTTATATAGACATTGGTCAACGCTTCTAATCCTATTAGACATGGGATTTTTTTTAATTAATTAAACTCCTTTAATTAATTTAGGCTTCCCACCACATGGGAATAATTAATTAAATTCATTTAATTAATTTGTCTCCTAATCTTATTAGGAATAAATGAGAGTACTAAATATTAAATTAATTACTAAACTCCTTTAGAAATTAAAATAATAATAATTGTAATAATATTAATAAGACTCCTCTTATTAATTTATATTTAATATTTCCAAAATATTAAATAATAAACATTAAGCTATTTAATTTATTCTATCACCATAGATTAAATTAATTATACTTAATGCATTATTACGATTATGCCATTACCTTCTTAAATAATTATTCTTCCTTTTATGGTGTGACCCTTTAGGTTCTCCATATTAAACCGGTTGTGAATAAATCAATTAAAACAATTTTAATCTTATTTAAATAAATAAATTAAACTAATAATCTATTTAAATAAATAATATTTATTCTACAATAGGGATAAGCCTCCCTAGCGATCAACGACTTTCCAGATAATATAGATTTCAACATTAATCATAAAAGAACCTGTGAGTTAATAGTTACCATACAATTCAATCCTTCCACCATACAATGTCCCAATTAAATATAAGACATGGATTTACTGTCAAGTCTTATTTTATTTAATTATATGTATTTCGATTAGAAAATGCACAACTCCAAATAATGCAAATTAAAAACTCCTTTCTAATTTCATTTCACCTTGGCCAAGGATTCCTGGGTTGTCATTTAACGAATCACATAGGACATATCTCCTCTTTTACTAGAGGTGGTAGATTCTTTATTGATCATTCATTATCTCCATATGTAACTCATTATACCCAAGCAAACCCTATATATGCCTTAAAAGGTCTTAAGGAATAAGTCAAAGTATAATTTGTTACATACAAGATACTATGATGATCTCAAGTCCAAGGATCACTTGTACTACTATCACATTAGGAATTCCTATTGACATGCGAGTAAAACTCCATTAGGTATTCCATAGCGAATCACGTTCAGTGAACTTATTCTCCAATAAGCACCTACATACTTGCTTTAGTGTCTCCACACAAATGATCATGAGATCAATCATCCTCATCTAATGAGCAAGCAACATATGTACCAATCTATCCGGATTACTAATCCCCTTTTTAGTAATCCCACGGTTGGGAACTATTTAAGTTTTAAAACTTTCTAAGAATTTAGATCTCATTAGCATGATCATCATCATGATTCTAAAAGCATTGCTTAAAAGTATGGGTTATTTACATATTATAAAAACAGCAACATGTAGATAATTAAATGCCTTTAATAAATGAATATTTTATTAATAAATAAATAAGATTGTTTACAAAGTACGTGCTTTATCATCATACATGATTGGCTTGTATGCACACTACTATCAATCTCCCACTTGCACTAAAGCCAATCGTCATGGTATCTCATACCCATCTTCTCTAAGTGACGATCAAACTGCTGTTTTGTTAAAGCTTTAGTAAATGGATCTGCAATGTTATCTTGAGAGTCTACACTCTCCTCTTTCAATGATTTTTTTTAATCAAAGTGCCGCAACACATGTTTAGATTCAAGATGAGACTTAGGAACTATTCCTAGTTCTGTAATGAACTTTTCATCCGAAACATCAACTTGCAGCTTCACTTGCAGTTATATACTTTGTCTTTGTCACTAACCCAGCAACTTTTGCTGTTTGAAACCTTTCCAATTTACTGCACCACCTTTTAAGGTAACGACTTACCATAAAGTGGATTTTGTTGTAGTCTTGGTCAGTCTGAAAACTTGAGTCTGTTTAGTCTTCTAGTTTAATTCAGACCCATCATGTGTCATGATGACATCCTTAGTGTCAGTTAAGTACTTTGAGATGTTTATCACTGTCTCACAGAGATCTTCTCCAGAATATGACTGATCAACATCAAGTCTTGTATATTTCATTGCATACATAATAGTTACTTATGCGATCTCTCTTTTACTGAGGACAATTTTAGAGAGATACACTCCATGGCTCATCATCATGAGGCACCTTTTGGAGTTTCCATGCTAAACACCTTTAGCATCTAATGAATATACGTTTCCATGGGTTAAGCCGAACATCCTTTTAAATCTATTAATACAGATTTATATCCCCAATGTGGGATGTTCTACCCAAATCATTCATGGAGGAATGTTTAGACAACTTTATTTTGATCGATTTTAGCATAGAAGTTTTATTCCCTATCAGTAATATATCATCAACATATAATACAAGGAATGAAACTGCGCTCCCACTAACCTTCTTGTACACACATGGTTCATCGTCATTTTTGATAAAATCAAACTCTTCGATTGTCTCATCAAAACGAATGTTCCATCTACGAGAAGCTTGCTTCAATCCATAAATGGATCGTTACAACTTACAGACTTGATTTATTCCAACCTTTGAAACAAATCCCTCTGGTTGTGTCATATACACATCCTCCTCAAGTTTCCCATTGAGGAAGGCCGTTTTCACGTCCATCTGCCAGATCTCATAGTCGTTATAAGCTGCAATCGCAAGCAAAATCCGAATGGACTTGAGCATAGATACTGGTGAAAAGGTTTCATCATAATCAACTCCTTGTCTTTGTTTGAAACCTTTTGCAACCAGTCGGGCCTTATAGGTCTCCACCTTGCCGTCCGCTCCAGTCTTTCTTTTAAAGACCCATTTACACCTAATAGGCTTAATGCCTTCAGGTGGTGAAACCAAAGTCCATACTTTGTTTTCATACATGGAGTCCATTTCGGATTTTATGGCTTCAAGCCATTTCCCTGAGTCTTTATTACTCATAGCCTGTTCGTAATTCAATGGATCATCATCATTCATGATGTGTACCTCATCGTCATCCTCTATAACGAATCCATACCTCTCAGGTATCTTCGGTACTCTTCCAGATTTACTAACAGGGTGTAGTATAGTAGGTTCTTCTACTTGGTCAGGTACCTGACTTTGATCCGTGATAATTTGTGGTTCTTGAACTTCTTCAAGATATATCTTACTCCCACTGACCCCTTCATGGATAAACTCCTTTTCCAAGAAGGCAGCATGTTTCGCAACAAACACCTTTTGATCAGTTGGATGATAGAAATAATACCCTAAAGTTTCTTTAGGGTATCCCACAAATCTACACTTATCGGATTTAGTCTGTAGCTTATCATTTTCAAACTTTTTGACATAAGCTGGGCAACCCCAAGTCTTAATATGCTTAAGATTTGGTTTCCTCCCCTTCCACATCTCATATGGAGTCTTTGGGACGGATTTGGTAGGTACCTTGTTAAGTAGGTATGCAGCCGTTTCTAGGGCATATCCCCAGAAAGAAATTGGAAGGTCGATAAAACTCATCATGGATCGAACCATGTCCAACAGTGTTCGATTTCTCCTTTCAGATACTCCATTTAACTGTGGTGTACCTGGAGGAGTCCATTGTGAGATTATACCATTTTCTTTGAGACAATAGAGAAACTCACCGCTTAAGTATTCTCCACCTCGATCTGATCGAAGTATCTTTATACTCTTGCCCGTTTGTTTCTCTACTTCACTTCTGAACTCTTTGAACTTTTCAAATGATTTTGACTTGTATTTCATTAAATACACATATCCAAATCTTGAGTGATCATCAGTGAAAGTAATAAAATAAGAATACCCACCCCGTGCACTTGTTGTCATAGGTCCACAAACGTCTGTGTGAATCAATGCCAACAACTCTGTAACTCTTTCTCCTTTTCCACTAAAAGGAGATTTAGTTATTTTACCCATGAAATAAGATTCACAAGTTGGATATGATTCATAATCAGATAACTCAAGGAGCCCATCTTTATGCAACTTGGATAATCTTGTTTCATTGATATGACCGAGTCTACAGTGCCACATGTAAGTATAATTAATATCATCTCTTTTCCTTTTCTTAGTTTGTTCAATTTAAAAAATATTTTCTTGTAAGTCAAGTGTATAAAGTCCATTTCGCAAATTTTCAATACCATATAAAACATCGTCTTTATAAATAGAACAACTATTGTTCTTTATAACAACGTTAAATCCTTCCATATCCAATACAGAAATTGAAATAATGTTTTTAATAATATTCGGAACATAATAACAATTATTAAGATAAATGAACTTGCCCGAAGGCATTGCTAAATAATAAGTTCCTACAGCTAATGCAGCAACCTTTGCTCCATTCCCCACTCGTAGGATCACCTCATCATTGTTCAGCTTTCTACTTCTGACCAGTCCCTTCACATTATTACATATGTGAGAACCACAGCCGGTATCCAATACCCAAGTAGAATTTTGACTTTCTGAAAAATTAATTTTAATCATGAACAAACCTTGATTGGAAGTCGAAGCTTCTCCAAGCTTCTTCTTTGCCAGAAACTTCTTGCAGTTCCTCTTCCAATGACCCGGCTCGTTGCAATGGAAGCACATTCCTTTGCTAGCTGGATCAGATTTCTTTTGTTCCTTTATGTTCACTTTGCCCTTGGTCATCCGAGATCGGAAGAGCTCCTTAGATATCTCATATCTAGCAGTCCTACTTTGTTCACCATACAACTCCTTGAGGTGAATCAACATAGTAGGAGCATCCATGTTTTCGTGCTGACGCTGAAGCTCGTTATTCATGGATGCGAGCATGATGCATTGAGCCACAGATGCATCATCTTGCCACTTATTGAAAGTGGCAATCTCTTCCTCAGAGGTTGTTTCTGAAACAGATTCAGGGACAGTTGAATTTAGGAGATAAGAAATCTTTTCAGCAGTGAGAACAATTCTCAGATTTCTTAGCCAGTCCTCATAATTCGGTCCGGTAAGCTTGTTTGCATCAAGTATGCTTCGTAGTGAGATTAGTGATTTAGACATTTTTAAAATTCTGCATGTGAAAGAAAATAACATTTTAGCAAACATTCATTTTATTAACTTTGCATACCAAAATAAATTTAGGTCTTTATTTTAAATTGGTATCTCCCACTATTTTTATCAAACTATATTACCCTCACTTATATAGTTCGGCAACATCTAATTAAAGATTTGCTAGTGAGAATAAGGATCCAATTTCAAATGTATATAACCTTGTGGATAGCACAACAAGCGATATACAAATAAATAGGTAGACAACTCTTGTCAATTACAACACTATATAACTCCTTTTATTTTGCCTCTTAAATCATAATGGTCAAGTGTGTGCACATCCGAACTAAAATGATTTAAGTTAAGTCCAGCCTAGCACTTCCATAAATTCAAAAAAGAAAAATGTTCGTCCTTGTGGATAGCACAACAAGACTAGATCGTTCAATTTTCTTGATAAGCATCAAATGTGATTAATTAACATCTTAAATACGCAATACTCGCCTTGTGGATAGCACAACAAGCTCATATTAAATATTTAATACTCTATTAATTTATCATGCTAGAAGGCGACGTTCGATATTCCAAATATCATTTGAACGCTTCGGACTTAATATTATTTCTTTGAGGGGTTTGTTATTATTTGTCTCATCTTGTTTAGCGCGCATGCACATATATATATAAAATACGCGTCATTTTATTAAACATGCGAAGCATGTTTGCATAAAATATAATATATATAATATTTAGCATGCAATATAGAATATTATATTCTACCCGGATTGATTATGGACTTTTATTCTAGTTTGGTTCACTAGAGCCACCAAGTGAACCAAAAGGTCAAACCTAGGAGTGCAAGAATCTAAATTTAAATATAACTATTACATTTAAACCCGGGCTCCATACAAACGGGTCTTCACGCGCTCCTTGCTCCTTGGTCTCCAATTTCTTCAAGATAATTCTAACTATTCTTATTACATTAAACTATTTAATTTAAATAGAAACCTTGATCAACAGTCAAGGGGAAGTACATGGGAGGGAGATAGAATTTTACATCAAGAAAAAAAAAATTAGAGAAGACGAGGTACGCAGACCCCATTTAATAAAACTCATTCATTCAAGCATTCAACTAAAATAAAATCCAATCACATTGGTCAAATAGTCCATAATCAATCCCCATTTATTTTCATACATATCACCATATATATCAATAAATAAATATTCATCTCATGAATTAAAACATTCCATATATATATGAGTATCATTTAATGGGCAATTTTAAATTGCATGAAATCCAATTTCAAGATTAAAATAAACTCTTTATTTTAATTATAAAATTATTTAGAATATAATATATAAATATATCATATTTATTTTTTAAAAAGAAGTCACCTTCTTTTATTAAAAGAGTCCTGCAGGTTTATTAAAAAAGTCCTTTCATGATGGGTCACTTTCTTTTTGGAGTAAGAAAGAGACAACACCTTTTCTTTGCAGAATTCAAGATTAGCACACAAAAAAAATTGTGATTCGTCCCAAAAAAAAGACCTTTTTTTTTCTTTTTCTTTTTTTAAAAAAATATAATTTTATACAATAAAATTATGCCCAAATAAATTATTTTAAATACATACCCATATGTATATGAAATCAAAAATAAATTAATAATTGCATAAAGATTTGGCTCTGATGCCACTGTTGGGTTTGTACGAAATCGTGACGCAATCAAATTGCAAAAATTAGCGGAAGCATGGTATATCAGAGTTTAAAAAAATTTCTACAAAACCATTACCCGGATCATCCTTTATGCAAATTATTAATTTAAAACGATAAATAAGAAGTTATGGAATCATACTCTTGTAGAACGAAGCTTCCACAGGTACTAGTTCAACTCCTTGTTCTTCGTGATCTCCTTGAATTTCCGGGTTAGATTCCTTTCTTTGATCAACGTTAGCCGCCCAAGTGTTTGGCCTCTAGAGGTGATCCACCAAGAAAGAGAAATTATCAAGAAGGAGGGTGTTTGGCTTAGTGTTCTATCCTCTATAGAAAAGGAGTACTCTCCAATAATTAGAATTGCATCATCTAATATCTATTATAAGACTTCTCTTATATAGACATTGGTCAACGCTTCTAATCCTATTAGACATGAGATTTTTTTAATTAATTAAACTCCTTTAATTAATTTAGGCTTCCCACCACATGGGAATAATTAATTAAATTCATTTAATTAATTTGTCTCCTAATCTTATTAGGAATAAATGAGAGTACTAAATATTAAATTAATTACTAAACTCCTTTAGAAATTAAAATAATAATAATTGTAATAATATTAATAAGACTCCTCTTATTAATTTATATTTAATATTTCCAAAATATTAAATAATAAACATTAAGCTATTTAATTTATTCTATCACCATAGATTAAATTAATTATACTTAATGCATTATTACGATTATGCCATTACCTTCTTAAATAATTATTCTTCCTTTTATGGTGTGACCCTTTAGGTTCTCCATATTAAACCGGTTGTGAATAAATCAATTAAAACAATTTTAATCTTATTTAAATAAATAAATTAAACTAATAATCTATTTAAATAAATAATATTTATTCTACAATAGGGATAAGCCTCCCTAGTGATCAACGACTTTCCAGATAATATAGATTTCAACATTAATCATAAAAGAACCTGTGAGTTAATAGTTACCATACAATTCAATCCTTCCACCATACAATGTCCCAATTAAATATAAGACATGGATTTACTGTCAAGTCTTATTTTATTTAATTATATGTATTTCGATTAGAAAATGCACAACTCCAAATAATGCAAATTAAAAACTCCTTTCTAATTTCATTTCACCTTGGCCAAGGATTCCTGGGTTGTCATTTAACGAATCACATAGGACATATCTCCTCTTTTACTAGAGGTGGTAGATTCTTTATTGATCATTCATTATCTCCATATGTAACTCATTATACCCAAGCAAACCCTATATATGCCTTAAAAGGTCTTAAGGAATAAGTCAAAGTATAATTTGTTACATACAAGATACTATGATGATCTCAAGTCCAAGGATCACTTGTACTACTATCACATTAGGAATTCCTATTGACATGCGAGTACAACTCCATTAGGTATTCCATAGCGAATCACGTTCAGTGAACTTATTCTCCAATAAGCACCTACATACTTGCTTTAGTGTCTCCACACAAATGATCATGAGATCAATCATCCTCATCTAATGAGCAAGCAACATATGTACCAATCTATCCGGATTACTAATCCCCTTTTTAGTAATCCCACGGTTGGGAACTATTTAAGTTTTAAAACTTTCTAAGAATTTAGATCTCATTAGCATGATCATCATCATGATTCTAAAAGCATTGCTTAAAACTATGGGTTATTTACATATTATAAAAACAGCAACATGTAGATAATTAAATGCCTTTAATAAATGAATATTTTATTAATAAATAAATAAGATTGTTTACAAAGTACGTGCTTTATCATCATACATGATTGGCTTGTATGCACACTACTATCATTATTTGGAGTTGTGCATTTTAGGATCGAAATACATATAATTAAAATTAGACTTCATAGTAATTCTATTTCTTATATTTAATTGGGACATTGTATGGTGGAAGAAATGAATTGTACGGTAACTATTTACTCAAAGGTTCTTTTATGATTAATGCTGAAATCTATATTATCTGAAAAGTCGTTGATCGCTAAGGGGGGCTTACCCTTATTATAGAATAAATATTATTTATTTAAATGAATTATTAGCCTAATTATATATTTAAATAAGATTAGAATTATTCCAATTGATTTATTTTCAATCGGTTTAATATGGAGAACCTAAAGGGTCACACCATAAAACGAAGAATATTTATTTAAGAAGCAAATGGCATAATCGTAATAATTTGTTTAGTGTATTTAATTTAATCTATGATGATATAATAAATTAAATAGCTTAATATTTATTATTTAATATTTTGGAAATATTAAATATAAATTAATATAAGGAGTCTTATAATTATTATTACTATTCATATTATTATTTAATTCCTAAATAAGTTTGGGAATTAATTAATAATGTCGACGTCGAAAAAAAAATACCGTCGAGTTGCACGGAATCTTTTTCTCTTCCTAAGTTTTGTGGTCTTCTACCCTTATTACCTTGTCTATTTTATGAAGGGTGAAGTTTTTTAGAAAAAGGCCAACATGTACCATGTCGACGATTTAAACGGTTTTATAGAGCCCCCAGTTGATAGATTTAAAATGGTTGTACCAACTTAACCGAGTTTTGTTTGAAAGTAGGCCCAATTGCTGGACACTGTCGAAACTTGATCTTTAAAATTGAAATTCTAAGTTCGGGGGCTTGGTTAAGTGGGGGGAAGGTGTTCGGCACCCCCCAACTTCCGTGAAACACGGTACCACATATTTTTAATATTTCTCTTTTTATTTGCAATGTGTGTGTGAGTGCTAAAAGAAATTGGGCCTACGTTTTCTTTGTTTTGAAAGTTTTGTCATGCTTCGTTGAACCTATATACGAAGGGTTTGATTTGATTTGCAAAAGTCCATTTTTAAACAAGATATGAAAATGATGTTTTAAAAAGATGGTTTTCAAACCCTTACACTCACGTAGGAATTGAAGCATGTTGATACTTTCATTTTTTTTATCTTTTCAGCCTTTTGGCTCAATTTGAATGGTGATTGTCGGGCTGCGAAGCATCCTCGACCACAGAATATTTACAAGTGTCGGTCTTCTCATGGGCATGGCAACCATCGAAGTGACTCTGACACGACAAACTATATTTTTATAACGTTTGAGACCTTAAACCCGGATAACTGTTTTAAGGTCTTTCGGATGCACATTGTTTCCAAAAAAATTGGCAGGGTACATTTGTAATGTGGAGTTTGTCCATCGTGGGAATCAGATTCTGATCAGTTTGATTATAAATCTCACGATTCCTAGGCTCACAGAGGGAAGCCAAAAAAACCTGCACAGTAAAGATATTCACAGAAAATATATATTTACATCTATACGTCGCAAAAACAAAGGATTCATCAGTCAAATCCTGGCATGCACGTAGTCAAAGCTTCTCGTTCCTACTAGATAGCGATCTAAGGGCTGCGAGGTTGCTTTAAGAATGAACGAAACTAGAAAGAAAGCTAGATTTAAATAAATCTTGGCCATTCTAGCTTCCCGATTCCGGTTAGACCTATTTTGAACCGTTTGAAAGGTAGAAAGGGCTAGATTTAGACAAAACACACCCACGGATCAGTCTGGATGCCTTGATACAATTAGAACCTGCCGTTCATACTGTCGGACCTTCCCGATGCTTTGACAGCGGCAATTTTCTGCAGTTCTCATCATTGGTCCCCGAATATCACTTCGGGATGATAACCAATGGCTTACATAAAGTTCTTCTTTTCATCAGGAATCCGCCGCTCATACACAGGATTTCAGGACAATCAGCTCAATCACGTAGCAGTTTTTTTTGGATTTAACTTTTTAGCTCTTGTAAATTCCATTTCCTCTCAAACTGGACGGAGCTGGAGGGGGCGGGCCCCACCTTAGGGAGCCGCAGGTAAAGGTACGGTAGTCGTAGGTGGGGCTGCTCCCTCCTGTGAGTTTAAGTTGAGCTACCGTGCCTTTTAAAATTCATTTTCAGTTTTGAATCCTAAAGGAAATCTGATTTTCTTTCTTAGATCTACGGAGTTTGGGCAACTTTTTTTAGATTTCGTCAGCGCACAAACGCTCTGCACATCTCTGGCAACGTTTACATCCTTTCTTTTCTAAATTTGACCGTTAGAATGTTGTAAACCACATAGTGTGCTTTTAAACGCAATGTATCAAATATGTATACTTATATGACTTGCTAAAAAATTTTAGACTTCATAAGTATGCATATTTTACTGTGATGCACGTTTTAACGTAAGAAAATTTGAATTATGAGATAGTCAATTAATGCCCCTTTTGATCAGTTTACTATCCTTTTTGAGGCCAAATGAGCCTGGATTTTTAACTAAAAATGTCCATGGTAATTTAGTTGCCATGTGGAGTTTACTTTTGATTTTTTTTCATAAATATGAACTGTTACTATTTTTTGGGTAGGTGTGCTACTGAATGGCCACTTAGTCATGCCTGCATGCATGCAGACAGTCCATTTTATAAAGGTTACTCTAGAGAAATTTTTTCAAAAGCCTGAGCATTTAATAAACATGCAATTTTGACTCTACTGGGGATTTTTGTTGAATCATGCATGTTTTAGGATTCAAAAAATGCATAAAATAATGCTTTAATTTAATAAGCCACAGGTTTAGGCATACCTCACCCTTTCTAAGGTGATTTGGAGACTTTGTCCAGGTTATGGAGCCAGATAGACCCGGTAGTGCCAACAAGGTTGTTCCAGGACTTAGGCGGAGGAGAGTCTTCGATGTTCCTCAGCCACGGCTAGCCCGGCCGCCTCGCAAATTGGTTGAGTCACTGATTCATCCTATCCGGGTTGATCCACCGGTTGATGTGGACGATGAGGATGTGACGCCCCCAAAATAGGTTCTATACCAACCCATTCTGAGTCGCCAAATACATGGCACAGAATTCCAAATACAAATCTTTTATAACAAAAGGTCGTGAGAAATACGGCCATACAAATGCAAATCGTATATAATACGAAATATAAACATTCAAATTCATTCCTTATTCATTACAATTATTATCCCACTATTTTATATAATAGTGAGGACTTCTACAGATCTAACTCTGATCATCACACTGTTCCCCGAGTAGTCCCCGCAACATTCTCATTCCATAAAGAGGACAATAGATGAAAAGGGTGAGCTCAACTAGCCCAGTAAAGAATATTATGACTAAGATAATGGAAAATAAATTATCGTTAGTCTTCAACAATTCAGATAAAATATTATTGACAACAAGTTTTAGATCAATATTCGTAGTGGAAATAACAATTCATTAGAAGAGTTAAGTAGAGAATGAAGTTTACTATCTTCTATGATTTAAAATTCCATCATCAATATTTTATCCATGTAACATCAATCAATATATATCTCAAATCAAATATTCATCTTTGCACTACGGGCTAAAAATATTTATTTGTATCACCAGTGGTCATGTTCATCTCAACACCTGTCCATCTTTGCACTATGGGCCAAAGATATTCATCATATAATCATTCATCTTTGCTCTACAGGCCAAACATATTCAGTTATATCACCATTAAGGACTGAGGATGATGAAAAATAATATAAATAACGAATCCAGTGAGATAGAGGACAAAGATTAGGGATTCGTAATTTAATTTATCCAAGTTCAAGAATATTCCATAATAATACTTTGTGGAGCAAAATTCAAGAATAAAGATCAAAACTTGGATCTAATCAAAGATAGGAACCTTCACAAGCAACTTGGACAAATAGAAGAAAATTTAATTTTTCTGTGAATAGTGTCGTATACGTGAATATTGCCGTATACGTGAATAGTAACTCCGACGAAAAAAGTAAGAATTTCATAATAAAATTTATGACAATATTTTGGTATAATGATATTGAAAAGAATAACATTATTTACGAAAGAAAATAACATCCCTTACCTTAACCGGAGAGTTGTTTTGACTGGAATATCGGATATTATATGGACGAAAACCTACACTGTTATCAACACTCAAAGTATCTAAATACTCACAAGAAATACGCTCGATATTATAGAGAGAATTTTTTTTTATTCTAGTGTGATTTTCATTTCTAACTAAGCACCCTATTTATAGGAAAAACTTAGGGTGCCAAGATTGACAAATTTGCAAACGGAGGAAATTTCTTCAGCACACATTTTGAAAAATTTGCCTGGCTGCTTTCAAAGTCAAAAATCAGAATTTTTCAACAAAAAACAAAAGTGAGGCCCACCCATGTTTTTTAATAAAAATATTTATTTCTGAAACTTCAATAATTCATAATAAATAGCTCTTTTATCAGAAAAATACAAATTCTATATCTGTTTCATAGGAAATTTAATTCTTTACAACTTTGTAGAAGGAAGTTTTTCCAAATTCCGAACAGAAAATGACTGAAATCCATATACGGATAATTTTTCACACAAAAAAATACTGATAAAAATACCACAGCACTAATTCCTTCTTTTATATCCACAAATAAATATTTCCTTATCATATAAATTAATAATAAATTATTCACAAATAATATTACAGAACTATAATATTGACAACCAGGTCGTTCCCAGGAAAGAGGGGGCCTTCCGATAAAGATTTCTCCGTACTGGCGCGCAATTAAATAACCCTTCCTAGACAGAACTTTCTTAGACATTGCCAATAATGCTATCTAATAATATTATTCAAATTAAAAGAGTGACAATTATTGATTTAATAATGTAAAATACTGTGCAATGACAATTATTGAATCAATAATATAAAATATCAACGTAGCAATTATTGATATAAAATATCAATGTAGTAATTATTGAACCAATAAAATATTATGAAATTGTAGCAATTATTGAATCAATAATATAAAATATTGAATAGTAATTACTGTAACAATTATTAAGTAGTGACTTCTTACGTAAGAATCAATAATTAGAATTACTATGTAATACCGTGTGCTGCTGTGCAACACCACGTTTTACTGTATTTTTATCACAGGGTTATTTCAACAGTACTAACGGTAACAACTATGCCGTTATTTTATAAAAAGGTTATTTCTGTCGCTTTCTATATCCGACAGTTATTCCGTTGTGAGGCCCACAAATGGCTGCGCCGTCGTACGAATATTCCCCGACAACAAGAATATTTCACGACCAAACGAATATTCCCCGACAACAATAAATATTTTATAAGCACTTGCTTATTTTGAAATTTTTGCACCTTTCACCCATGACTTATCACATTTATCAAATCAACACCTTACTATTTCAAAATAATAAATAAAGAAATTTAAATTTTTATTTATAAAATTTGGGGTCTTACAACCTCCCCTCCTTATGAAATTTCGTCCTCGAAATTAATATACGTACCTGGTATGTCAAAGAGGTGAGGATACCTCGCTTTCATTTCTGATTCTAACTCCCAAGTCATTTCCTCAATTTCATAGTTTCTCCATAAAACTTTGACTTGAGGTATAACCTTTGAGCGTAGGACATGCTCCTTCCTATCCAAGATCTTGACAGGTACCTCCACGTATGTTAAATCTTCAACTATCTCATCTGGTTCTAACTCAATAATGTGGTTTGGGTCTTTCACATATTTACGAAGCACGGATATGTGAAAAATATTATGAACACGAGACATGCTTGGAGGTAAGGCGAGTCTATAGGCCACATTTCCTACTCGGTCAAAAATTTTAAATGGACCAATGAATCGAGGATTGAGCTTTCCTCTCTTCCCAAACCTCGTAACTCCCTTCCATAGAGCAACACATAACAATACATGATCCCCAACATTAAATTCCACGTCCTTTCGATGAAGATCCGCATAACTCTTTTGTCGATCCTGTGCCGTTTGTATACGTTGTCAGATCATTTGGATCTTTTCGTAGTCATACCTACCAACTCTGGTCCCAACAATGTTGCTTCACCCACCTCATCCCAGTATACTGGAGAACGACATTTTCGTCCATACAATGCTTCGAATGAAGCCACTCCTATACGTGCCTGATAACTGTTCTTGTAGGAGAATTCCACCAATGGTAAGTACTTATACCAACTCCCTTTGAAATCAAGAACACAGAGTCTCAATAGATCTTCAAGAGTTTGGATAGTCCTTTCCGATTGCCAGTCTGTTTGAGGATGATATGCCGAACTGAATCGTAAATCCGTGCCCATAGCTTTCTGCAAACTGATCCAAAATCGTAAAGTAAATCCAGGGTCACGATTCAAAACTATGGATACTGGCATGCCATGCAATCTCACAATCTCATTTACGTACATACGAGCAAGACGTTCAAGTGAATAAGTCTCTCGTATAGGCAAGAAATGAGCAAACTTGGTTAATCTATCGATAACCCAAATCACATCTATACCTTGAGAAACCTTGGAAAGACCCGTAACGAAATCCATGGTAATGTGTTCCCACTTCCATTTTGGAATCTCAAGTGGTTGCAATGGACCCTTTGGCACTTGATGCTCCGCTTTGACACGTTGACACGTTAAACACCTCGAGATAAACTCCGCGATCTCTCTCTTCATATTGTTCCACCAAAATGTATGTCAAAGATCACGATACATTTTGGTACTCCCAAGATGGATTTTAAACGGTGTGTTGTGTGCCTCCATCATGATTCTATACTTTAAGTCATAATTATTAGGAACACAAAGTCTGGAGTTGACTCGAAGTATTCCTTCTTCATCGATTCTTACTTCTGAAATAGCACCTTCTTACACCTTCTTCTTCATCTTTATCAGCTCCGGGTCTGTAGCTTGAGCAGCTTTAACTTTATCAATAAAAGCTGGTTCTACGCATATACTTGACATCATCGCATGGGTCCCCGGAGTCTTGAACTCTATCTCCATCCTTTGTAAATCACACAAAATAGGCCTTGAAAGCATCGCATTCGTTCCCGCATATGATCTTCTACTCAATGCATTAGCTACCACGTTCGCTTTTCTAGGATGGTATTGGATGGTATGGTCGTAATCTTTCAACAACTCAAGCCAAGATCGTTGTCGCATGTTGAGTTCCTTTTGAGTGAAGAAATATTTGAGGCTCTTATGATCCGTATAGATCTCCACTTTCTCCCCATACAAGTAGTGTCTCCAGATCTTCAACGCAAAAAACGACTGCTGCCAACTCTAGATCATGAGTAGGATAATTCCTCTCATATTCTTTGAGTTGTCGTGAGGCATAGGCTATGACTTTCCCATGTTGCATGAGAATACATCCTAACCCTTTGCCCGAAGCATCGCTGTAAATGACAAATCCATCCGAACCAGATGGTATCGTCAGAACAGGTGCGAAAATGATTCTCCTCTTGAGCTTGTGAAAGCTCTTCTCGCATTCCTCGTTCCATACGAATTTTTTATCTTTCCGAGTCAGCTGAGTTAATGGAGTATCGATTCGAGAAAATCCTTCCACGAATCTCCGATAATAACCAGCTAAACCCATAAAGCTACGTACTTCGAGCACCGACTTCGGTTGCTCCCAACTTTGTATTGCTTCAATCTTTGTCGGGTCAACAGATACTCCACGTTTTGATACCACGTGCCCAAGGAATGCTACCTCCTCAACCCAGAATTTGCATTTCTTCAGCTTGGCATATAGCTTATTTTCATGAAGCCTTCGAAGTACCAGCTTCAAGTGGTGCTCATGATCTTCACAACTTTTGGAATAGATGAGGATGTCATCAATAAAGAAAACCACGAACTGATCCAAATATTCCTTGAATATATGGTTCATCATATCCATAAAAGCAGCAGGAGCATTAGTCAATCCAAAAGACATGACTAAAAATTCATAATTTCTGTACCAAGTTCTGAAGGCAGTTTTCAGAATATCCTCAGTTTTAATCTTCAGCTGATGATATCCAGAATGAAGATCGATCTTTGAAAAGAATTGTGCACCTTGCAACTGGTTGAACAAGTCATTAATACGAGGTAACAGATACCTATTCTTGATGGTGACATGGTTCAACTCCCGATAGTCAATACAACGTCGTATACTACCGTCTTTCTTCTTTATGAATAAAATAGGAGCACCCCAATGAGATGTACTAGAACGAATAAAACCGATGTCTAACAACTCCTGTAGTTGGACCTTTAACTCCTGAAATTCAATAGGAGCCATTCGATATGTTCAAGGTCAATAAAGAATTCAACTTCACGTTCTGGGGGTAGACTGGAAAGTTCTTCGGGAAATACATCAGGAAACTCATTAACAACAGAAATATCATTCAAACCTGACGTATTCTGGTTTAGATAAGTGACATGGGCTAATTAAGCTTGACATCCGTTTTTCAATAAATGAATAGCTTCATGACTTGAAATGACATTGATTGATTTTAGTGGTTTGGTGATTTAGATTCGCATAACAGGTTGATTAGGAATATGAAAAGTAACAACCTTACAAAAACAATCAATTTTTGCATGATAAGTGGTTAATCAGTCAATTCCTAAAATCATATCAAATGCAAGTATTTTCAAAGATATAATATCAACAGGTAGGGTGAGGGTACCAATTTGAATCAAGCAAGATTTGTAAATTGTGGATGTAACAAAGGTTTCTCCCAACGGAGTTTCAACAGATAAGTCAAAGTCTAATTTCTTAGAAGTCAAGTTCAAACATTGAGCACAAGTATGTGAAATAATAGAATGGGTAGAACCGGTATCTAATAAGGTATAAACTTCGCAAAAATTTATGATTAACTAATCCGTGATAAATTCATTCGGGTTCCTCGCGTTTTGGGTAGTCACGACAAACGCTATTCCAGGAACCACCGACTTTGATTTATCTGGGACAATCTTTGGTGTCACTATCCCAACTGGTCTTGACTTTGCTATAAAGCTCATTCCACCCTCAACTGCTTCATCACACTTCTGATCCATGATTTGAATCATTACTCTTCGATCCATATCGAATTGGGGTTGGCCGCTATGCACAGGGTAATTCCAAACTCGATGTTGGATTCTTCCAATTGCTGTCCAAAAAGTGAAATCCATATCGTCTATTTTGGCCTTCTTGGATCGGACGTCTCTTTCTAAAATATCAACGCGTCGTGCGGCTTTTACCCATGCATCTTCAATTCTCACTCGTTATGTTGCTTCTTCTTTCAGCTAATCGTTGACATTTGCATTTTCAAATTCCAGCTCTAATATTATAAGCTCTGCCAGAGAGAGCTTCTGTTCAAGCCTCGCATATCGAGTAGCAAAATCTTGAATTTTTGTATCCCTTTCTTAAATTGTTGTATCCCTTTGTTCCACGGCCGTCTGTCGTTCTTCACCCTGTTCTTTTAACTCATGAATACAATCTTGCAGTTCTACATTTTGATCATAAAATTCTCCTAATAAATCCTCCTCCTCAGGTTCCTCTTCTTCCTCACTCTCAGCTGCTACCTCTGCGACTAGCTCGGGTGCAACTATTAATTCTTCACTCACCACATGGATATTTCTAATTTCTTCTTCTCCCGACATTACATTATCCTGGTTGGTGATTAACAGTGCCTCAACGGTCTCATTCACTCCATTGTTTAGATTTTCAGCTGCCATTCTCAAATACTGCCATAAAACAAGGGTTAATTAAACAAATTAACATATCACATATTAACCATATTCTCCGACTGACTAATTAAATACCAAATAAGCTTAGGTAGGATACACTAGCGAAGAATTTACTCGTCTCTCCCCTCCTAGTTCTATTCCCAGATCTCCGCCAGAGATCATATCCCTAAGCTCTGATACCAACTGTGACGCCCCCAAAATAGGTTCTATACCAACCCATTCTGAGTCGCCAAATATATGGTAAAAAATTCCAAATACAAATCTTTTACAACGAAAGGTCGTGAGAAATACGACCATACAACTATGAGTTTCAATGCAAATCGTATATAATATGAAATATAAACATTCAAATTCATTCCTTATTCATTACAATTATTATCCCACTATTTTATAGAATAGTGAGGACTTCTACAGATCTAACTCTTATCATCACACTGTTCCCCTACTAGTCCCCGCAACATTCTCATTCCCTGAAGAGAACAATAGATGAAGAGGGTGAGCTCAACTAGCCCAGTAAAGATTATTATGACTAAGATAATGGAAAATAAATTATCGTTAGTCTTCAACAATTCAGATAAAATATTATTGACAACAAGTTTTAGATCAATATTCGCATCGAAAATAACAATTCATTAAAAGAGTTAAGTAGAGAATGAAGTCTACTATCTTCTATGATTTAAAAATCCATCATCAATATTTTATCCCTGTAACATCAATCAATATATATCTCAAATCAAATATTCATCTTTGCACTATGGGCCAAAGATATTCATTTGTATCACCAGTGGTCATGTTCATCTCAACATCTGTCCATCTTTGCACTACGGGCCAAAGATATTCATCAGCTAATCATTCATCTTTGCTCTACAGGCCAAAGATATTCAGTTATATCACCATTTAGGACTAAGGATGATGAAAAATAATATAAATAACGAATCCAGTGAGATAAAGGACAAATATTTAGGATTCGTAATTTAGTTTATCCAAGTTCAAGAATATTCCATAATAATACTTTGTGGAACAAAATTCAAGAATGAAGATCAAAACTTGGATCCAATCAAAGATAGGAACCTTAACATGCAACTTGGACAAATAGAAGAAAATTTAATTTTTTTCGTGAATAGTGCCGTATACGTGAATAGTGCCGTATACGTGAATAGTAACCCCGACGAAAAAAGTAAAAATTTCATAATAAAATTCATGACAATATTTTGGTATAATGATATTGAAAAGAATAACATTATTTACGAAAGAAAATAACATCCCTTACCTTAACCGGAGAGTAGTTTTGACTAGAATATTGGATATTATGTGGACGAAAACTTGCATTGTTATCAACACTCAAAGTATCTAAATAATCACAAGAAATACGTTCGATATTATAGAGAGAAAATTTTCTGATTCTGGTGTGATTTTCATTTCTAACTAAGCACCCTATTTATAGGAAACGCTTAGGGTGCCAAGATTGACAAATTTGCAAACGGAGGAAAATTCTTCAGCACACGTTTTGAAAAATTTGCATGGCTGCTTTCAAAGTCAAAAATCAGAATTTTTCAACAAAAAAACAAAAGTGAGGCCCACCCATGTTTTTTAATAAAAACATTTATTTCCGAAACTTCAATAATTCATAATAAATAGCACTTTTATCATAAAAATACAAATTCTTTATCTTTTTCATAGGAAATTTAATTATCTACAACTTTGTAGAAGGAAGTTTTTCCAAATTCCGAACAAAAAATGACTGAAATCCACATACGGATAATTTTTCACACCAAAAAATACTGATAAAAATACCTCAGCACTAATTTCTTCTTTTATATCCACAAATAAATATTTTCTTATCATATAAATTAATAATAAATTATTCACAAATAATATTACAGAACTATAATATTGACAACCAGGTCATTCCCAGGAAAGAGGGGGCCTTCCGATAAAGATTTCTCCTTACTGGCGCGCAATTAAATAACCCCTCCCAGGCAGAACTTTCTTAGACATTGCCAATAATGCTATCTTATAATATTATTCAAATAATAAGAGTGACAATTATTGATTTAATAATATAAAATACTGTGCAATGACAATTATTGAATCAATAATATAAAATATCTACGTAGCAATTATTGATATAAAATATCAACGTAGCAATTATTGAACCAATAAAATATTATGCAATTGTAGCAATTATTGAATCAATAATATAAAATATTGAATAGTAATTACTGTAACAATTATTGAGTAGTGACTTCTTACGTAAGAATCAATAATTAGAATTATTGTGTAATACCGTGTGCTGCTGTGCAACACTACGTATTACTGTATTTTAACCACCGGGTTATTTCAACAGTACTAACAGTAACAACTACACCGTTATTTTATAAAAAGGTTATTTCTGTCGCTTTCTATATCCGACAGTTATTCCGTTATGGGGCCCACAAATGGGTGCGCCGTCGTACGAATATTCCCCGACAATAAGAATATTCCACGACCAAACAAATATTCTCTGACAACAATGAATATTTTATAAGCACTTGCTTATTTTGAAATATTTGCACCTTTCACCCATAACTTATCACATTTATCAAATCAACACCTTACTATTTTAAAATAATAAATAAAGAAATTTAAATTTTTATTCATAAAATTTGGGGTCTTACAGAGGATGTACCTTTTATTGATCATGTCCTAGGTCAGGTTCAACGTGCAGAGCTTCCAGGCATTGTGGTGCCATTTTAGGAGCTGCTGGGAGATTTGAGGCACCATCTATCGAGATACCTTTACGCCAACGAGGTGACTAAAGTCTTTCCTCTGGATTTTTTCTTTCTTTCTTTTGCCATTTCAGGGCACATGCTTGATATGGGTTGGCTATTTGATGCATGTTACTGGCTTTACACATCCCAGGAGGAACTGGTTCAATGTGCATTCTTTGTACAATACTCTGCATCCGGAGTACAGGGCCATTGTTGACACCTAGGGGTTTCAGGCGTTCTTTTCTTTCCTTCCCCGTTGTTGCCCATGGGTTTATCTGAGGGCTTTATTTGAGTGCTAGTTCCACTAGACTAAGTCTCTCCATTTGTTGGATTGCGAGGTGATGATGACGCCTATGGACTGGTGGTTCATCACCGGGATAGAGTTTGCAGGTAAGCCAGTGCCGGTTGTAGCTGACATTTCACCTACTGCCATTCGGTCCATCTTGAGAGTTCCTGAGACAGCCATCAAGGGTCGGACGGTACGTTCTGGTCCCTTGAGCGTTGATACCCAGAGTGGGGCTTTGACTGAGCCTCTGCCTGATGATCAGAGGGTTATAGATCGCATTCTGCGGCGACTATTTTTGGTGATTATCAGGGGTTATTTCCTTGCAGACAACTCCTCGACGATGTCCTTTGCCCTGGTCAGCGCTACTCGATACATGGAGCGCCTCAGTGATTTCGATTGGGGTACCTACACCTTTGCCTATTTTCTTTGAGGGATGCACATGCGCTCGGAGGGTGTGACGGATGCTTGGTTAGGCTTTTAACCATTCATTCTGGTGAGTACATCTCTTTTGTACCTTTTTGATTTCCTCATTTGTATATGTCAGTCTTAATCAATGAGGACTTTTGATATTTGCATGGCTAGTTTTGGGCATATGAGAGGCTTCCTTGCCTACGTCCTGCCACTACTCTGGGCTTGGAGACTTATCCTCGGGGACGGCGCTGGCACAAATCCACATTGACGGAGGTCCCTGTAGCCGAGGGATTCACCCACTCCTGCATGCAGCTCGAGCTATTGATGGCCAGGTCAATTTTGTGGGTCCCGTATACCTCAGACTTTTTAACAGTCGGGTTTAAGGATGGCTTTCCCATTGGTCGGGAGTTTGTATTATGCACCCGTCAAGTTCCATTTTTGACCGAGGGAGGTTGAGAGCTCTATTTAGGAGAGCGTGCTATTCGGAGCACCATGGGAGAGATCAGCATTACCTTTATTCCTCTTGCTTGGCATCATTGGCCACTAGCTCAGCCACTTATAGACATTCCACTGGTGGGTGTAGATGGCTTCACCCTGTCAGAGGGTCCTTATAGCCAGGAAGCATTTTACAGCTGGCGAAGTCCTCGTACTATTGGGGCTCAGACTCGTGCTACCCAGTTTATGGCAGACATTGTGCCGTTTGTGATGATTACAGACTGGATAGCTTGCCTGTGAGATCCGACTCATCTGGACCAGATCACAAGATTAACCTAGCAGTTGGAGAGGGCTCATTTGTTCATCAGGCACCTTAGCCGGGAGCCATCCGAGGTAGATTATTTTGCTCCTTCCAGTTCTGGAGCTTGCCCCTCATTAGGTCCATTTTCTAGCAGCTTTGCAGGAGCTGATCCTCCCTTATATCGACCGAACATTCCCACTAGATGAGACTTTGTGACTCAGGAGGAGCTGGAGCAGGTTAATAGCCTGGAGGCAGACATTCTAGACCTCTTTGGATAGATTTTCTCGCTATATCTTTTGATAGGCCTCTGTTTAGCTATTGGGCGGCTGTGCCCTCTTTTGATAGGCCTCTGTTAGTAGTTGGGCGATGTTGCTCCGTTCGGTGTTAACAAAACAGACACAAACGCGTGCAAATATACACGGTCAACAAGTAATATATGATAAGTAAAGATCGTTCCCACGAAGAAAAGCAATTATACTTAAACTATCATGCAACAACTTTATAGCTATTTTCGACTGCTCAAACGAGTAAACAAGATGTGAATTAATAACTAGAATGGCTATAAACTAAAATTAACTAATTAACAAATGATTGACTCAAATTGGGAAGATATGGGATCCTAATGTCACTTATTGCATCATCCAGATTACATACCTCTTGTTTAGTTTAATTAATTACTTAAGGTTGCTAGTCGAGAGCACGAAGGTGAGAAATGGCTATCTTTCAATAAACCAAGTCCATATCACATAAAATCCACAAAAGATATAGAATTCATATGAACATCAATATTACCTAAATCACTATATGTCTATGTGACTTATAAGCAATATCAATTTAAGTGCAAGCCCTTAATTGACTACATATGATAAGCCTGTATATGTCTATTCGGATTACGAATCACAAAATCTATCATATGCAAATTTCATGAACATATGCTAGCATGGCCAAATCTGAGTTTATACTTCCTCTTTCAATTCCATACAAACTATTAAGGTAGATGGTGATCAAGCATCTAAACACTAAACACAACCATGCTAGGCAATCCATACATATAATCAATCACACATCACAAAGAGGCATATAGATCTGAATTAAACAATAAGCTTCATTAGAATCCCATAATGGTGGTTAGTTCATCTCTGAACCAATAACCATTATGGGATTTGATCTAAACATTGAAATCAAATAAGGAAAGAGTAGACAATAGAGAGATAAGGATAGTGCAAATCTGATATTCCTCCTTCCAGAATAAGCCTTCAAGCTCAGTTCAGAATCACAATAAAATCCAAAATAAAACCCTATAAATTAAAATCTAAGAACTAGAAGAGAGACACCACAATAGCGAAGTGTAGCAATGAACTCTCTCTAGCCCTCTAAAACCCTAGAATAGAAATTAATACTGTAGAATGAATAGTGAATATCCTTCGTAACTTGCAAATACACCCATATAAGGAAAACACGCTACAACCAATGCTTAAATTAAAAGTTAAATAATTTTCAGCAGTTGACTAGCGCAGCTGCGCCACCCCGTAGTTTATTTGGGGCGCGGGCGCGCAAACTTGTAGGCCGGCTGCTTCCTAGCACGGGCGCGCTGTATTCAAGGCCATTACTGGCGCGACGGCTGGTCTTCTCTGCATGCTGCTGCTGGTGTTTTGCTATTGTAATGCTGCTGCCTTGGTTGTTACTTTTCTTTTCTTTCTTCTTTCCTTAGCCACTCATCAGATGCCATTTCCATGCCCTCATGTTGTGCTTCATCTTCATCTCACCACATTCTTATCATCTTTAGTCCACCTCTAGCACACCATCTTGCCATCTTGCCATACCCATGCCATTTTCCATGCCAATTGTTTCCATTAGCTCACCTTATAGTTTTCTTCATGCAATCCTACAAAACAAAGATAAAGAGCTTAAAAAAGACACTAAAACACTTGAGTTTAAGCCATAATTCTAGCAAGTAGATAGCCAATAAGTAGGTATAAAACCTACTTATCAGGCGCCTGTGCCCCAGCGCCCTGTACTTTTTATTTTGTATTGTATGAGCAGACAGAGATGATGCTTGCAGTAGATAGTTTATTCTAGATACGCATGATATGTCCTATCTATTGCATCATGTTTATCATTATCGTTATGCATATATTATGTCATGGATATACATTTAGACAAGTAAGTTCAGATTTGACCCCTGGATGGTCTTAAGATACGGTGATACAGATGTCGTTATCTACGCTCAGTCACATTGAGCATGCACCACCATCTTCAGTAGCATCTTCATTGAGGTCTTGGTACGATAGTCTACCCCATACAGCCAGAGGGACAGTAGACCAGATGCCGGGGAATTCCTTGGCCCTTCTAGATTTCCAGGTTTCGCACGGATTCATAGATGATATTTTATCATGCTAGATACCTAAGCGGCAGGTTTTCTGCTTTGGACTGCACGAGTTGACTCCGACCTTGGAGGAGTATGATTGTCTTATAGGTTTAGCACTAGACCTGCCTTGCGCTCGCATAACTGTCAGTGACATGAGGAGACCATTTATAACGGTGTTGGGTCTGAGACATAATAGAGTAGTCACTGAGGAGATCATTTCAGGACATGTGATATCCATCGACTTTCTGATCGATCGCTTCGATTGGCTAGATAGCTATGATCGACACTCTGGGGATTTTATAATTTCAGCAAATGAGTAGTACTTGGCCTGGTTAGACGTCTTGTTGATGTGCGTCACAGCTTATGTATACATGCCACTATATTTGGACCATTTAGATATTAGCTTGATGGTCGTGGTCCGTGCCCTCAGACAGGGTAGTACTATTCTGTCGATGATACTGGCCGAGACCTTGAGGTCGGCCACCTTTTGCAGTAACCATCCAGAGGGTTTTTTAGAGATAGCTCTGTCCTACTGTATGTATGGCTCATGACACACTTGTGTCCGATTGGCACCTTCAGACACCTTGGGTATTGCTTTACCCATGAGATAGCCATGTCCTATTCCTTCCAGCCAGTAGAGTGTTCGGATGCAACGACATGGTCTGCCTTTCTATCAGATACTGAGTATCCCTTTTCGATCCTGCCATGCTCAGGGCTGGTATCCCCTTACAATTTCATCACTCATGCAGTCGGCATGGATTACCTGCCCCTAGCGGGATTAAGAGGGGTAACCACTTACCATCTGTTGGCAGTTATGGGTCAGTTTGATCAGTTCCAAAGCCTACACCAGTTTAAGGGATTGATAGGCAGATATCAGCTTCATCTTTGTTGCCAGCTGACCTGATCAGGATTTATGAGTGTTGGACTCATAGGGAGAGGGCTTATTTCTCTACAAGTCATCTAAATCGTTCTGTAGAGTATCCGACATGGTTGGAGTCTGATATAGCGGTATCTGTGGTTATCTAGTCAGCTCCAATTATTTATTCATATGAGGAGGAGCCTATGGAGGATCCTGATTCTCCCACGGAGGATGAGTTATTTATTGGCTTGACAACGGCTTTAGATAGTGACCCTCCGAGCATTCTTGCCGAAACTGATCCATCTATTGCTGATTCACTAGCTCGGATAACCTTTGAGAGAGATCAGGCTTGGGTGTTGATGTTGACAGCCTTCCCTAGCCGAGATACAGCTTTTGCCGCCAGAGACGAGGCTCGAGCTACTCGTGATGCAGCATTGATTGAGAGAGACGAGGCTTGATCTACCCGAGATGCAGCTCTTGAAGAGAGAGATGAGGTCCAATCTGTCAGAGATGCAGCCTTTGTGGAGATTGAGGAGGCCTTGGTTGCCCGGGATGCCACTTATGTAGAGAGGGATGAGGCCATAGCTATCCGGGATGTCCATATTGTAGACAGCGCAACACTCAGATCGTATATAGATAGCCTGGTTGGAGAGATGAGTGCTTTCATAGATGGTCATAGCAGCACCATACAAATGGTTGTGGATGTTCTTGCTCGTATGGAGACCAAGGCCATTGAGCTTGCAGCTGCTCCTCCATCTTCAGAGAGAGATGCCATGTTAGCATTGTTATCCCGCTTGTCCTTGGGTCTATAGCCTAGCTTTATTTTTCCTGCACATACTAGATTAGCCATTTTTTGTCATATACAAGACACAGTGTATATATTAAACAGTATTATATATTATAGAAATATATTTTGATTCACTTCCCTGTTGGATATGTATTGTCATTGCTGAGTGATTACCACTTCTTTCATGACTTGTTGTTGTTGATATATCGTGAGCTTCTCCTTGATCGACGGATAGTGAGATGTCGGAGAGTATCTCAGACGGGCCTGTTGACCAGGGAGTCTTGATAAAATTTAGGTTTTATCGGGTTTCGGTGTCTTGGGACTAGTTTTTATTGGTTTTTTGTTTTTTCTTTGAAGGTTACACCGCACCATGACTGGTTGCCTATGTACTCTCGAAAGGAGGGAGATCAAGTCATTCGTAGTTCACATTCTGTGTGAGAGGTTTGAGAAGTGTCTCTTTTGAGCTTGGTTTTGATGGGTTTTTGATTATTTTTTTTTGTTTGGTTTGACCGCACCAGGAATGGCTACCTACGTACTCCCGGGTGGAGGGAGATCAGGTAATTCGTAGTTCGATCTTCTAGTGAAAATCGAAACTGATTTGATTGATTCGCAGGACCATGATGATGGCTGGCATTTATTTTATAAATAGTACCTTTTTACGGTGTCTGAGTTGATGAGTTGGGGAACCGTCTATCTCTTGCAATCTGATAGCTTCTTCTGTCAACACTTCTTTGACAATGAAAGGGCTTTCCCAATTTGGGGAGAACGTTCCTTTGGCTTCGTCTTGATTGGCCAGAACTTTCTTCAATACCAAGTCGTTCTCTTTAAATTGTAGGATTCAGACTTTCTTGTTGTATGATCGAGCAATCATTTGCTGATATAACTGTCCGTGGAAAATAAATGCAGCCCTCTTTTCATCTATCAGGGACAGCTGGTGGTACCACTCTCGCAACCACTGATCTTCTTCCAACTGAGCGTCTATTAACACTCTCAGAGACTCCATTTATACTTCTATGGGAAGGACTGCTTCCATGCCATAGACCAATTAATGAGTAGGGGGTACCCCCAATAGAGGTATGCATTGACGTCCTATATGCTAACAGAGTTAGAGGCAACAGGTTAGGCCATCCTTTATGATTGGCGGACATTTTCTACATGATCTTCTTGATGTTCTTATTGGCAGCTTCGACAGCTCCATTCCTCTTGGGTCGATAGATAATGGAATTGAGATGCTTGATATAAAACTTGCTGCATAAGTCTCTCATCATTTGATTGTTTAAGTTCTTGGCATTGTCTAAGACAATCACCTCTGGTTGTCTATATCGACAGACAACATTGTTTCTGATAAAACCAATGATTACCTCCTTGGTGACTTTGGGAAAAGAGGCAGCTTCAACCCACTTGGTGAAATAATTGATCATAGTGAAGATGAATCGATGTCCATTGTTGGCTTTGGGTTCTACTGGCCCGATCACATCCATTCCCTACATAGAGAAATGCCATGGCGAAATCATATTATGCAGCTCATTTGGAGGAGCGTGGATGGCATTCCAAGGACTTGGCATTGATAACACCTTCTGACGTGATCATCGCAGTCAAGCTTAAGAGAGATCCAGTAATGTCATGTTCTTACTATCTTCTTGGCCAACAAATGACCGCTCATGTGTGGACGACAGACTCCACCGTGGACTTCATCCATTAACTTATAGGCTTGCTCTTTATCGAGGCATCGTAACAGGCCTATTCCAGCATCCCTTTTGTAGAGTGCGTCTCTGCTTAGATAGAACGTCATAGCCATCTTATGAATTCGCTTTCGTTCAGCTTGGCTTGCCCCAGCAGGTGTGGATCCATCTCGAAGATATTCCTTGATGTCTTGATACCAAGGCTGTTTGATAGGAGGTATTTCATATGATACTTCTCCAATGTAATTCCCGTATGTCGGGTCCTTTTGGTTTGTGAATTTGATGTCGGGAATTCCTGTCCTACCCGATACGCTGATCAGGGAAGCCAAAGTTGCCAATGCATCTGCAAAGTCATTCCTTCCTCGAGGAATGTGGATGAAGGTTATCTCTTCAAAATCCATGGGTATGTTGATGACCTGCCAGCGTGGATGGCATTTCCATGGATTTGGCATTGATAGCATCTCCTGACGTGATCATCGCAGTCAGCTTTGAGAGAGATCCAGTAAATGCCTTATTCTTACTATCTTCTTGGCCAGCAAATGACCGTTCATATGTGGACCACAGACTCCACTGTGGACATTCTCCATCCACCTCTGGGCTTGCTCTTTATCGATGCATTATAACAGGCCTATTCCAGCATCCCTTTTATAGAGTGTGTCTCCGCTTAGATAGAACTTCATAGCCATCTTGTGAATCCATTTTCGCTCGGCTTGGCTTGCCCCAATGGGTGTGGATCCATCTCGGAGATATTCCTTGATGTCTTGATACCAATGCTATTTGATAGGAGGTATTTCATCTGATACTTCTCTAATGTAATTCCCGTATATCGGGGCCTTTTGGTTTATGAATTTGATGTCAGGAATTCCCGTCCTACCCGAAACGCTGATCAGGGAAGCCAAAGTTGCCAATGCATCTACAAAGTCATTCCTTCCTTGAGGGATGTGGATGAAAGTTATCTCTTCAAAATCCATGGATTTTTTGATGACCTTCTGGTGATAGGGCAGCAAATACAATTCGTTGGTGTGATACACCCCGTGGTTTGTCTGATAACCAACTCAGAATCTTCAAAGACTAGTAAATGCTTGATACCCATGGAGTGGGATAGTTTCAGCCCCATTATACAGCCTTCATACACAGCCATGTTGTTAGTGTTGACAAACTACAACTTGGTAGCGATAGGATACTGCTCTCCTATACTAGAGATGAGGACTGCCCCAGCTCCATCAGCTTCTATGTTTACCGCTCCATTGAAATATATTCTCCATGGTTAGACTGTATTCCCTTGTCGAATTTATTGAATTGCCACGATCCCATCATCCGTGAAATAAGTCTCCAAGGGTTCAAGCCCTCCTGATGGTGCTTCGGCTAGTTGATCTGCAATGCCCTGACCTTTGATGTATTTTGAGTCACGTAGACAATGTCGAACTGTTGGAGGATCAACTGCCATTTGGACAATCAAAAATTCAACATTGGCTTGTTGAATACGTACTTTAGTGGATCCATGTGGGATATTAGATAGGTCATATGCCCATGTAGATAATGTTGTAACCTCATGGAGGCCGATGCTAATGCACAACATGTCTTCTCAATCAGTGTGTACTTTTGTTCACCGCTGCTGAATCTTTTGCTGATGTAGTAGATAGCTCTCTCCTTTCTACTATCATCTTTCTGTCCCAGCATACAGCCCATTGCGTTGGCATTGACGGACAAGTATATAAACAAGGGAACTCCATCCCTCGGGGGTACCAGAATAGGTGCCTCGATCAACAGCTTTTTGATGGCAAGGAAAGCTTTTTGGCAATCCTCATTCCATTTCGTGGAGGAATTCTTCCTTAGTAGCTTGAAGATAGGTTCACAAGTTGCTGTGAGCTGGGAAATGAACCGACTTATGAAATTGATTCTTCCCAAGAACTCGCATATCTCCTTTTCTATTCGGGGTACGGGCATCTCCGTGATGGCTTTAATCTTGGCGGGATCCAGCTCAATGCCTCTGTTACTCACCAAAAATCCCAACTACTTGCCTGATTTGACATCAAAAGCACATTTGGTCAGATTCAGCTTGAGATTGTACTTACCCAACCTGTTGAACAACTTCCTGAGATGGTTGATGTGATCATCCTCCTTCCAGGATTTTAAGATGATGTCATCCACATACACCTCTATCTCCTTATGCATTATGTCATAAAACAGGGCCATCATGGCTCGCTGATATGTGGCACCGACATTTATAAGGCCGAAGGATAATCGCTTATACCAGAAGGTTCCCTAGAGAGTGATGAAAGTTATCTTCTCCCTGTCCTCTTCAGCGACCATGATTTGATTGTAACCAGCAAAGCAATCCACAAAAGAATACATGCCATACTGTGCCATATTATCGATCAGGATGTGGATGAAAGGTACCGGGAAATTATCTTTGAGACAAGCTTTGTTCAAATCTCTGTAATCCACGCATACTCGTACCTTCCCTCCGGGCTTAGGCCTGGGAACTATGTTTGACAGCCACTCCGGGTATGTTGATACTATGATGATGTCGTCTTTGAATTGTTTGACAACCTCTTCTTTGACTTTCAGACTCCATTCAGGTTTCAATCGCCTGAACTTCTGTTTGACTGGCTTGAATCCTTCTTCGATGGGAAGTCGATGGATGACAATGTTAGTAGACAGGCCAATCATGTCTTCATGTGACCATGTAAACACATCCTGGAACTGTGTTAAGATTTCAATCAGGTTTGGGGTGAGGTCTAAGCCTATTTGGATTTCTTTGAGGTTTTCTAAGGTTTTGATATTGACAGTGGTGGTTTGGTCGGGTTTGGTTTGGGTTTGTATTCGACCCATTATTTGATATCCTCGGGCACCTCATAGTCTTCTATCTCCTCTTGATCAATCTCCAACAAGTCGAAGTTCAGTTCTACATCAAAGTTGTAGGTTGGCATCTCACCAGTAGGGACAAACAAATCCAATTCTGGAGTCCTGAAAACAAAATGCTTTCACTTTAATATATGAAACTGTTTAAACATACAAAGCATTTAGCAAAGTAAGATAAAAGTTACTGCTATAACTGTGCAATCAAAATAAACAGTAAATGAAACTATATTTCAGGGCAGACGAACTCTCTTCCCTTTTACTCTTTTTGAATGAGGCATGGGTTGCTGCTCTAATTGTCCAAGGTCAAATCCTCATTAATATGGAGGATCAAGGAATTGTGCTCATCTGTCTCATCTCTGATGACGACTGAGACATCCTTTAGATCAAGGCTGAGATTCTTCTTTGGATTACCTTCCTTCCTTTTCTTGATGCGAGGAATTTGGATCTGATCCTCTTCGTCACTGTCTGGGATATCATCATTCATCCCCTCGTAGTGCATCAGACAATTCATGTTAGCAAATGGGTCTCGTCCTTCGTATAGGAACTTTTTCTTTCCCTTTTAACTATCCCCATCAGGCTTTGGGGCTTTTCTCTTACTTATCGGTATGATTGGAGGAAACAACATGGCTGACACAATAGCGAGAATCTTCATCATTGGCTTCATAAATCCGGTATCAGTGAGGTTTGGCAATAGTATGGTGGAAGCATGAGCCTTTGGATGCTTGTGTGGGTTTCGATGGTTTGACCCGGATGAGTAGCCTAATCCGGCTTTCCCAAACTGGCTCAGGATTTGCACCGGACTCTTGATACCATGTTGATCCTTTTCTAACCCTTCTCCAGGTCGAAAACCCAAAGATACCATCTCCTGGCCCACTGTCATCACTTTGGGGGAGACTCTTGGTTTTAAGGTTGGTGCCCCAACAGGTAGGTTTTGAATATCACTCACCTCCAATGCTTGAAAACTTGCAGGTTCAATCCCTGCATCCAGACTGATTACCTGCATGTCTCCCTGTATGCAGACAGGGTATTCTGGCTAGGCATTGACCGTGATTAGGTTGCCATTAATAATGTATTTAAGCTGCTGATGGAGGGTGGATGGATTGCTCCTGCCATGTGGACCCACGACCTTCCCAGCAACAAATTGTATTCGGTGGTAATGTTGAGTTCCTAGAAGGATACACAGAAAGTGTGGGGACCAATCTCCAGTGGAAGCTCAATCTCTCCCAAAGCCTCTCGGTGAGGCCCATCAAAATCCCGGATAACTACATCACTGGTACGTATCCGATTTGGGTTGATCTTCATTCACTCCAAGGTATCGTAGGGTCAGATGTTCAGGGACGATCCTCCTTCTATTAGCACACCTCCGATCATATACCATGATGACATCACTGCTATGTGCAGTGACTTGCGATGGCCCGTCCCTTCTGCCGGTATTTCATCATCAGTGAAAGATATCACATTGCTGTTGAAGATGTGTTCTATCATATGACGAAATTTCTCAACATCCACTGTCCTTGGGAGATGGGCTTCCTCCAGTACTTTCACCAGAATGTTGCGATGATCCACCGAGGATAAGACCAGGTCTAGGATGGATATTTTCTTGGGTGCATCCTTCAAGCTTTGCACCACCTTGATCTCATTATGCCCTATTTTGCAGAGAAATTCTTCAATCTTCTCTTCAGCCACCTTTTCTTTGGCCTTGATAACTGAATTGATCACCCGCTGGGGCAGGTACAATGGATTCTCCTTGGATATGTTGGAAATATTGTTTAAGGTTGAACCTTCATCAATCCCATAATTTTATAGGACTCTCTTCAGACTGACCACTGAATATTGGGGTTTGAAAGGCAATATTAAAGGCTCGGGTGCGGCTACCTTCACAAGATTTTGTGCTTCTTGGACCCCTTTCCCTGACAGTATGATGGGTGTCACAGCTAGCTCTTTCTCACAAGAAATAACAAAGACTGTTTCCTGATTCCATTCTGTAGGAATAAAGAGTGTTTTCTTCATCAGGAAGACCATAATCTTAATTCCCCTTTATCAGCTCACCGCTTTCAATAAGATTCTGAATCAGGTGGCGAAGTCCCCAGCAATCCTCGGTGTCATGACCGGGCGTATTGGAATGATACTGGTAGATTCGGTCAGGTTTAAATTTTCTGGATCGAGAGTTCACAGGGGGTAACAGATCCATAACCATCCCTTCATTGATCAATATTTGGAGGATTTCCTTCATCGGCTGGTTCAGATTAGTGAAATTCCTTTGGAAGATGAATTCCCTATCAACCTGGAACTTTTCTTCCTTGGCCACCTTGTCGGTCCAGGGTTCATGCTCATGAAACCGATAATTATCCCTCATAGTAATGGGACTAATTTTCGGTGTAGGAGGACTTGCTTCAGACTGGTTGGACTGGTTTATCAGTGGCCTGGTTACCTGATGTTGGTATACAACCAGATCCGGTAGTTGTCCAATCTGTTCCTTGATAGACTTGATCTCCTGTTCTATAAGGAACCGTATCTAACAACTCCCAACTGTCTGGGCTATTGGTGCTGGATTGAGTTGACTCTCCGACATACAGGAGGTATCTGGATCCCTCTCCAATCCCAGTGCTAATCATATTGACACCCTCCTCTTTGTGCTGAGGGAGGGGATTATCCCGCACATGAGGTTGTTCGGGTTTGGTCACCATAATCTCTCCATTGTCTATTAAGTCTTGGATTTTGTGCTTGAGAGCCCAACAATCCTGTGTATCATGGCCCGGAGATTCGAAATGGTATGCGCACTTCTTACTTGGGTCGAAATTCCTTCCGTCGTTACTGGTTGGTGGGAGGAGTTGAACAATCTTCTTCTGTGCTGTTAATAGTTTTAGCACATTCTCGAGTGAATCCCCTAAAGGGGTGAACGTTCTTCGACGTCTGGCCTCCAAATTTTTCTGAAATGGAGGGTTAGATGGTTGGGCTAGAGCTTGGATAGGGGAATAGTTCCTCCTTTGAATGGGCAAGCTGTTTGAATCGCCCCTCTGATTATGTCCTTGCAGTACTAAGGACACTTCTTCTTTCTTCTTGTGTACTCTCCGGGGATTACTCCCATAACTCCCATATTGGATATGCTCGGTAACGGCTTCCAAGGCGGTAAGATCTTTTATCTTCCCAGATTTCAGCCTCATTTCAGCCATTTCCCCATGCTTGATCATCTCCGAGAATGGTTTTCCTATGCCTACTAGGACCCTTTCGTAATATGGAGCTTCTTGGATGTCGATGAAGGTCATGACTATCTCAGACTCAGTCATAGGTGGGGTGACTTGTGCTGCTACCCGCCTTCAACGTTGGGCATAATCTCTGAATGACTCGGTGTTCTGTTTCTTGATTTTGGTGATTTGATATCTGTCTGGAGCCATTTGGGACTGAAATCTGTATTGATTAGGGAAGGCATGTGCCAACTCTTCCCAACTGTGAATCTTGAAATTATCCAGACGGGCATACCAGGCTTTAGCCTCTCCAGTTAGACTCTTCTAGAACAATTACGTTCTGAGTTTCTCGTCCTCTGCATAGGATCCTAGCTTTCCAATGAATACCTTCAAATGAGTGTAGGGATCCCCCAATCCATCATATTTCTCAAAATTAGGGACTTGAAATTTTTTCGGATAACGACCCCCGGGGAATATACATAAGTCTGAATAATTGACACTGCCAAATGCCCCAGTCTATTTGATGGATCAGATGGTTTCTTCCATTTGTTGTACTGACGAGTGCATGATATTCATTTATTTTGATTAGTTTATGCGTAGTCTATTGTATGTTTAGTTGTTAACAAGGGCTTAATAGTTTTGTTTATGGGTTTCAGGTCAAAATGGAGATGAAATGAGGAAAACAGGAAGATTGTTAGCTATTCCTTAGCTTTCCGTAACATCTTGAATCATGCTGATTGATGAGAAGCGGACCGATGGGAAACCGGGGCTTAAAGGCAAAATTTCAGCATTTCAGAGGAGCAATATCCGCCGGGGCGGATTTCCATAGCATAAACTTCTGCCGGGGCTGACATGCAGCAGGCTGGACAGCAGGAACACCCGCCAGGGCGGGTGTGTCAAACCATAATATCCGCCGGGGCGGGTAGGCCCGGCTAGGAAAGAAAAGCTTCCTAATTCGAGTAGGATTTGGATGGCAATAAGGACTACGAGTTTAGTTGCAACAAAGAGGCTATTTATGGGTGAGAGAGGATCATATATCAGCTCTCTTGTTCTAGATTGATAAAAAGAAAACCCTAGTTTTGGAGAATCAAGGCATGTCGAGCTAAAGTACTCAATTCAATTCTGAAGGAATGTTGAACCTTATTCATAATTAACGGTTTGAGCAAGTTTACTTTTTTACTCTTTCGTATGTGAGATTTATTCTGATTATCTACATAAACTTTCTTATATTCTATTCAATTAACTAATTTAGTTTCTGCAGGATTAAATTAGTAAATTGATATCATCTGCCAGATTAAGATATATATTAAGGAAATGATGTATGTCTGATCATAAGTAGCAACTAATGATATTCGATTGTGGTCAAACTTTTGGATATTATTAAGATTTTCAGAAGACAAGTTAAATAGATCCTGATTGTGTAATTTTTTCTTGGAATAATCTAATTCTCATTCTTCATGCTTCTATCATATTAAATTTAGACTGATAGTTCTAGGTTATATGATAGTTAGGATCTTTTGTTGGTTATTGTCGCATTAGATTTACACATAAGGAGAATTTTGGATAACTAGCGATCGCGGTTATCTAGGATTGTTAATCTCATTGAAGGATAAATATTGTAAAAACTTGGTTAATCTATAATTTGTGAAAAGGCGATACTGAACTGAAGAATTGAAGCTTTTTACTCATTGATACTTCTTTTAAATTCACTTTCGATAATTCAACTTTTCAAACCAAAATTCCCCAATTCATTAGAAAATACTTGGACAAATATAAAACAAAACACTCTCTGTGGGATCGAACCTTGCTTGTTACTATACTAATTCTTGAGTTAGTGGAATAGGAGTAAGGTTAATTCTGGAGTGCTAAACAACAACTCATAAATTTTGGCACTGTTACCGGGGAGTGTTATTTGTTTTTATTTATTCTTTGTTTTCATTTATTTTTGTTTATGCCTCGATCCTCCCATTCTCTTGAATTGAAATTTGATCAAAAAATAGAGAGAACTGCACGAAGGCTTAGGAAGGAAGCTCAGAAATCCCAAGGTACCCTTGCAGATTCCGACGAAGCTCCATCACCAGGCCTCAACATCGCACTCACACTACTTTCAGACCATTTTTCTAGCGAATCAGACGAGGAGATGGCGGTGCCAAATAATAACAGGACTTTAAAGGAGTTGTCTACTCTAAATCTCACTCAACAACCTCTATGCATTGAATATCCTGCTTTAAATGCTGCGTTTGAATTGAAATCCGAACTAATTCACCTTTTGCCTACTTTTCGTGGTCTTACAGGTAAGGATCCTTACAAGCATTTGAAGGAGTTTCATGTCGTGTGCTCAACCATGAAGCCACACTAGATTACAAAGGAGCATATAAAACTGAGAGCTTTCCCATTCTCACTTGCGGATTTAGCAAAAGATTGGTTGTATTATCTCCCCTCAGGATCGATACAATCATTGAAAAGGCTATTTTTGGAGAAATACTTTCATGCTTCAAGAGTAGCCAACATAAGGAAAGAAATTTGTGAAATCCGACAATTCAGCGGTGAAACATTGTATGAATACTGGGAGAGATTCAAAAACCTTTGCTCCAGCTGTCCACCCCACTAGATTGATGATCAACACCTCATCCAGTACTTTTATGAGGGACTTGTACCGATGGATAGGAGTATGATCGACGCTGCTAGTGGAGGAACATTAGTAGATAAAACACCGAAGGCTACAAAGAATTTGATTGCAAATATGGCCGCCAATGCACAACAATATGGAACACGAAATGATCATCCAGCACAAAGGGTAAGTGAGGTAAGCTCGAGTAATTTAGAGCAATAAATTTTTGACTTAACTGTTGTGGTGAAACAAATAGTGACAGGTAACTTGCCGGTTGCAAAGGCTTGCAGAATATGTTTAATGGCAGGGCACCCTACAGATTCATGCCCGACATTATAAGAGGAAGAGAATGCACAACAAGCTAATGTAGTGGGAAATTACCATGCACGGCTGCAAAGGAAATATGATCCTTTTTCCAATACTTACAATCCAGGATGGAGGGATCATCCCAACTTGAGTTATGGGGGTGCTAGGCCGCAGGCACAAGGGTTCTACACAAATAAATAGCAATTTCAGCCAAATCAGCCACAGTACCAACCCAAACCAGCAGCACCAGCCAATTCTGGAACATCCTTGGAGGACATGTTCAAAGCATTTATGACACAAACATAACAGTTTCAACAAGTGACAAGATATTCGATCCATATTTTGGAGAGTCAAATAAGCCAATTAGCTACTACTGTGGGTAGGTTGGACTCTCAAGGTTCAGGGAAGCTCCCATCTCAAACTGTTGTGAATCCTAAGGAGAATGCTAGTGCTATAACCTTGCAGAGTGGTAAGCAGATTGATACACCTAAAGCTACAGTTGAGTTTGAGAAAGAGAAAGCTAAGGAGGAACTGGAAAAATCTAAGGTACACCCTAACCCTTCTTGTCAGCTTAAAAATATTCCTCTTCCCTTTACTCCCAGAAATTCTAGAACTTCAAAGAAAGATGAACAAGAAAAAGAAATTCTGCAAACTTTTAGGAAAGTAGAAGTGAATATTCCATTACTTGATGCAACTAAACAAGTGCCACGATATGCGAAATTTTTAAAAGAATTGTGCATTAACAAACGAAAATTGGAAAATGATGAAAAAGTCATAGTTAGGGAGAATGTATCAGCTGTTCTTCAAATAAAATGCCCCCAAAATGTAAAGATCCAGACATGTTCACAATCCCATGCAAGATAGGAAACACTAGATTTGAGAAGGTCATGCTAGATTTAGGTGCTTTAATTAATGTGATGCCATTATCTGTTTATAAGTCTCTAAATCTAGGACCTTTGAAAAATACTAGTGTGATTATTCAATTGGCATATCGTACTAACAGTCAATGGGTAAGTCCGACACAGGTAGTTCCAAAGAAATCCGGAGTTACGGTTGTCAAGAATGATAATAATGAGTTAGTGCCCACACGGATGCAAACAGGTTGGAGAGTGTGTATTGACTATAGGAGGTTAAATGTTGTAATGAGAAAAGATCATTTTCTCCTTCCTTTTATTGATCAAATGTTAGAACGATTAGCTGGGCATACTTATTATTGCTTTCTAGATGGTTTTTCAGGTTATAACCAAATTTTGATTGCACCCGAAGACCAAGAAAAGACCACATTCACATGTGTTGTTCGATTTATGCAACGACAATGGACGCGCAAGTATACGCGGTCAACAAGTAATATAAGATAAGTAGGGTGTCGTACCCACGAGGACGAAGTCTTAAATGCAAATCAAATACTAATGTAAGTTATATACTATCTTATCTAAACAAAAGATTGGAGGTGGTATTTTAAACTATGCGATTACAACTAACGGAAGCGGGAGAAATTGAAGTAATAGGGAAACAAGCTAGGATTACAATTTCCCTAATGCGTCGCCTAATCTCCTAACTCTCCACAATACAAACAAATCAAGGAATGGTCAGCCGGGAATAGAACTATGCATATGCTTCTGTCGAAGGCCAAATGCACATCCCTAGCTAGATGAATCACAATATATCTATCGATGAAAACAACTAGGCTAGGGTCATTAAGCTCAGTCTCAAGGCTACACAAGGAAAATAGAGATATGTCTATCCTATTAAGCAGTTTATGCACACCCTCCGTTAGGCAAGGGCATAACAAGTGTTATTGTATTTTAAAAGCCAGATATTAATGTCCAATAATCAATATCCATTAATATCACTGCCAAAAACTCTGTCAATCATTTAGTCAATAAGCGAGAAATACAACAACCCATTCCCAAAATGATTCATTAATATAAATAGGAGAGAAAGTTAATTAGGCTAAACACTAGGTTACATTGCAATCCTAAAAAGGAATTAGTTCATAACCATGGTGCTAATACACATTTCTATCACATTCAACATTGCTAAGTAATACACAAATAACTGAAAGATTTAGAATAAGAAAACTCCTGTTGTAAGGTTTTCTGTCTCCAAGTATTCTTTTCTCCGTGCAACTCCTGAGCTGTGTATGATGCAATAACTATTCTCCCCTAAAACACAGCTTCTTTCTAGTCTAGAATCTCTACAAAATATTATCTGTTATCACTCTCTATATATCCCTCTTTCCCTCCGTTATTTTTAGGTCATTAAACGTTAACCACTGGCTAGGCACCGGAGGTGACGCTGCGGCGCGGAGCCCATAACTGCTTGGTGGCGCTGCGGCACCACTCACCCTGCGGCTCGAGAATAAGAAGGACCGGGCCGCTGCAGCGCCAGATGACATCAGCATGAACCAAGAGTTGGCGCTGCGGCGCGGGCTTAAGACTAGGATCTGGCGCTGCGGCGCCAGAGTGTAGAAAAAGACAATTTTTCCCCTGCAAGCTGAAAATGACCTAAACAGCCCTGCATCAACAGGAAGAGCATAACAACAACAGAATATATACAAAAGCTCAACAAATAAAACAAAAACAAGCAACGTCTTAAGCTTTAGAGAATCTGATATGCGATATAAATACCACACATCAAATAGCCCCAAACTTAAGCTTTTGCTTGCCCTCAAGCAAACTATCTAACAACCACACCTACAAAATAGGAAGACGCGAAAGGGAACTACTACTATAAAATATTACCACGGCTTCAAAGCGTACTTATAGAGCCTCTCCGAGAATAGGACAAACACTGACATGAAAGGGGGCTTAAAATCGAATTTGCAAGCATGAGACTGTACTTGATCCATTCTATGTGAGCGAAAACTAACCATCCAAACTAAACATAGCTCAAAAAAAACTCGCACAGTCGAAAGCTAAAACCAATATGCACACTACGCAACTTAAACAATCAACAAGCATTAAGACTAAGATGCAAGCACAGGAAAAGATCAAAAGGCTCTAGCATGAAGACAAAAAAATCTGACTCGGACAGTCCTTAATTACCTTAGGCTAAACAGAGCTACCCATAAATGAGCTTTTGATCAGTGACTCCCAAGCCTGACGACTTTAGGGCACTAGGCATGGAACACCCCTATGAATCTAATCGCTCGAGCAGCAAAGGCCACGTAATCAACATAAGCCAAATTAGACTTTATGAAATCTGAAGATTATTTGACGAGTGCATTTTATGCTCCATCTCAACATCGGTCCTGCGTTTATGGGCGAGTGCGTTTTACGCTCCATCTCGACCCACCGCAAGACTTTCGATATTCAATCTCCATTTCAATTAATTCTATTTTTATTTATTTTATTCTACAACATGTCAGAATCCAAGATCCAAAACTGTAAAAGCACCCAAGCCCTTTATTACCTTGCAGAAATGAAAGATTATAAGAATGAACATACTCTCAAAGCAATCAACGTACGAAATAAAATCGAAAAATAATTAGCTAAAACAGATGATCGGTGCTTGCTAAGGACGGATCAAAAACAGTCTCGACTTATCGATTCACAACCCCTAACACATACATGCTTGACACGACTCTAAGAGACAGCCACAACTACTAGACGCTTGTCATTAGCCACGATCAAAAATTAACAGCTAAAACACCCTTACCCAGCATATTTACAGTTACAGAACGGGGTGAAAGGGGGGATCAAAATAAATTAGGCATGAAGCAACAAAAAATAACACCCTGCCCAAATAAGGAGAAGCCATAACACATGGCATCAAGTAAACCAATTATCTGCACATACCCCAAAATATAGCTTAAAACATAACAACCAAAATAAAGCACAAGCACTTAAATATTATAAACCCAAAACATACGTTTATATACCTAATAAAACCAATGTACCAATGCATCATACATGCATCCCAAAATAAATCAAAAACATAAAACATCCACAAATGATAGTCTGGGGCTATACCGCCCAAAAGAAACATGAGAGCAATTCATATATAAAAATACTTAAAAAGGAAATCTCCCCCAAGCTTGAAATTTTCCAATGACCTCACTGGCCTTCACCCTCTGGAGCACCATCACCTCCGCCATCATCATCAGCCTCATCATCAGCCTGCGCTGGCTCCTCCTCGCGATCCTCTGCTCTGGCTGGAAATGGTGGAGGGTAAGGCGCAAAAATTGGAGGCTCTGGAAATTGAAAGGGCATGGACTCTGCGTCGTCTCCTCCCTGAGCATAATAGATACTGGAGACTGTATTTGCAAACTCCGCATGATAGTGATTGAATTGGCTCTGCCATTGAGCCACTGTATCAACCTTGCAGTGGGGAAAATTAAGGCTGCTTAAAATCTCTGCCAAGGCCCCAGGTGGCATAGCCTCAGAAGATGGGGGCTCAGGAGCTTGAGCGGAGGTACCAGCCTCTGATGAGGGAGGCGGTAGAGGCCCCGATAAATATCCCTGACCCTTTGGGTGCGACGGAGGTCCCCCATCCCATACTCCATAACGGGCTATAATGTGATGATCAATGACAGCCATAGGCGGCTGAGTGATGTCGTCTTTCTCCCATACCACACCCGTCCTTTTGCATAGGCGTGTGATCAAAGACGGGTGAGGGAGTCCAGAATTGATGTTGCTTCTAATGGCCTTTTTAATTGAATCCTAGATAAGAACCCCCACATCAACCTTCAGCCCCATAACAATTGCATACAGCAATACTGCCCTCTCTCTTGTTACATCACTCAGGTGGCGTGTTGGCATGATATTAGCATAAATAAAGGAGTACCACGCCTTACCATAACGACTTAAGGCTTGATGGGGGAAAGAAGTCTTTTCACCGTGGAATTCATTGGTTTTCCACACAGTACCAGGCTTCCAGAGCTTGGTTATAATCTCATCTGTATTGTAACTCCGCATCCCAGACTCCAGATAATCCTTACCATCGTAGTTTGGAGTCCCATACACAGCATTAATGGTACGACTGTCAAATTTAATCAACTTACCCCGAACTGGTACCGAAGCAGGACCCTCAGCATTAGCATTTGCGTAGAATTCCTTTACCACCGAAATAACTACTGATTCGGGCGGCTTGGTGAAGTGAATCCATTTCATGGTTACAATCATGGAATTCATATGGCCGTCCATCTTGTCATCTGGCCTTAGGCCTCTCTCAGGCACCAAACTCCTCTTTGAAAAATTTTGGGCATATCGCTTCCAGGCTTCCTTACTTGGGAATTTTACAGCATCCCAAAGGGGAGGAGGGGTTCTGGACGACGGAGGAGGACCTATACTAGTGCGAGGACGCTTTGAACCCATAGCCAACAAACCCCAAAGACAACAAAAAGAAAATTAACAATGAAAATCCACTGGTTGCTCTGAAGAAATCCTTACCGCATATTGCTTATAAATAGGACAAAGGAGAAATAACTACAGACGGTTGATGGCCCCAAACGGTGAGAAACCAAAAGGGTGTCGCTTGAATTGCCGTACTCGTCGGAAGAAATGGAGACGTGTGTGAGAGAAAAGAGGGGAGAAACAAAAACTGCTGCAAACTGAAACCCAAATGCCTTGCTTAAACTCAAAAACACGGCACTGGCGCTGCGGCGTGGTGCATGGCGCTGCGGCGCGAGATAGGTTCAACTTGGCGCTGCGGCGCCATTTTCGGTGCTGCGGCGCGACATCTTGGCGTTGCGGCGCGAATAATTACAAAGCCCTCAACGCTGCAGCGCAACTCTTCTGTAGCTTCCAGCATATGCCGGCGCCGCGACGTGAGACTTTGTGAAGGGACTGGCGCTGCGGCGTGATAGAGGATTTTGAAAAAAAAGGCATGGCGCCGCGGCGCGACAATTAGGCTAGCACTTGGCGCTGCGGCGCGAGTACTTTGCTTTTTTTCCTGCATTCCTGCAGCAAACACCCAAAACCTGAATCAATGCAGAATTTAACTACTAGACATAGCAATCATATTAACCATTAAACTACATGCTAACATACTAATTTAACATCTACAATAATTCTAAGGAAAACCAATTGCACTAATGATAACTAAAGAAAATAACACTAAATAAAACCATAAGGAAATTTTTGATACTGAGATGGGGTTGCCTCCCCATCAAGCGCTTGATTTAGAGTCGTCGGCTTGACTTTCGCCCCGCCTTACACCGGGTCTCCCAAGGTGATGGAGGTGTGTTGCCGGTCAACCTCGCCGCCCAATAGTGTTTCAAACGTTGTCCATTGACTTTGAAGGTTTTGTCTGAATGAGGGTCTTCGACCTCAATAGCCCCATGAGGATACACTTTAGCAATTGTGAACGGCCCCGACCATCGGGACTTCAACTTCCCCGGGAATAATTTCAGCCGGGAGTTAAAAAGAAGCACCTTCTGGCCTTGTTCGAAGTTCCTTTTGACAATTTTCTTATCATGCCACCACTTTGTCTTTTCCTTATACAACTTAGCGTTTTCATACGCGTGCAGACGAAACTCGTCTGATTCATTGAGTTGTAATAGTCTTCGTTCACCCGCTGCATCCATATCGAAATTGAGCTTTTGGATAGCCCAATATGCGTTGTGCTCTAGCTCCACAGGAAGATGACAAGCCTTGCCGTAAACAAGCCTATACGGAGACATTCCGATAGGCGTTTTATAAGCGGTGCGGTATGCCCACAAGGCATCATCAAGCTTCTTTGACCAGTCCTTCCGATTAGGATTAACAATCTTCTCCAAGATACGCTTAACCTCTCGGTTAGAGATCTCTGCTTGGCCACTTGTCTGCGGATGATAACCTGTGGCTATTTTATGGGTCACCCCATACTTGGCAAGAAGGGCTTCGAAATATTTGTTGCAAAAATGTGACCTTTCATCACTGATTATTGCCCGAGGAGTGCCGAAACGAGTGAAAATATTTTTCCTTAAGAAACTAAGCACCACCTTAGCATCGTTAGAAGGCAAGGCGACTGCTTCTACCCATTTGGAGACATAATCAACCGCGACTAGAATATAGAGATTGTTGTAGGACGACGGGAATGGCCCCATGAAGTCAATACCCCATACATCAAACAACTCTACTTCAAGGATATTCTGCAAAGGCAGTTCGTGCCTTTTTGAAATGGTTCCTACCCTTTGGCATCTATCGCAGTGCAACACATATAGGTGTGCATCTTTGAACAGGGTAGGCCAGTAAAACCCAGATTGGAGTACTTTAGCAGCAGTTCTTTGGCCCCCAAAATGTCCTCCATAATTAGAGGAATGGCAATGATGGAGCACACCTTCGATTTCCTCCTCTGGCAAACATCTCCGCAGAATCTGATCTGAACACTGTTTGAATAAAAAGGGCTCGTCCCAAAAGTATTGTTTTGCATCATTTAGGAATTTCTTCCTCTGTTGATAGCTCAAGATGGGAGGAAGCACTTGACAAGCGACGAAATTGGCAAAGTCCGCATACCACGGGGCTTTGCTTTGGACGGCAAACAGTTGTTCATCCGGGAAGAAATCATTGTTGTCTTTGATTGCATCTCCCGAATGAGGAGGGTTTTCCAACCTCGACAAGTGATCTGCTACCTGGTTTTCTGTCCCCTTTTTGTCGCGGATCTCCAGATCGAACTCTTGTAGAAGAAGGACCCACCTTATCAGCCTAGGCTTTGCATCTTTCTTCTCTATCAGATATTTGATAGCCGAATGGTCTATGTACACGTTCACTTTTGTTCCAATGAGGTAGGAACGGAATTTGTCAAAAGCATAAACCACTGCCAGCACGGTTGTGGTGTAATTTAACTGAGCATCAGTTAATGTTTTGCTGGCATAGTAGATCGTGTGGAACACTTTATCCCTTCTCTGTCCCAACACTGCCCCAATTGCAAAATTGCTGGCGTCACACATGAGCTCAAATGGGAAAGTCCAATCAGGAGCTACCACGATAGGAGTCGAAATGAGTTTTTCCTTCAAAAGTTCAAATGCTCTGAGGCAGGCTTCATCAAACTGAAAAGGCATATCCTTTTCCAATAGTGAACATAGCGGTTTTGTTATCCTTGAGAAGTCCTTGATAAAACGCCTATAGAAACCTGCATGCCCAAGAAAACTCCTAACCCCTTTCACTGATGTAGGCAGCGGTAAACTATTGATGACATCAATTTTAGCCTTGTCTACTTCAATACCACCATCTGATACTCTGTGGCCCAGAATAATGCCCTCTTTTACCATGAAGTGGCACTTCTCCCAATTCAATACAAGATTAGTTTCAACGCATCTTTGAAGAACGACAATCAAATTTACCAGGCAGTTATCAAATGAACTCCCGAATACAGAAAAATCGTCCATGAAAACCTCGAGGGTCTTTTCGACCATGTCAGAGAAGATGGACATCATGCAACGTTGGAATGTTGCAGGAGCGTTACACAACCCAAAGGACATTTTTCGAAAGGCAAAGGTCCCATACGGACATGTGAACGTTGTTTTCTCCTGATCTTCGGGAGCAATTGAAATTTGATTGTAGCCAGAATAACCATCTAGCAGACAATAGAAGGCATGCCCAGCAAGTCTATCGAGCATCTGATCAATAAATGGCAGCGGGAAGTGATCCTTACAGGTGGACTTATTCAACTTTCTATAGTCCATACATACCCTCCATCCAGTCACCATTCTGGTTGGAATCAACTCGTTATTCTCATTAGCTACTACTGTCATACCGCCTTTTTTTGGCACGTATTGAATAGGACTGACCCAAGGACTGTCCGAGATAGGGTAGATAATGCCCGCATCTAGCAGCTTAATAATTTCCTTCCGGACCACCTCTTTCATTATTGGGTTCAACCGCCTTTGATGTTCAATGGTCGGCTTGGATCCTTCCTCCAGTAGGATTTTGTGCATACAAAGGGATGGACTGATCCCTTTAATGTCTGAAATCGACCACCCCAGTGCCGTTTTATACTGTTTGAGCACTAGCAGTAGCTTCTCTTCCTGGCCTTCATCTAAAGATGAAGATATTATAACAGGTAAAGTGGATGAATTCCCCAAGTATGCATACCTCAGATGATTGGGCAGGGGCTTTAACTCGAGGACAAGAGGTTCTACAACAGATGGTTGGGCCTTTGAAGTAGATGCTTCTGGATCATTCAGCGACTCAAACTGTCTTTGGAACTGTGTAGATCGCTGGGGTGCATCCAGCCAGTTAGCACATTCAACATGGGTGGCCTCCTCCTTAGTACTGGTACCTCTTAGTGTAGCTTCTAAAGGGTCTGTCATGCATGTTTCTGAGAATACTTCCCTGACTGCATCATCAAGCACTTTAATCTGGAAGCAGTCTTCAGGGGTGTTCGGATATTTCATTGCCCTAAACACATTGAAAGTTACTTCCTGATCCTGCACTCTCATAGTCAGCTCCCCTTTCTGCACATCTATAAGGGTTCTCCCCGTTGCTAAGAATGGTCTACCCAGTATTATCGGGACCTCCCTGTCTTCCTCAAAGTCCAGGATAATAAAGTCCGCTGGGAAGATTAACTTGTCCACCTTAACAAGCACATCCTCTACTATCCCCTTCGGGTACGTGAGAGATCTATCCGCCAATTGCAAAGTAACACTTGTGGGTTTGGCTTCATTCAGTCCAAGCTTTTTATATATTGACAGAGGCATCAAATTTATACTCGCCCCCAAATCACATAAGGCCTTGCCAATGAATTGGTCCCCGATAGTACATGGAATTGTGAAACTTCCAGGATCTTTCAGTTTTGGCGGGAGCTTGTTCTGTAGAATAGCACAGCATTCCTCAGTCAGAGCCACTGTTTTATAATCTCCCATTTTCCTCTTCTTTGACAATATGTCTTTCATGAATTTAACATAGCTCGGCATTTGCTCCAACGCCTCTGCAAACGGGATGTTTATGTGAAGCTTCTTGAACACTTCTAAAAACTTAGAAAATTGCTTATCAAGCTTTTGTTTCTGCATGCGCTGGGGGAATGGCAACTGTGGGATAGGAGGACTAGCTGTGTTCACTATAGGGGTTGGTGATGAAAGGCTTTCTTGAGCATTTACCTCACCCCCAGACTTATCATCACTCTGCTCCACAATAGGTTCCTCTATAGTCACTTCTTCTTGCACTACAGGCCTCTCTCCACCCTTTTCATTTATAGTTTTCCCACTCCGGAGTGTAACTGCTTTGCAGTGTTCCTTCCCATCCCGTTTCGGGTTGACATCAGTGTCACTCGGCAATATGCCTTGTGGTCGACTATTCAGAGCAGAGGCCAACTGTCCCATTTGGACTTCAAGGTTCCGGATGGAAGCCTCTTGATTACTGCTCCTTGTCTCATTTTGGGCAATATATTGTGACAGGAGATCTTCCAAACTAGGTTTTCTTTCCTGTTGAGGTGGTGGATGGTGGAACTGATTTTAAGAACTCTGTGGTTGTTGGTTGTACTGATTTTGAGCTTGAAAACCGGGAGGATTTGAGAAATTAGGCCTGGTGGTCGGAGGTTGTGGTTGATTGCTATTCGTGTTGCCCCAAGAAAAGTTTGGATGATTCCTCAAGCCCGGATGATAATGAGTAGGGAGACTTGCGTTTTGCTTCCGCCCGTAGTTGGAAACAAATTGAACTGACTCGGGGCTTATGGCACACTGCTCAGTTGTGTGGCTCCCTTGACACAATTCACACATCAATGAGACACTCTGAACATTCTGCACAGCTTGTACTCCCATGGTGTCAAGTCTTTTAGTTAGCGCTGCAACCTGAGCCGCTAATTGTGTGACTGGATCTACCTCATATATTCCTGCTGCTCTTCTAGGGGCCTGCCTATCATTTGGCCATTGATAATTATTGGCCGCCATTGTTTCCACCAATTCATACCCCGCTGTGTGATGCTTAGACATGAACGCTCCTCCAGAAGCGGCATCAATACTAGATCGAGTAGCTCCGGATAACCCATTATAGAATGTCTGGATGGGAAGCCATTCTGGCAGTCCATGGTGGGGGCATTTTCTCAGGAGATCCTTGAATCGCTCCCATGAGTCGTACAAGACTCTGACTCAAACTGAATAAAAGAGGTAATTTCATGCCTGAGCCTGGCGGTTTTAGCGGGTGGGAAGAACTTTGCCACGAACTTTTGAGCCAAGTCATCCCATGTGGTTATGGAGCCTGACGGAAGTGAATGTAGCCAGCTCTTGGCCTTGTCCTTCAAAGTGAAGGGAAATAATCGGAGTCTGATGGCATTGTCAGAAACTCCATTGCACTGAAACGTATCGCAGATCTCCAAGAAGTTCATCAAGTGATCGTTGGGGTCATCATTTGGTAATCCCCCAAACTGAATATCGGAGCACATTTGGATGGTGCCCGGCTTGATCTCAAAATTATTTGCTTGGATTGCGGGCCTAAGAATGCTCGCTTGCAAATCTACGATGTGAGGCATAGCATGCTCCCTTAAAGATTTCTGAAGTTCCTTAGCTATTGTAACAGGAGTATGTATGTCCCGAGCTTTTTCTCTCTGCAGGCGTCTGTACGTTCTATCAACCTCGGGATCGAGAGGTATTATATTCTGACCCCTTCGAGGTGGCATACGCCGTTGAGATCACCTGAAAAGAAAATTAAACAGATAAAGTTAGTCTAAATTAAGATCGTAATGACTTAGCTTTAATATTGATAACAAATAATACTAAGTCCCCGGCAACGGCGCCAAAAACTTGTTGTTCGATTTATGCAACGACAATTGACGCGCAAGTATACGCGGTCAACAAGTAATATAAGATAAGTAGGGTGTCGTACCCACGAGGACGAAGTCTTAAATGCAAATCAAATACTAATGTAAGTTATATACTATCTTATCTAAACAAAAGATTGGAGGTGGTATTTTAAACTATGCGATTACAACTAACGGAAGCGGGAGAAATTGAAGTAATAGGGAAACAAGCTAGGATTACAATTTCCCTAATGCGTCGCCTAATCTCCTAACTCTCCACAATACAAACAAATCAAGGAATGGTCAGCCGGGAATAGAACTATGCATATGCTTCTGTCGAAGGCCAAATGCACATCCCTAGCTAGATGAATCACAATATATCTATCGATGAAAATAACTAGGCTAGGGTCATTAAGCTCAGTCTCAAGGCTACACAAGGCAAATAGAGATATGTCTATCCTATTAAGCAGTTTATGCACACCCTCCGTTAGGCAAGGGCATAACAAGTGTTATTGTATTTTAAAAGCTAGATATTAATGTCCAATAATCAATATCCATTAATATCACTGCCAAAAACTCTGTCAAGCATTTAGTCAATAAGCGAGAAATACAACAACCCATTCCCAAAATGATTCATTAATATAAATAGGAGAGAAAGTTAATTAGGCTAAACACTAGGTTACATTGCAATCCTAAAAAGGAATTAGTTCATAACCATGGTGCTAATACACATTTCTATCACATTCAACATTGCTAAGTAATACACAAATAACTGAAAGATTTAGAATAAGAAAACTCCTGTTGTAAGGTTTTCTGTCTCCAAGTATTCTTTTCTCCGTGCAACTCCTGAGCTGTGTATGATGCAATAACTATTCTCCCCTAAAACACAGCTTCTTTCTGGTCTAGAATCTCTACAAAATATTATCTATTATCACTCTCTATATATCCCTCTTTCCCTCCGTTATTTTTAGGTCATTAAACGCTAACCACTGGCTAGGCACCGGAGGTGACGCTGCGGCGCGGAGCCCATAACTGCTTGGTGGCGCTGCGGCGCCACTCACCCTGCGGCTCAAGAATAAGAAGGACCGGGCCGCTGCAGCGCCAGATGACATCAGCATGAACCAAGAGTTGGCGTTGCGGCGCGGGCTTAAGACTAGGATCTGGCGCTGCGGCGCCAGAGTGTAGAAAAAGACAATTTTTCCCCTGCAAGCTGAAAATGACCTAAACAGCCCTGCATCAACAGGAAGAGCATAACAACAACAGAATATATACAAAAGCTCAACAAATAAAACAAAAACAAGCAACGTCTTAAGCTTTAGAGAATCTGATATGCGATATAAATACCACACATCAACATGTCCCTTTGGTACCTTTGCCTATCGGCGAATGTCTTTTGGACTCTGCAATGCCCCAGGTACTTTTCAAAGATGCATGGTGAGTATTTTTTTTGATCTTTTAGAGGAATGCATTGAGGTCTTTATGGATGATTTCACAGTACATGGTAATTCTTTAGATGCTTGTCTAGATAATCTGACTCGTGTTTTGGATAGATGTTTGGAAATTAACCTTGTGCTAAATTGGGAAAAATGTCACTTTATGGTAGAATAAAGAATTGTACTTGGTCATGTAATGTCAGTTAATGGTTTAGAAGTCGATAAAGCTAAAATTGATATTATATCTGCATTGCCTTACCCGTCAGCGTGCAGGAGATAATCTCTTTTCTTGGACATGCAAGATTTTATCGTAGGTTTATCAAAGATTTCTCCAAGATAGCATTGCCCTTATGCAAGTTGCTCCAGAAAAATGTGGAATTCCATTTTCATAATGAATGTAAGGTGACTTTTGATACCTTAAAGAAATTGTTGACGTCAGCCCTATCATTCAGCCACCAAAATGGAAGTTTCCATTTGAGATAATGTGTAATGCAAAAAATATGTCGTCGGCACCGTCTTGGGCCAAAAGAATGACAAAGTTGTCCATGTCATCTACTATGCTTCTAGAACATTGAATGCGGCTCAGATAAACTATTCCACAACCAAAAAAGAACTCTTATTTGTTATATTTGCTTTAGATAAGTTTAGATCATACTTACTTCGTACTAAAGTGGTAGTTTATTCTGACCATGCTGCTCTCAGGTACTTGCTTACTAAGAAAGAGTCCAAACCTTGAATCATAAGGTGGATCTTGCTGCTGCATGAATTTGACTTGGAAATTAGAGATAAAAAGAGTGCGGATAACATGGTAGCGGATCACTTGAGCAGAATTCTTAAGGAGGAAGAAGCACTACCATTACAAGACATGTTTCCAGATGAGCATCTACTTTCCATTGGCAATACAACTCCCTGGTATGCAGACATTGTGAATTATTTGGTAAGTGCGTATTTACCGGGTGAGTTTTCAAAATCCCAAAAAGAAAAGCTTAGGAGTGATGCAAAACATTATATGTGGGATGAACCATACTTGTGGACATTTTGTGATGATCAGATAGTTAGACGTTGTGTACCTGATAATGAGTTCCAATTTATTCTAGCTTTCTGTCATTTCTATGCTTGTGGAGATCATTTTGGACCTAAAAGAACATCACAAAAGGTGTTAGAGAGTGGTTTCTTTTGGCCCTCAATTTTCAAAGACTCATATCTATTTTGCAAATCATGTGAAAATTGTCAAAGAATAAGAAATATATCACATAGACATCAAATGCCACAAAACCCTATTCTAATTGTTGAAATATTTAATGTTTGGGGTATTAATTTTATGGGACCTTTTCCTATTTCCTTCGATAATTTTACATCTTATTGGCAGTTTATTATGTTTCAAAGTGGGTGGAAGCTAAAGCCACCAGGACTGACGATTCTAAAGTTGTTACAGATTTTTTGAGGACTAACATATTTGTCAAGTTTGGAGTACCACGTGTGATGCCCCAAAAATAGGTTTAATACTCAACCCATTCTGAGTCGCCAAATACATGGTATAGAATCCAACTACAATCTTTTATAACATACGGTCGTGCAAAATACGACCACACAAACTGTGAGTTTCAATACAAATCGTATATAATATGAAATATAAACACTCAAATTCAGTCCTCATTGATTATAAATATTATCACACTATTCTACAAAGTAGTGAGGACTATTACTGCTTTAACTCTGACCATCACCCCATTCTCCGACTAGTCCCTGCTACATTCTCATTTCCTGAATAGGACAATAGCATAAAAGGGTGAGCTCAACTGGCCTAGTAAAGAATATTATGACTAAGATAATGAAAAATAATTTATTGTTAGTCTTCAAAAAATCAGATAAAATATTATGGACAACAAGTTTTAGATCAACAACTGCAGCGGAATTTACAATTCATTAGAAGAGTTACGTAGAGAATGATGTCTGTTATCTTCTATGATTTAAAAGTCAATCATCAATATTTTATCCCTGTAACATCAATCAAAATATATCTCAAATCAAATATTTATGTTTGCACTACGGGCTAAAGATATTCATTTGTATCACCAGTGGTAATGTTCATCTCAACACCTATCCATCTTTGCACTACGGGCCAAAGATATTCATCAGGTAATCATTCATCTTTTCTCTACAGGCCAAAGATATTCAGTTATATCACCATTTAGGAGGACTGAGGATGATGAAAAATAATATAAATAACGAATCCAATGAGATAAAGGACAAAGATTAGGGATTCCTAATTTAGTTTATCCAAGTTCAAGAATACTCCATAATAATCAATTGTGGAGCAAAATTCAAGAATGAAGATCAAAACATGGATACAATCAAAGATAGTAACCATAATAGACAACTTGGACAAATAAAAGAAAATTTAATTTTTTTGTGAATAGTATCGTATTCATGAATAGTGCCGTATACGTGAATAGTAACTCCGACATAAAAAGATAAAAATTTCATAAGAAAGTTTATACCAATATTCCGGTAAAATGATATTAGATGAAGCGCAAAACTCAAGGAATTTCTGATTATTTCAAGAATTATAGATGCAATACTTACCATAGTAAGTTTAAATTTAGGAATATGAAATGAAATATTATCACTTCCATAATACAGAATATGAAAGAAAATAATATCATTTACGAGTATTGAAAGAAAACAACATCATTTACGAGAAAAATAATATCCTTTACCTTAGTAGAAACTGGATCTGACTGGAATATCGGATATTATGATGATAAAAACTTGCACTGCTATCAACACTCAAAGTATCTAAATACTCACAAGAAATACTCACAATACTATAGAATAAGAATTTCTGATATTGAAGGTGTGTTTAGGAAGGAGGGTTACCCCCTATTTATAATGAAATTCGGACGAAGGAATTAAGAAACCTGCCAAATTTTCCTGCCAACCTTTCCTGCCAAACTTTTAAATTTCCATGACTGGGGCCCACTATTTTTGAAACAAGTTTGCAGGCAATCAACCACATCTTTAAAAAAAATGTGAGAAAGAAACGTGTACGAAAGGGTATTCAAAATTAAAATGATAACATTCTCTCCACTTTTATTCACATGCTTGAAAATTATAATAATATTACCATTTAAATTGTAATATTATAATAATATATTTGAATGAATATTTTATCGGAGAAAATAATTGCCAAACTTTCAACAAATATCTCATTCTTAAAAATTCTTTCATTTATATCAAAATATTTACTTTTCATATTTATCAACAATCAATTATTATTCACAAATAATATTACAGAATCACAATATTAACAACCAGATCATTCCTAGGAAAGAGGGGGCTTTCTAATAAGTATTTCTCCTCATTGGCGTGCAATTATATAACTTAATCCCTTTTCTCGATAGAACTTTCTAGACATTGTCAATAATGTTATCTAATAATATCATTTAAATAATATGTGTGACAATTATTGAATTAATACTGTAAACTACTATGCAGTGGTTACTGTGACCATTATTGAATCAATAATATCAAATATAACGTAGCAATTATTGAATCAATAATACAAAATATTAAATAGTAATTACTGTAATAATTATTGAGTAAGTGACTTTTTACGTAAGAACAAATAATTCAAAATACTGTACAATACCGTGTGCTACTGTGCAACAACGCGTGTTATTGTATTTTTATCATCGGGTATTTCAACAGTTTTAATGGTAACAGTTTTGCCGTTATTTTTAGAAAACTTATTCTTGTCGTTTTCATCATCCGACAGTTTTTTCGTTATGGGGCCCACCAATGATTGCGCCGTCGTACGAATATTCCCCGATAAAAAGAATATTCCCCGAACAAACGAATATTCCCCGACCAAACGAATATTCTCCGACACAATGAATATTTTGTGACCACTTGTTTACTTTATAAAACTTACACATATCACCCAATTCCTTATCACATTTATCAAATCCACACCTTATTATTTCAAAATAATATATAAAAAAAATTAAATCTTTATTCATAAAAGTTGGGGTCTTACAACCTCCCCTCCTTATGAAATTTCATCCTCGAAATTGACGTGCATACCTGGTATTTCAAAAAGATGAGGATACCTCGCTTTCATTTTCGATTCTAACTCCCTGGTCATTTTCTCGATATCATGGTTTCACCACAAAACTTTAACTTGAGGTATAATCTTCGAGCGTAAGACATGTTCCTTCTTATCCAAGATCTTGACGGATACCTCTTCGTATGTTAAATCTTCGGCTATCTCGTCTGGTTCTAACTTAATAATGTAGTTTGGGTCTTTTACATATTTACGTAGCACGGATATGTGAAAAACATTATGAACACAAGACATGCTTGGAGGTAAGGCGAGTCTATAGGCCACATTTCCTACTCAATCAAGGATTTCAAATGGACCAATAAATCGTAGATTGAGCTTTCCTCTCTTTTTGAATCTCGTAACTCCTTTCCATAGAACAACACGTAACAATACATGATCCCCAACATTAAATTCCACGTCCTTTCGATGAAGATCCGCATAACTCTTTTGTCGATCTTGTGCCATTTGTATACGTTGCCGGATCATTTGAATCTTTTCCGTAGTCATACCTACTAACTCTGGTCCCAATAATGTTGCTTCACCTACCTCATCCCAACATACTAGAGAACGACACTTTCGTCCCTACAATGCCTCGAATGGAGCCATGCCTATACTTACTTGATAACTGTTATTGTAGAAGAATTCTACCAATGGTAAGTACTTATCCCAACTCCCTTTGAAATCTAGAACATAGAGTCTCAATAGATCTTCAAGAGTTTGAATAGTCCTTTCCGATTGCCCATCCGTTTGAGGATGATATGCAGAACTTAATCGTAAATCGGTGCCCATATCTTTCTGCAAACTGACCCAAAATCGTGAAGTAAATCTTAGGTCACGATCCGAAACTATGGATACTGGCATGCCATGCAATCTCACAATCTCATTTACGTACATACGAGCAAGACGTTCCAGTGAATAAGTCTCTCGTATAGGATTGAAATGAGCAGACTTGGTTAATCTATCGACAATAACCCAAATCGCATCTATGTCATAAGAAACGTTGGGAAGACCCGTAACGAAATCCATGGTAATATGTTCCCACTTCCATTTTAGAATCTCAAGTGGTTGCAATGGCCCCTTTGGCACTTAATGCTCCGCCTTTACACGTTGACAAGTTAAACACCTTGAGAGTCTCTCTCTTCATATTGCTCCACCAAAATGTATGTCAAAGATCACGATACATTTTGGTACTCCCATGATGGATTGCAAATGGTGTGTTATGTGCCTCCATCGTGATTCTATACTTCAAATCAGAATCGTTAGGAACACAAAGTCTGGAGTTGACTCAAAGTATTCCTTCTTCATCGATTCTTGCTTCTGGAATAGCACCTTCCTGCACTTTCTTCTTCATCTTCATCAGCTCCGGGTCTGTAGCTTGTGCAGCTTTAACTTATCAATCAAAGCTGGTTCTACATGTATACTTGACATCATCACGTGGGTCCCTGAAGTCTTGAACTCTATCTCCATTCGTTGTAAGTTATACAAAATGGGCCCCTTTGTGTTGACAACATCGCACTCGTTCCCAAATATGATTTTCTACTCAACGCATCAGCAACCACGTTCGCTTTTCCAAGATGGTATTGGATGGTATGGTCGTAATCTTTCAACAGCTCAAGCCAAAGTAGTTGTCGCATGTTCAGTTCTTTTTAAGTGAAGAAATATTTAAGGCTCTTATGATCCGTATAAATCTCCACTTTCTCTCCATACAAGTAGTGTCTCCAGATCTTCAACGCGAAAACGACTGTTGCGAACTCTAGATCATGACTAGGATAATTTCTCTCATATTCTGTGAGTTACTGTGAGGCATAGGCTATGACTTTCCCATGTTGCATGAGAACACATCCTAACCCTTTGCCCGAAGCATCGCTGTAGATGATAAATCCATTCGAACCAGATGGTATTGTCAGAATAGGTGCTGAAATGAGTCTTCTCTTGAGCTCTTGGAAGCTCTTCTCGCATTCCTTATTCCATACGAATTTTTTATCTTTCCGAGTCAGCTGAGTTAATGGAGTAGCGATTCGAAAAAATTCTTCCACGAATCTCCGATAATAACCAGCTAAGCCCAAAAAGCCGCGTACTTCGGTCACCGACTTAGGTTGCTCCCAACTTTATATTGCTTCAATCTTCGTCGGGTCAACAGATACTCCATGTTTTGATACCACGTGCCCAAGGAATGCTACCTCCTCAAGCCAGAACTCGCATTTTTTTAACTTGGCGTATAGCTTGTTTTCACAAAGCCTTTATAGTACCAGCTTCAGGTGGTGCTCATGATCTTCACGTCTTTTAGAATAGATGAGGATGTCATCAATAAAGACAACCACGAACTGATTCAAATATTCCTTGAATACACGGTTCATCATATCTATGAAAGCAGCAGGAGCATTAGTCAATCCAAAAGACATGACTAAGAATTTATAATGCCCGTAGCTAGTTCTGAAAGTAGTCTTTGGAATATCCTCAGTTTTAATATTTAACTGATGATATCTAGAACGAAGATCGATCTTTAAAATAAATTGTGCACCTTGCAACTGGTCGAACAGGTCATCAATACGAGGTTGTGGATACCAATTCTTGATGGTGACATGGTTCAACTTCCGATAATTAATACAAAGTCGCATACTCCCGTCCTTCTTCTTTACGAATAAAATAGAAGCACCCCAAGGAGATGTACTAGGACGAATGAAACCAATATCTAACAACTCCTGTAGTTGGACCTTTAACTCTTGAAGTTCAATAGAAGCCATTCGATATAGGGTTTTAGAAATGGGTTTTGTACCGGATTCAAGGTCAACAAAGAATTCAACTTTACGTTATGGGGGTAGACCAGAAGTTCTTCAATAAATACATCAGGAAACTCATTAACAATAGAAATATCATTCAAATCTGACGTATTCTGGTTTAAATTAGTGACACGGACTAAGAAAGCTTGACATCCGTTTTTTAATAAACGAATAGCTTTATGAATTGAAATGACATTGATTGATTTTAGTGGTTTGGTTATTTGAATTCGTACAATAGGTTGGTTAGGAATATGAAAACTAACAACCTTACGAAAATAATCAATTTTGCCATAATAAGTGGTTAACCAGTCAATTCCTAAAATCACATCAAATGCAAGTATTTTCAAAGATATAAGATCAACAGGTAGGGTGAGGGTACCAATTTGAATCAAGAAAGATTTGTAAATTATGGATGTAACGAAGGTTTCTCCTAATGGAGTTTCAACAGATATGTCAAAGTCTAATTTCTCAGAAGTCAAGTTCAAACGTTGAGCACAAGCAGGTGAAATAAAAGAATGGGTAGCACCGGTATCAAATAAGGTATAGACTTCGTAAGAGTTTATGATTAGCTTACCCGTAATAACCTCATTCGGGTTCCTCGCTTATTGGGCAGTTACGACAAAAGCTCTTCCAGGAACCACTGACTTTGACTTGTCAGGGGCAGCCTTTGGAGTCACCATCCCTGCTGGACTTGGTTTTGCTATAAGAAACACTCGAGCTATGTGCCCTTCCTTTCTATAGTTATAGCACACATTAGATTGCCGTGTGCAGTTGGGACTGATCTGTCCCTCTTATCCGCATTTATAGCATACGACCGGTGGTCAGTCTTCTCCCCTAAAAATAGTAGATGCCGGTGCTGCTGTCGACGTCTTCACGTTCTCATTGTTGTACCTTCTCTTCTTGAAATCTCCCCCGACTCACTTCTTCTATTATCACAGCCACGATTACCACCGGAGTGGTTACCGCTTCTGTCATGATATTTTTCTCCTCGCTGGTTGTCATTGTTCCGATGACTGCTGCCACCGATACGACCTTAGTTGTTGTCCCTTGGCTGAACATAATCATTATCCCTTTCTAATAATTAGGCCCTGTTCACCACATCTGAATATAAAGAAAGTTTGTGAGAATGAGGTACTGACGAATTTCGAGTTTCAAACCTCTCAAAAACATCCGTGTCGGACGTTCCTCATTATCAGCCAAATGATATGCGAACCGAGATAACTCCGCGAACTTAGCCTCATACTGGAACACAGTCATGTTGTTCTATTCTAGTTTAATAAACTCTATCTCCTTCAATGATGAATACTTTCTGGAAAGCACTTGTCATTGAATAGTTTATGGAACTCCTCCCAAGACATCTTGAGTGCAGTAGGCTAGGTACGCTTCACAGATTCCCACCAGTAATCTGCCTCTCCACGAGAACATAAACATGGCGAATGGAACCTTCTGTTCCTCCGTGCATCCCAAGACATCAAATATCTTGGTAATTTGCTTAACCCACGTCTCTGCCATGATTGGATCTGGCTTTCCCTGAAACTCTGGTGGTCCCAACTCTTTGAACTGCTTGGCAGTGACAAGCCTCGAGTTGTTATTATTTCCACCTGTATTATGAACACGAGTCTCCCTCGTCTATTTTTGCATGAACTGTAAAAAGCTTCTAAACATCCCACTGTTCATCGTTTGATCGGTGGTGTTGTTTCCAGAAGGAATATTGCCTTCTTGTTGCACGTTCTCCTGGTTGGTGATTAAAGGTGTCTCAACGGTCTCATTCACTCCATTGTTTAGATTTTCAGCTGCCATTCTCAAATACTGCCATAAAACAAGGGTTAATTAAACAAATTAACATATCACATATTAACCCTATATTCCGACCGACCAATTAAATACCAAACAAGCTTAGGTAGGACACACTAACAAAGGTTTTACTCGTCTCTTCTATTCCCAGATCTCCGCCAGAGATCATATTCCTAAGCTATAATACCAACTGTGACGCCCCCAAAATAGGTTTAATACTCAACCCATTCTTAGTCGCCAAATACATGGTACCGAATCCAAATATAATCTTTTATAACATACGGTCGTGCAAAATACGACCACATAAATTGTGAGTTTCAATACAAATCGTATATAATACGAAATATAAACACTCAAATTCAGTCCTCATTAATTACAAATATTATCACACTATTCTACAAAGTAGTGAGGACTGTTACTGCTCTAACTCTGACCATCACCCAGTTCCCCGACTAGTCCCTACAACATTCTCATTTCTTGAAGAGGACAATAGCAAAAACGGGTGAGCTCAACTAGCCCAGTAAAGAATATTGTGACTAAGATAATAAAAAATAATTTATCGTTAGTCTTCAATAAATCAGATAAAATATTATGGACAACAAGTTTTAGATCAACAACTGTAGCGGAATTTATAATTCATTAGAAGAGTTACGTAGAGAATGATGTCTACTATATTCTATGATTTAAAAGTCCATCATCAATATTTTATCCCTATAACATCAATCAATATATATCTAAAATCAAATATTCATCTTTGCACTACGGGCCAAAGATATTCATTTGTATCACCAGTGGTCATGTTTATCTCAACACCTGTCCATCTTTGCACTACGGGCCAAAGATATTCATCAGGTAATCATTCATCTTTGCTCTACAGGCCAAAGATATTCAGTTATATCACCATTTAGGACTGAGAATGATAAAAAATAATATAAATAACGAATCTAGTTAGATAAAGGACAAAGATTAGGGATTCGTAATTTGGTTTATCCAAGTTCAAGAGTACTCCATAATAATCAATTGTGGAGCAAAATTCAAGAATGAAGATCAAAACATGGACATAATAAAAGATAGTAACCATAAAAAACAACTTGGACAAATAAAAGAAAATTTAATTTTTCTGTGAATAGTGTCGTACTCGTGAATAGTGTCGTATACGTGAATAGTGCCGTATACGTGAATAGTAACCCCGACATAAAAAGGTAAAAATTTAATAAGAAAGTTTATACCAATATTCCGGTAAAATGATATTAGATGAAGCGCAAAACTCAAGGAATTTCTGATTATTTTAAGAATTATAGATGCAATACTTACCATAGTAAGTTTAAATTTCGGAATATGAAATGAAATATTATCACTTCCATAATATGGAATATAAAAGAAAATAATATCATTTACGAATATTGAAAGAAAACAACATCATTTACAGGAAAAATAATATCCTTTACCTTAGTAAAAACTGGATCTGACTGGAATATCGGATATTATGATGATAAAAACTTGCACTGCTATCAACACTCAAAGTATCTAAATACTCACAAGAAATACTCACAATACTATAGAATAAGAATTTCTGATATTGAAGATGTGTTTAGGAAGGAGGGTTACCCCCTATTTATAATGAAATTCAGACGAAGGAATTGAGAAACCAGCCAAATTTTCCTGCCAACCTTTCTTGCCAAACTTTTAATTTTCCATGACTGGGGCCCACTATTTTTGAAACAAGTTTGTAGGCAATCAACCACATCTTTAAAGAATATTTGTTACGGTAAGAAAGTATTGAATATTTGTTACTGTGCAACAAGAAAGATTGGAGTCCATTTTAAAGAAAGTAGTCAACCCAAGCAAGAAAGATTGGAGTCTTAGATTAGATGATGCACTAGGGGCATATAGGACTGCATACAAAACTCCAATTGGTATGTCACCTTATAGGCTGGTGTTCGAGAAACTGTGCCACCTACCTGTGGAGCTAGAGCATAAAGCTTTCTGGGCGATCAAATAGTGCAATATGAACTTGGATCAAGTTGGCATCCATAGGAAGTTGCGGTTACAAGAACTCGAGGAGTTGCGTACTGAATCATATGAGAGTTCTAAACTGTATAAGGCTAAGACGAAAGCTTTCCATAATAAGCAGATTTTGCGAAAGAATTTCACTGTTGGACAAAAAGTTCTCCTTTATAATTCGCGATTGAAATTATTTTATGGTAAGTTGTGTTGTCGTTGCAGGGTCCATTTGTTGTTACTAATGTGTTTTCGCATGGTGCTATAGATATACAAAATCCAAAGACAGAGAATGTGTTCAAGGTGAATAGACATAGGTTGAAGCCATTTTTGGATAGCAGTCAGGTTGTGGAGGTTGAGATGTTGACGCTAAAGGATCCGATTTTCGGATGATTGAGTGGATTGCAGTCGATCTAACGACGTTAAAAAGGGTAGCTTCTTGGGAGGCAACTCAAGAATTCAGATTTGATCTTTCTATCCCTTTCCTTTTTAATTTGTTTGTTTTAGTAGTTTTCTACTTTGCATGATTTTCTTACATTGGGGACAATGTAAGGTTTGAGTGTGGGGGAGGGAATTTTAGATTTTAGTTTTCTTTATTTTTTTAGGTATAATAGTCTAAAATCTGCTAGAATTTGGAAATCTGCTAATAAAAATTCTTGGTTCTATGATTTAATTCGCCTAAGTGTTGAAGGGTTAGAGTCATAAATTGAAAATTGATGCTTAGTTTCAAGATCTATTGGTATTTAGTTGATCAATGAATGTTAAAAACTAAGTCAGTAACCAGTGTACTTGTTTTGAAATGAATTTATTGATGCAGGAGTACTAGAATATGTGAAGCATGCTTAGTTGACTAAGTTATGTGTGGAGTTGTCTATGTGCACTAATTTCTTGCTTTAGAACTGTTTTTACTGCTATGTCAATGAAAGATCCTTGTGAAAAGAAAAAAAATGATGGAAAAACAATTGATGATGAAATTGATGTATGGAAAAATAGTGAAAAATCTGCTTCAATGTCCATTATATGAATTAACTGGGCATCCAAGCCTCGGGAAGCATCGGTATTCACGCTGAAAAGTGTGATGGATAAAAGCAGCTTGACTAGTCGACTTTTGTGGCCTTTGTTACTTGAATGAGTAAGTCCTAGGTGTGTTTTTACACCCAGCGCCCTAAGACCATCTGATTTGGGAGTCGTTGGTGGAAAGTTCGTTACATGGGTAGCACTGAAAAGCCTAAGAAAAAGAGACATTGCACATGTCAAGAAAAAGAAGAATACAAGAAAACATCAAAATATAGTCATCTGGGATATAAAGAAGGTTCTACGAAAAGCAAGGCAAAGTGCAGGAAAATTTGTTTTGAGTTATGAGTTAGTGTTCGTGGTTTTTGCTCCATGATAACTAAGTTGGGTAAGTATGTGGATTGTGGAATAGATACTTATGTGGATGCAGTTCGATTTAATGAATTTCATTGGTGAGGTGATAAGGTTAGTAGTCATGAATTGATTAATGAGATGCTAATCGGGTTTCTGCTGATAAGTATTGATATTCATGAATTTTAACTTGAATTTTGGATACTATAGTTGGATAGAATTATGTGAATAATAACATAAACTTGGGTTTGGTTTACACGAGGATGTGTAAAAGCTAAGTGTGGGGGAATTTGACGAGTGCATGATATTCATTTATTTTGATTCCTTTATGCTTAGTCTATTGCATGTTTGGTTGTTAACAAGGGCTTAAAAGGTTTGTTTATGGGTTTCAGGTCAAAATGGAGATGAAACGAGGAAAACGGGAAGATTGTTAGCTATTCCTTAGCTTTCCGTAACATCTTGAACGTCCCGATTAATGAGAAGCGGACCGATGGGAAATTGGGGCTTAAAGGCAAAATTTTAGCATTTCAGAGGAGCAATATCCACCGGGTCGGATTTCTATAGCATAAACTTTCGCCGGGGCAAACATGCAACAGGCTGGACAACAGGAACACCCGCCAGGGTGGATGTGTCAAAGCATAATATCCGCCGGGGCGGGTAGGCGCAGCTGGGAAAGAAAAGCTTCATAATTCGAGTAAGATTTGGATGGCAATAAGAGCTACAAGTTTAGTTGCAACAAAGAGGCTATTTAAGGGTGAGAGCGGATCATATATCAGCTCTCTTGTTCTAGATTGATAAAAAGAAAACCCTAGTTTTGGAGAATCAAGGCATGTCGAGCTAAACTACTTAATTCAATTCTGAAGGGATGTTGAACCTTATTCATAATTAACGGTTTGAGCAAGTTTACTTTGTTTACTCTTTCGTATGTGAGAGTTATTCTGATTATCTACATAAACTTTCTTGTATGCTATTCAATTGACTAATTTAGTTTCTGCAGGATTAAATTAGTAAATTGATATCATCTGCCAGATTAAGATATATATTAAGCAAACGATGTATGTCTGATCATAAGTAGCAACTAATAATATTCGATTGTGGTCAAACTTTTGGATATTATTAAGATTTTCAAAAGACAAGTTAAATAATTCCTGATTGTGTAATTGTTGCTTGGAATAATCTAATTCTCATTCTTCATGCTTCTATCATATTAAATTTAGAATGATAGTTCTAGGTTATATGATAGTTAGGATCTTTTGTTGGCGATTGTCGCATTAGATTTACATATAAAGTGAATTTCGGATAACTAGCAATCGCGGTTATCTAGGATTGTTAATCTCATTGAAGGATAAATATTGTAAAAAATTGGTTAATCCATAATTGTGAAAATGTGATACTGAACTGAAGAATTGAAACTTTTTACTCATTGATACTTCTTTTAAATTCACTTTCGATAATTCAAATTTTCAAACCAAAATTCCCCAATTCATTAGAAAATACTTGGATAAATATAAAACAAAACACTCTCTATGGGATCGATCCTTTCTTGTTACTATACTAATTCTTGAGTTAGTGGAATATGAGTAAGGTTATTTTTGGAGTGCTAAACAACAGCTCCCATGCACCTTCTTCAGAATGTCACCAGCTTCTTGCTCTTTGTTGAGATTGGTGATTTCAGGGGTTTTGTTGGTCATGTCCTAATTATGTGGTTCAGGAGTATGAGTATCCTTCTTTCTGGTCTGTTGACTGCCACCGGGTATAACTAGTTCTGTATGACCGGGTATTTGTTTCCCTTGAAGGTCTTTGTTTTGTTCACTTGGGAACACTCCTTGTATTTGTGGCCTGTTCCCTCCATAACTGAGGTTCAGATGATCTCTCCAGCCTGGATTGTAAGTGTTTGAGTAGGGATCATATTTCTTTGGTTGTGTTTGGTAGTTACCTACTACATTAGCTTGTTGTGCATTCTCATCCACTTGCAATGTTGGGCACGCATCAGTAGCATGCCCTGCCTTTAAGCATAATCCGCAAGCCTTCGCAACCGGCACGTTTCCTGTTGTTAATTGTTGCACCACAGCAGTTAAGTTAGAAATCTTTTGTACCAATTCACTCTTGCTTACCTCATTTACCTTTTTCGGTGTATGATCATTCCTTGTTCAGTGTTGTTGTGAGTTAGCAGCCATGTTTGCAATCAGATTTCTTGCAGCCTCTAGTGTCTTGTCCACTAATGCTCCTTCAATAGCCGCATCGATCATACTTCTTTCCATTGGTATAAATCCCTCGTAGAAGTACTGAATCAAGTGTTGCTCATCGATTTGGTGGGGAGGGCAGCTGGAGCACAATTTCTTGAATCTCTCCCAGTACTCGTACAGTGTCTCTCCACTAAATTGTCGGATCCCGCAAATCTCCTTCCTTATGTTGGCCACTCTTGACGCAGGAAAACATTTCTCTAAGAATAGCCCTTTCATGTCGCTCCATGAATTTATTGATCCGGATGGGAGATAGTACAGCCAATCCTTTGCTAAATCTGCTAGGGAGAATGGGAAGGCTCTTAATTTGATTTGTTCCTCTGAAATTCCGTGTGGTTTCATGGTCGAGCACACCACATGGAACTCCTTCAAATGCTTGTATGGCTCTTCACCTGTAAGACCACGGAAAGTAGGCAAAAGATGAATTAGTCCGGATTTAAGTTCAAATGCAGCATTTAAAGCAGGATATTCAATGCACAAAGGTTGATGAGTAAGATTAGGAGTAGCCAATTGTTTCAATATCCGATTATTGTTGGGCTCCGCCATCTTTTCTTCTTCGTCTTCGGTGAATGATTTGTCAGAAAGTAATTCCAAAGCTAAGTTGAGGCCCGGTGATGATGCAGAAGCCTCGTCTAAATCTGCAGTAGACTGTTGAACTTTTTTCTTTCTTAGCCTCCTTGCAGTTTTCTCAATCTCTGGATCAAAATCTAATATAGTAGCCTTAGAAGATCGAGTCATAAAACAAAAACAAAAGAAATAATAGAATAAAAACAAAACGCACAATTACTCCCCGGCAACGGTGCCAAAATTTGGAAGCTGTCGTTTACACTCCTAAATTAACCTCATTTTAACTTCACGAATTTAAACAACTAGCACAATAGTAAGCAAGGATCGATCCCACAGAGAATAAATTTGTTTTATATTTATCCTATTATTTTAACAGAAAATAAAGATGGAGGATTTTTGAAATTATTTTAAACTAAGAAAAACAGAATTTAAATAAAGAGATTAACCAAATATGTAAAAACTTCAGTTCTGTAGTTCAGTTTTACCAAGCACAGCAATCAATTAATCAAGTTATTATTCTTTACCCTTCAATGAAACTATTAACCCTAGATAACAATAAGCTCTGTTATCCGAAATTCTCCGTAGATATTCACTGTATGAAACAAGCTCTTCACCATATTCAACTAGCATACAACCTAGAACAAGCTCTCTAAATTTAATATGAGGAAAGCATTAAGAAATAGAGAACTAGGCTAATCCAAGCAACAAACACATAAGCTCGATTTGTTTAACTTATTTTCTAATAATCTTAGCAATACATAAAAGCTTGTCCACAATTAGTATCACTAATTTGCTACTTGTGATGAAGACAGATATCAATTACACGTAATACCAACCTTAATCTAGCATATGATAATGATTAAATTAACTCAGTTGGCCATATCAAATTAATTAGATCAATTAGCATGCAATCAATAAAAACAGATTATCAGAAGAAATTTCATACAAGAAGGAATAAATAATAATACTCAATTAATTAATTACTTGTAACAAGGTTCCACCTCCCTTTAGAACTGACTTGAAAGAATTAGCCTGACATGCTCCAAATCTCCAAGCAATAAAAGATGAATAATAATAATGGTCTTTAATACAAGAGAATTGATCTTCTATTTATATCTATTAAAAACCTAAAATTATTTTATGCCTTATCTTCCGTTCAAAACCAATCCACGAAAGGATACTTGTTGCCGCAGCCCGCCTCCCCCTGGGGCGGGAGTTATCAATTGTAAAGACCCGCTGGGGCGGAAGACTTCACTGTCCAGCCGTCCTTCTTTTTCTTCCTTATTTCGTTGCATGATATAATATATGCTCTCCTTTGCAAGCATGTGCGTGGCCCCCACATGATAATCAATTCGTGAGCAGCTCTAGTCATGATATTGGCTGCTAATGTAATAGGAATTCTTAAGCTGCTAGCAAACTTGGGCCCATATGACATTCCTTTTCCAATTAGGAATATAATTTCCGTGTATTCTATTTTGCTGGCTTCAATTTGTGACTCCTCTTTCCAACCAACGTGGGCCCACTTCATAATTTCTTTAATTGCTTTGTACATTGAATAAGCCATGACAATCCGAGAGCTGCTTAGCTTTTGGGCCGTGAGCTTTAATTAATTTGTGTGCTTGCTAGGAATTGGAGTTGCAAGCCTCCTCAATTTGGATTGCTCAATTTCATGTGGTTCTTTAATTGAATAAACCAAGCAAGCTGCTTCAATTCCACTAACAAATCCATCAGCTTCCCCACATGTAATTCCTTTAATTGCATGGATTATTTTCGTGAACTGCTAGGAGAATGATTTTATAATGCATGCATGTGGCCCACTTTGATTAATTGGAATCCTTCACCAGCTTGGACTTTTGACTAAACCGTGGCCCATCTCCTTTTGTTGTGCTTAGGAACTGTAGCTTCTTTTTTTTTCAAGTTACCAAAACCGTAGCCCACATGAATTACAAGCTGCTCCTTTATTTTGCAAGTCAATCACGTGGGCCTCTTCTTGCTATTTGTAATTCCTCTTGCAATGTTGCTACACAACGTGTACAATCAAATAGAATCCCTCCTTTTATTCTTTGAGCTGCTAGGATGCGTGGCTTCCTCATGATCCAAACTCCAATTGGACAAGGCTGCTCCTTTAATTTGTAATGCATGAAAGCCTTCTCTAATTCGGAACTAACCAATCCGTTAGCTGCTAGGATGACTCACTTTGCATGTACTTGATCCATGGCCACCATTTTGTAAGCTCGATAGGAACCTTGAATGAATTAAACCTACATTGTATGCAATTTCTGAAATGGGTTTAAAAGTCCACAAACTTATTTCTTTTCATCCTTTATACCTTAATTTACCTGAAATAATTAAACACCTTATTAAGTCCAAATATACAGGAAACATGCAATAAAACTAAATATAAAGGAATAATAATCATCGAATATTATGTACTTATCATTAGGCTTCTCTCGCGGCTTTTCAGCATGAAGGTCTCCAGATCATCGCAATCTACTAGAGGGGAAATTAATTCGATCTTTTAATTGGAGCGGATCTGAGGGGTGCCTTTCCTGAGCCTCGCAGAATTAGTCTTTTTTGAGTCCAGTAATCAAACACCGACGGGTTAGCCTCCTGGTGGAGGAATCACACAACATATATTTACATACATCGCGTTTCACCGTATGAAATGATGACATTGTACGAAGCACTAATATAAAGCAGTAAATCATTCATTCACATCCATTAAATGTAAAACGCATCATCCATACACACACAGATATAAATGGGAAATTTTGAGAAGATTTGAACGCGGCCTAAGCCCTCTACTGTCCCCACTAGAGTCGCCACCTGTCGACGTCGGGAAAAAAATACCGTCTAGTTGGATGGAATCTTTCTCTCTTCCTAAGTCTTGTGGTCTTCTACCCTTATTATTTTGTCTGTTTTATGAAGGGTGAAGTTTTTTAGGAAAAGGCCAACATGTATCATGTCGACGATTTGAATGGTTTTACAAAGTCACCGGTTGGTAGATTTAAAATGGTTGTACCAACTCAACCGAGTATTGTTTGAAAGTAGGCCCAATTACTGAACACTGTTGAAACTTGTTCTTTGAAATTAAAATTCTAAGTTTGGGGGCTTGGTTAAGTGGGGGGAAGGTGTTAGGCACCCCCCAAATCCCGTGAAACACGATGCCATATCTTTTTAATATTTCACTTTTTTTGCAATGTGTGTTTGAATACTGGAAGAAATTGGGCCTACATTTGCTTTGTTTTGAAAGTACTGTCATGCTTCGTTGAACCTATATACGAAAGGTTTGATTTGATTTGCAAAAGTCCATTTTTAGACAAGATATGAAAATAATATTTTGAAAAGATGATTTTCAAACCCTTATGCTCACGTAGGAATTGAAGCATTTTGATACTTCCATTTTTATATTTTAAGCCTATTGGCTCAATTTGAATGGTGATTGTCGGGTTTTGAAACATCCTCTACCACATAATATTTACAAGTGCTGGTGTTTTCATAGGCATAACAGCTATCGGAGTGACTCTGACACGACAAACCATATTTTCATTATGTTTGAGACCTTAAACCCGGATAACAGTTTTAAGGTCTTTCGGATGTACATTTATTATAGAAAAACTGGCAGGGTACATTTGTAATATGGAGTTTGTCCATCGTGAGAATCAGATTCTGATTAGTTTGATTATCAATCCCACGATTCCTAGGCTCATAAAGGGAAGCCAAGAAAACCTGCACAACAAAGATATTCACAGAAAATATATATTTACATCTATACGTCGCAAAAACCAAGGATTCATCAGTCAAATCCTGACATGCACGTAGCCAAAGCTTCTCGTTCCCTCTAGATAGCGATCTAAGGGCCGCGAGGATGCTTTAAGAATGAACGAAACTAGAAAGAAAGCTAGATTTAAATAAATCTTAGCCAGTCTAGCTTCCCGATTCTGGTTGGACCTATTTTGAACCGTTTGAAAGGTAGAAAGGGCTAGATTTAAAGAAATCTAGTTCACCAGATGAATATCAATGCTGATTCATATCAGATGAATATTTTATGACTCCCCCAAATCCGGATCCCATTAACCTTGGACCTGATACGTTACGATACATCATTTCTATAACTATTGCGAAAGATATAAACATAAATTATTTATACAATAACTTTTACAACATAATCCCCAAGGTCTGTAACCTTAACTTAATACATGCATTCAATATCTTACACGACATACAATGTCATTTGTATCCTATACTATTACCATTTTAACCGTATAATAATTCCATCCTGGAACTTGTCTTTGCCTTTGACGGTGTCCGAAGTTTCTTCTTTAATCTGAAATGTTTATCATGATATAGCAAGGGTGACCAAAAAGTTTGCCCAACAAGTTTAAGTTCAAATGAAGATATATCATGATTGAAAATAATAATAAGCTGACAAACTTTCAACAATATAAAAATTGTGAAAGAACATGAATTAATAATGCTGAATAGCCAACAATGAACATGAATAAATTCAACTAAACAATATGGTAATGAAGGTGATCAGCATTTCATACCTGATGAATATATACAATATGCACAACGTACGAATCTATAATCAGTATAGATGTGAATAATCAACAATAATTAATCACGAACATGCTTTACAATAACAACTCGAGTTCGAGTTAGGAAACTTGCCTGCATCGTCGATTACGACTACACAATATAATTTAATCGCTTTATTGTAAAGACCTATCAGTTATAAGATTGATCTTTCAATTAGTATAACATACTTTATCTCATCAGTCTATTACTTTAAAAATAAATTATCTAACACTTAACCACATAGTCAAATATTAGATAACCTTAACACCATATTTATTTACAAGTCTAAACCTAGCACACATCGAGTCTTTAATAATATTCAATATAGTTTACTGAGTGATTTCCCACAAATAACTAACAAATTAGCTTCCGTCTTGTCTACACTGTTTTCACAGTGAGTTAAATCGGTTACTAATTCGTAGATACCTTCCCCATATGACGGAGTTGTTTACACCAGCTACTATACATCAACCATTAAAGAGTACGATTGTACTACCTTATACTTAACACTTACTTGTTCATACAACTTGTAAATTAACACTTAATCTTTCATTTTATAAGTCCTTTATAATTTAGTAAGTCGAATACCTAATCCAGTAAACTAGATTCAGACTGAATTTCAATTTAGTAAACTATTTTCCAATCTAGCAGACTGGATTCAACTAACCTCCAATCTAGCAAGCCTGAATTCAAACTGACATCCAATCCAGCATGCCGGGATTCAACTTACCTCTAATCCAGCAGCATGGATTATCCAAATAGATCATTCCAGCACTTGATGGCCAATCTAACAAACCAAATTGCAATCCGGCAACCTGATGGCCAATCCAGCAAACCAGATTGCAATCCAGCAACTTAATGGCCAATCCAACAAGCTGGATTCCCTTTTTTTTTAATCTAATCATCTTATTATTTTTTGATCTTTTGTCCATACATAAATACATTTATTTAATGCACAAAAATAATTTTTCAGGAATTTTTCAATTTTCTTAGTATTTTCCAAAAATCCATTTTTAGTTAATTGCTTAAGAAATTACCTAACTCACGCTTAACTCCAAAAATTCCCAACTCTTGGCGGGATCTTACAAATGTTAACGTGAGCCTCCAGTTTAAATTTTGTGGCCATCGGAGTTATACAACTCCGGTTATAGCGATTTTCGTCAAAAAAATATAAATATTAAAATAGTCATCACTTACTCAATTTAAGTCGGAATGAGCTCATTTTTGGACACAAGCTACTTCATATAATATATTTTCATGTTCCAAAATATTGGAATTTATTTCATAAAATAAATGGACAAAACTGCCCCTGTAAAATATGGATAGCAAGCTTTTTGGGTTTTTCAGATTTGGCGTCATTTGCCCAAAACAGTCCACACGAAAATCTATAAATCCTTTTTTAGTGATTCTACTTGAAAAAGTTAGAAGACTTATAGATCTAAGTTCAAAAATTAACCACACTCAAAAATTCGAAACACACTAGGAGATATGGTCGTTTGAATGTTATGTTCCGTTTTCTCAAAAATCTTATTTTATAATCTTTGTGTTTTGTAAGAAAACTTTCATGATCTATTGATTTATCAAACATTAACCACCATAAATTATCATAAAACATACTAATACACCTTAAGATCAAGGATCTACCATGATCTATTACACCAAACATACACTAAATCCAAGCAAAACATAATTTAGGCTAGGAAAATCAAGATTTTTTAACTTTAAAAAAACATAGTTTCCTTTTTCTTGTTTTTGATCTAATTTTTGATACACAAAATGGTTAGATCTACACATAACACACTCTAGATCATGTAGATCTAGAGTTTTGAAGTTCAAAAACATAAATCCAAATTTTGGTTTAAACAACTAAGAATAACTTAAATCAAAGGTGGTTTATAGCTTAATCTATTGCTAGCCTTTCTTAATCTTTCAAAGTTGATGATGATTTTTTGATGGAAGAAAGATCAAAGCTTCCTTCTCTCTCTCCTTCTTCCCACCGTCCCTCTCCTCTCTCTCTCTCTCTTAATTTCATTTTGTTTGCTAAGCTAAATGAGATGAAAGAGAAAAAGAGTTTGGTTTTGTTTGGGAGAGTTATTTAAATATAAAAATATGTATGTATATTAATGCCCAACACTCCACTCTTCTCATCTTTTACTTAATCATTTGGATGTTTCTTGCAAGTAAGAGATTGCTTGTAGATTTAGCTAAATGTGTTGGCAACATAAAAATTTGACACATGTTGGAGTTGGTGGAGAGTTAGTAAAATGAATCATTATACCACATGCTCTCCTTATCTCTTCCCCCCCCCCCCTTGTTGACCTAAATTATGCCCCTTTTCTTCCATTTTTGTTTTAGTTTTTATTGCTTTATTTAACTTACTAAGTATCCAACATCCCTTAACAATTGGACTAAAGGCTTGGGATCCAAATTAATTCTTTTGGGCTTGCTAATAAAATAGTTGGGCTATGTAAATTAACATAGTTCATTAATTTTAATTCTATTCTACCCTAATCATTTAATTAGGATTTCTATTCACCACATTTTTAATTCAAATCCTTACTCATGTACATTTAATTACTTAACCCAATTAAACTTGCTTTAATAAAATTAATTAATAAATTGAGATAATAAAATTAATCTCTTAGGTTAGTAAAAATTTTAAATACTAACATCCTTAGATATTATAACCCTTAAGTTATTTAATTTTCATACCTAATATATATATTAGGTTACAAGACTTTATTCTTAATTCTCTTTATATGTTAAATAAATTTATAAACAATACACAAGTCTTTCACAAAATTTTTAAATCCATACTCTATTTTCCAGTCTAGGTCTTATTATTTAACCTTTATTTAATTATTTAAGATTTTATTAATCTTATAAATTCTCGGGTTGTCATATTCACCCCTTCTTCTAAGAATTTCGTCCTCGAAATTACAGCCTACTAATCCCTACTCCTTTATTTCACCAAAACTAGGTTTTCGACTTAACCTTTATCTGTTTTCATTCTCATTTTAATGAGTACATCTTGCTTCCTTCTATGAGGAACTATTATATCATCACATTCTACCCAGACTTCTCCCCAAGGAGTTAAAAATAACTTTTCATATAATGCTGAGTGGCCATGAACTTTCACTTTTCAATTTTGAAAAGGTTTAAACAAAAATTCATCTACAAACCGCTCTGGACTTACGGACACATTGGGTGATCAGCCCGTATGCCCTGCATTGATCAGATGCTACATGCTGGAATGACATTCGCGTTCATCAGCACCGCCATTGGCGCAAAAATATTTTCCAATTTAGGGATGTTCATACTCAGCCTGGATTCTGAATCAAAGCAATATGGTTTGGGATAAGTTCTTGAAGAGATACTTGAATTTTCATAAACATTGTCTAGCTGAATCAAATAGCTTTAGACATATACCAATAATTCTAATATCAATCAAAATATGTGCCTAGCCAAATTTTATTGACACTTGACTTTTCTTTAAAATTCTAAAAATTATTTTATGACGTCATGATACCGCACTATATTTATAGTCCATTTTAGATTATGTTATTTTTGTGACTTTGTCATAAAATAATATACCATAGTGGGCTGACGATCTTTAGATCACATCCAACACTAGGTAATACTGCATTAATGACTCCATCATTTTTATCATCCTTGCATCAGGTTTCATGATGCATTGATGATATATAAAATATATTTTGATATTTTAAATAATTTTTGTCTAGCCGAAATAATTAGCGTAGACACTTCTGTAAACCGTTCAAAAGTATTAAAAATTATTTTTGGAATTATCATGTCGCAACAGGTAACGATGTGTCAGTCCTGAAGTCCACACATACATAATTGTAACCATGTTTTGAAGATAACCAAAAATTTATTTTTTCTGTTATCATGCCGCAACAGGTAACGATGTGATAATGACTCAAAGTCCATCTCCACACCCTTGTCACCATGTTGTTAAAATAACAAAAATTAATTTTATTTCAAAAAAGGCACATCAGTGCGAATTTAGCTTGATGTTAAAAATTTTAAAGTCTAGCACAACTAGAAGATTTGGAATACATATGCTTCCACCATCAACATCAATTTTTCTAATGATCAATTGCTTAATAATTCTATCTATTTCTATTATCCTCAATCCATCATTCACAATTTTTCCTATACCCCCGTATAGTTCATAAAACATACCACACGTTATGAGTTCAGGAACTTACCACAATCATATGGGTTTTGGAACTTATCCTAGTCAGATCAAAGTCGTCCATTCGCTGAGGGGTTCCACCATAAAATTATGAGTCACGAACTTACCATAAGTGTGAGTTTTAAGAACTCGTACCTAATCTTATATTCTCTACCTATCCGTTATACACATAAGAAAAGAATCACCTTCTCATCATATATATAGTGAATAGCGCGACACCGACATTTCAATAATTATCAATGTGATAAACTAAGTAGTCGTTAGACCAAGTACAAAACCCCCGCCCATACAAAAGTTTGTACAACTCAGCTATCACATGAGTCCTCAATTGAAATTCCACATAATTTTAGCTCCCTCAATAATCGATACGAATTTCATTTAATCCGTATCTACAATTCACAACTCTTTACTGAGTTTAACTAGTACTATTTCATAGTACAACAGTCGTACAACAATTATACTATAAAGTTTTCAATCATTTGATTGATCATCTGTCCTCTTATGACCTCATCAGATCACGTTGTGATCTCATATTATAATCGTATTATATTATGATTCTTTTCTCTGTTATAATCATTTTGTTTTATGATCTTCTTTCCCTTTATACTTTTAGTCTTTTAGACTCTATCTATTCATTACTACTGTTCATCTTTATTATCAGAGTTAGGTAACTCTGGATCTTTATTACTTGTCAGGATTCTTCTTTGAATCTTATTGACTTATTAATACCTTGCCCAAATTCATCGCTTAGAACTTAAACTCTATTTGAGTTTATTCCTTATCCTCATCCCTGTGGTTATAGCCTAAGGTACCCCTACCTAAGGTTTATAACCTACAGCTCTGATACCAACTGTAGCGCCCCCAAATTCGGGTCCCAAGAACCTCGAACCTGGTACGTTACGATACATCATTTCTATAACTATTACAGAGGATATAAACATAAATTGTTTATACAATAACTTTTACAACATAATCCCCAAGGTCTGTAACCTTAACTTAATACATGCATTCAATGTCCTACACGACATACAATGTCATTTGTATCTTATACTATTACCATTTTAACCGTATAATAATTCCATCCTGGAACTTGTCTTTGCCTTTGACTGTGTCCGAAGTTTCTTCTTTAATCTGAAATGTTTATCATGATATAGAAAGGGTGAGCAACAAGTTTGCCCAGCAAGTTTAAGTTCAAATGAAGATATATCATGATTGAAAATAATAATAAGCTGACAAACTTTTAACAATATAAGATTTGTGAAAGAACATGAATCAATAATGCTAAATAGCTAACAATGAACATGAATAAATTCAACTGAACAATATGGTAATGAAGATGATCAGGCTTTCATACCTAATGAATATATACAATATGCACAACTTGCGAATCAATAATCAGTATAGATGTGAATAATCAACAATGATTAATCACGAACATGCTTTACAATAACAACTCGAGTTCGAGTTAGGAAACTTGCATGCATCGTCGATTACTGCTACGCAATATAATTTAATCGCTTTATTGTAAAGACCTATCAGTTATAAGATTGATCTTTCAATTAGTATAACATACTTTATCTCATCAGTCTATTACTTTAAAAGTAAATTATCTAACACTTAACCACATAGTCAAATATTAGATAACCTTAACACCATATTTATTTACAAGTTTAAACCTAGCACACATCGAGTCTTTAATAATATTCAATATAGTATACTAAGTGGTTTCGCACAAATAACTAACAAATTAACTTTCGTCTTGTCTACACTGTTTTCACAGTGAGTTAGATCGTTTACTAATTTGTAGATACCTTCCCTATATGAAGGAGTCGTTTAGCCCAGCTACTATACATCAACCATTAAAGAGTATGATTGCACTACCTTAGACTTAACAATTACTTGTTCATACAACTTATAAATTAACACTTAATCATTCATTTTCTAAGTCCTTTATAATTTAGTAAGTCAAATACCTAATCCAGCAACCTGGATTTAGACTGAATTTCAATTTAGTAAACTATTTTCCAATCTAGCAAACTAGATTCAACAGACCTCCAATCCAGCAAGCCTGGATTCAAACTGACATCCAATCCAGCAAGCCTAGATTCAACTTACCTCTAATCTAGTAGCCTGGATTATCCAAACAGACCATTCCAGCATTTGATGGCCAATCCAACAAACCAGATTGCAATCCAGCAACCTGATGGTTAATCCAGCAAATCAGATTGCAATCCAGCAACCTGATGGCTAATCTAGCAAGCTGGATTTTTTTTTTTAATCTAATCATCTTATTATTTTTTATCTTTTGTCCATACATAAATACATGTATTTCATACACAAAAATAATTTTTTAGTAATTTTTCAATTTCCTTAAGTATTTTTCAAAAATTCATTTCTAGTTAATTCCTTAAAAAATTAGCTACCTCACGCTTAACTCCAGAAATTCCCAACTCTTGGAGAGATCTTACACATGTTAACGTGAGCCTCCAGTTTAAATTTCATGGCCATCGGAGTTATACAACTCCGGCTATAGCGATTTTCGTTGGAAAAACATAAATATTAAAATAGTCATAACTTAATTTAAGTCGGAATGAGCTCATTTTTGGACACAAGCTACTTCATATCATATATTTTCATGTCCAAAAATATTGGAATTTATTTCATAAAATAAGTGGACGAAATTGCCCCTGTAAAATCTGGACAGCAAGCTTTTCGAGTTTTTCTGATTTGGCGTCCTTTGCTCAAAACAGTCCACACGAAAATCTATAACTCCTTTTTCAGTGATTCTACTTGGAAAAGTTAGAAGACTTATAGATCTAAGTACCAAAAATTGACCACACTCAAAAATTCAAAACACACTAGGAGATATGGTCGTTTGAATTTCATGTTTAATTTTTCAAAAATCTGATTTTATAATCTTTGTGTTTTGTAATAAAACTTTCATGATCTATTGATTTATCAAACATTAACCACCATAAATTATCATAACACATACTAATACACCTTAAGATCAAGGATCTACCATGATCTATTACACCAAACATACACTAAATCCAAGCAAAACATAATTTAGGCTAGGAAAATCAAGATTTTCTAACTTTTAAAACATAGTTTCCATTTTCTTATTTTTGATCTAATTTTTGATACACCAAATGGTTAGATCTACACATAACACACTCTAAATCATGTAGATCTAGAGTTTTGAAGTTCAAGAACATAAATCCAAATTTTGGTTTAAACAACTAAGAATAACTTAAATTAAAGGTGGTTTATACCTTAATCTCTTTCTAGCCTTTCTTAATCTTTCAAAGTATATGATAATTTTAAGTGGAAGAAAGATCAATGCTTCTTTCTCTCTCTCCTTCTTCCCACCGTCCCTCTTCTCTCTCTCTCTTGATTTCATTTTGTTTGCTAAGCTAAATGAGATGAAAGAGAAAAAGAGTTTTGTTTTGTTTGGGAGAGTTATTTAGATATAAAAATATGTATGTATATTAATGCCCAACACTCCACTCTTCTCATCTCTTACTTAATCATTTGGATGTTTCTTGCAAGTAAGAGATTGCTTGTAGATTTAACTAAATGTGTTGGAAACATAAAACTTTGACACATGTTGGAGTTGGTGGAGAGTTAGTAAAATGAATCATTATACCACATGCTCTACTTATCTCTTTCCCCCCCTTGTTGACCGAAGTTATGCCCCTTTTCTTCCATTTTTGTTTTAGTTTTTATTGCTTTATTTAACTTACTAAATATCCAACATCCCTTAACAATTGGACTAAAGTCTTAGGCTCCAAATTAAATCTTTTGGGCTTGCTAATAAAACAATTGGGCTATGTAAATTAACATAGTTCATTAATTTTAATTCTATTCTACCGTAATCATTTAATTAGAATTTTTATTCACCACATTTGTAATTCAAATCCTTACTCATGTACATTTAATTACTTATCCCAATTAAACTTGCTTTAATAAATTGAGATAATAAAATTAATCTCTTAGGTTAGTAAAAATTATAAATACTAACATCCTTACATATTATAACCCTTAAGTTATTTAATTTTCATACCTAATATATATATTAGGTTACAAGACTTTATTCTTAATTCTTTTTATATGTTAAATAAATTGATAAACAATACATAAGTCCTTCACAAAAATTTTAAATCCATACTCTATTTACAGTCTAGGTCTTATTATTTAACCTTTATTTAATCATTTAAGATTTTATTGTACCTCCCAGGTTTTGACTGAGCTTGGCTTGACATCCCGATATACTGACCGTTGTTGACCTTGACATCCCGGGGTTGTCGTCGGGACTGCTTGACATCCTGGTATTAAGATTGGGGCTGAGTTGACATCCCGGTATTGAGACCGAGGTTGAGTTGACATCCCGGTATTGAGACCAGGGTTGAGTTGACATCCCGGTATTGAGATCGAGATTGTGTTGACATCCCGGTATTGAGAGCGGGGTTGAGTTGACATCCTGGTATTGAGACTGCGCTGAGTTGACATCCCGGTATTGAGACTGAGGCTGAGTTGACATCCCGATATTGAGAACGGGGCTGAGTTGACATTCCAGTATTGAGACCGGGGTTGAGTTGACTTCCGGGTATTGAGACCGGGGCTGAGTTAACATCTCGGTATTGAGATCGGGGTTAAAAAGATGATTTTGCCCTCCTGCAGGGTTAGTAACAAGAACGCAAAATTTTGAGTGTCTACAATAGGAATGAAAAATTTTGAGTGTCTACAAATAATATACTCTCTCTCTCATATATATATATATATATATATATATATATATATATATATTCCTAATAAGATTAGGAGGCTAATTAATTAAAAGAATTTAATTATTCACAATATGATTGGGAAGCCTAATTAATTAAAAAAGTTTAATTAATTAATATAAAACCCTAATCCTAAATAGTTTAGGAGGGTTGCCTACATCTATAAATAAGAAAGACTTATTATAGAACAAGGTTACACAACACACACTACATTCCAAGAGTTGGGAGAGTACAAATATTCTATAGAGATAGAATTAGGGTTTAGCCAAATAACCACCTTCTTGAGTTCTTCTTCTTCTTTGGTGGATCATCTCTAAAGGCCAAACGATTGGGTGGATTACATTGATCAAAGAAAGGGTTCAATCTCGTGGATTGAAGTTGAACGTCACAGCAATTGGAGTAGAACTCGTACCTGAGGAAGCTAGATCTACAAGGGTATGAATCTCATCTTCTTCTCTTTCATGTATGAATTGATAACTAAGAATATAGGATGAATACGGTGATGGATTGTATTAAAATTTTAAAACTTCCTTTTGTCGCGCTTCCGCTATGTTTACGTAATTCGATTATGTATTCGCGCTATAAACAAACCTAACACTTGTTAGCATCAAGTATGCTACGCAATGATAGTAAGTGTGACAATTTTTAAATTCTGCACGTGAAATAAAATAACATTTTAGTATACATTCATTTAATTAATTACTAAAATATATTAGGTCTTATTTTAAATTAGTATCTCTCACTATTTTCATCAAACTATATTACCCTCATATTATATAGTTCGGCAAATCTAATTAAAGGTTTGCTAGTGAGAATAAGGATCCAATTTTAAATGTATATAGTCTTGTGGTGACACAACAAACGATATATAAATAAATAGGTAGACAACTATTGTCAATTACATCACCATGTAACTCCTTATTTTGCCTCTTAGATTATTTTGATCAAGTGGTGACGCATCTGAATCAAAATTATCCAAGTTAAGTCCAACATAACACTTTCATATATTCAAATAGAAAAATATCGTCCTTGTGGTGACACAACAAATAATTATTGTTCAATTTCTTTATAAGCATCAAATGTGATAAATCAACATCTTCAATATTTAATACTTACCTTGTGGTGACACAACAAACTCATATTAAATATTTAACACTTTATTAAATTTATCGTGCTAGAAGACGACGTTCGATATTTTAAATATCTTTGAACACTTAGGACTTAATAAAATTCTTTGAAGGGTTTGTTACTATTTGTCTCATCTTATTTTACACGCATGCACACACACACACACACACACACACACACACACACACACACACACACACACATATATATATATATATATATAGTATAAGCATTCATTTAGAATACTATATTCTACCCGGATTAATTATGAATTTTATTCTAGTTTGGTTCACTAGAGCCACCAAGTGAACCAAAAAGTCAAACCTAGGGGGTTTAAGAATTAAATTTAAATATAACTATTACATTTAAATCTCGAGCTCCATTATAAACGGGTCATCATGCGCTCCTTGCTCCTTTGGTCTACATTTCTTTAAGTAATTCTAACTAATTCTATTTACATAAATTATTTACAATAAATAGAAACCTTGATCAACAGTCAAGGAAAGTACATAGGAGAGAGATAGAAATTACATCAAGAAAAATTAAAGAAGACGAGGTACACAAACCCCGTTTAATAAAACTCTTTTATCCAATTCTAATTAAAATAAACATCTTTATTTTAATCCAATACCAAATCTAATAAACTCCTTTATTAATTTAGATTTACAAAAAAACATATAATTTAATTTTAATTAAAATAAACCTTTTATCTTAATTAAAAATTAAAAATTAAAAAAAAATTGTTTCTCAGCAGTATCAAAAACCCAGAGACAGCGTTGCGGCGTCGCTGAAGAACTGGCTTCAGGCGCTGCAGCGCCATGTCAACAGTCTCAATACACGGAGCCGGCACTGCAGAACAAGTCTCTAGAATATATTTTTTCAGTAAACGAATTGTGCATTTTTTTCTCCAAAAATATGATTCCTTGCTAATAATTATGCCCAATTAAATTATTCCAAACACATATCAATATACATATTAAATCAAAACAATTAATAACTCGGATAAAGGTTTGGCTCTGATGCCACTGTTAGGTTTGTAAAATCCATGAACATGCAATAATTACATACATAGAGCGGAAGCGAGATAAATCAGAGTTTTAAAAATTTTACAAACCTTATACCCGGATCATCCTCAATGCGCAATTATTAATTAAACGAAACGATGAAGAATAAGATTCATACCCTTAAAGATACGAGCTTCCTAAGGTACAAGTTCAACTCTAAATCCTTTCCTTGTTCAACTTGAATCTACCGGGTGTGATTCCTTCCTTTGATCAACTTCAGCCACCCAAGTGCTTGGTCTCTAGAGGTGATCCACCAAGGATCAAGAAATATTAAGAAGATGTGTGTTTTGGCTAAACCCTAGTTTTCTTCTCTCTAGAATAGGTGTGCTCTCCCAACTCTTAGAAATTATATTAAACCCAAATCAAAATAAGACTTCTCTTATTTATAGATGTAGACAACCCTCCTAAATATTTTAGGATTAGAATTTCATTTTAATTAATTAAACTCTTTTAATCAATTTACCTCCTAATCTTATTAGGAATATGAGAGAATACTTTTATTAATTAATTCTCAAACTCCTTTAGGAATTAAACTAATAAAAATAGTAGTAGTAGTAATAATAATAATAATAATAATAATAATAATAATAATAATAATAATAATAATAATAATAATAATAATAATAATAATAATAATAATAAGACTCCTCTTATTAATTAATATTTAATATTTCTAAAATATAAATAATAAATATTAAGATATTTAATTTATTCTATCACCATAGATTAAATTAAACACACTTAACTTATTATTAAGATTATGACATTTGCTTCTTAAATAAATATTCATCCTTTTATGGTGTGACTCTTTAGGTTCTTTATATTAAACTAGTTGTGAATAAATTAATTAGAATAATTTTAATTTTATTTAAATAATAAATTACCTATTAATTCAGTTAAATAAATAATATTTATTCTACAATAAGAGTAAGCCAACTTAGCGCTCAACGACTTTCCAGATAATATAGATTTTAACATTAATCATAAAAGAACTTTTGAGTAAATAGTTATCGTATAATTCATTTTTTCTACCATACAATGTCCCAATTAAATATAAGACATAAAATTACTATCAACTCTTAGTTTATTTAATTATATGTATTTCGATCCTAAATGCACAAACTCTAATAGTACAAATTAGAAAGTACTTTCTAATTTCATTATGCCTTGGCCAAAAACTAGTGAGTTGTCATTTATCGAATCACATAGGACATTCTCTTCTTTTACTAGAAGTAGTAGATTCTTTATTGATCATTCATTATCTCCATGCATAATTAATTATACCCAACCATACCCTTTGATATACCCTTAAGGTCTTAAGGGACATGTCAAAGTATAACTTATCATACATAAGATACTATGATGATCTCAAGTCTAAGGATTAATTGTACTACTATCACTAAATAAATTCATATTGATAGGCGAGTAAAACTCCATTAGGTATTTCTTAGCGAGCCACGTTCAGTGTACTTATTGAAAGTAGTATGCACACAAGCCAACATGTATGATGATAAAGCATCTATTTTGGAGACGCTCTTATTTATTTATTAATAAAAGTATTAACTTATTAAAGACATTTAATTATCTACGTGATGCTTGTTTTAAAATATGTAAATAACCCATAGTTTTAAGCAATGCTTTTAGAATCATGATGATGATTATGCTAATGATATCTGAATTCTTAGAAAGCTTCCAATATTGGGATTACTAAAAAAGGGATTAGTAAATCCGGATAGATTGGTACATATGTTGCTTGCTCATTGGATGAGGATAATTGATCTCATAATCATTTGTGAGAAGACACTAAAGCAAATATGTAGGTGCTTATTGGAGAATAAGTTCACTGAACGTGACTCGCTAAGGAATACCTAATGGAGTTTTACTTGCCTGTCAATAGGAATTTCTGATGTGATAGTAGTACAAGTGATCCTTGGACTCGAGATCATCATAATATCTTGTATGAAATAAATTATACTTTGACTTATTCCTTAAAAACCCTTAGGGTATATCAAAGGGATTGCTTGGGTATAATGAGTTATATATGGAGATAATGAATGATCAATAAAGAATGCACCACTTTTAGTAAAAGAAGAGATATGTCCTATGTAATTCGTTAAATGACAACCCAGTAATCCTTGGCCAAGGCATAATAAAATTGAAAGGAGTTTCTAATTTGTATTATTTGGAGTTGTGCATTTTTCAATCGAAATACATATGATTAAATAAAATAAGACTTGAAAGTAATTTCATGTCTTATATTTAATTGAGACATTGTATGGTGGAAGGATTGAATTATACGGTAACTATTTACTCACAGGTTCTTTTATGATTAATGTTGAAATCTATATTATCTGAAAAGTCGTTGATCGCTAGGGAGTCTGATCCCTATTGTAGAATAAATATTATTTATTTAAATAGATTATTAGTTTAATTTATTTATTTAAATAAGATTAGAATTGTTCTAATTGATTTATTCACAACCGGTTTAATATGGAGATCCTAAAGGGTTACACCATAAAAGGAAGAATAATTATTTAAGAATGTAATGACATAATCATAATAATGCATTAAGTGTAATTAATTTAATCTATGGTGATAGAATAAATTAAATAGTTTAATATTTATTATTTAATATTGTAGAAATATTAAATAGAAATTTATAAGAGGAGTCTTATTAATATTATTACAGTTATTATTATTTTAATTTCTAAATGAGTTTAGTAATTAATTTTTTATTAGTACTCTCATTTATTCTTTATAAGATTAGGAGCCGAATTAATTAAACAAATTTAATTAATTATTCCCAATGTGGTGAGAAGCCTAAATTAATTAAAGGAGTTTAATTAATTAAATAAAATTCCATGTCTAATAGGATTAGAAGGGTTGACTAATATCTATATAAGAGGAATATTATAATAGATATCAGTTGATGCAATTCCAATTGTTGGAGAGTAATCCTTTTCTATAGAGGATAGAAAACTAGGGTATAGTCAACCACCCTCCTTCTTGATAATTCCTCTTCCTTGGTGGATCAACTCTAGAGGCCAAACACTTAGGTGGCTAACGTTGATCAAAGGAAGGAATCTAACCTAAAAATTCAAGGAGATCACGAAGAACAAGGAGTTGAACTCGTACCTGTGGAAGGTTCGTTCTACAAGGGTATGATTTAATAACTTCTTATTTATCGTTTTAAATTAATAATTTGCATAAAAGATTATTCAGGTAATAGTTTTGTAGAAATTTTTTAAACTCTGATATACCATGCTTCCTCTAATTTTTGCAATTTGATTGCGCCACAATTTCGTACAAACTCAACAGTTGCATCAGAGCCAAACCTTTATGCAATTATTAATTATTTTGATTCCATATATGTATGAGTATGTATTTATAATAATTTATTGGGCATAATTAATTTTATAAAATTATTTTTTATGAAAAAAAGGGAATCGCAATACTGTTTTTTTTATTTTCCTTCTCGCGTCTTAATCCAGCATCTCACTATGGAGTTATTACTTGGAATGATTCTTAAAAAGTAAGCCACGAATTCTCTTTTTAAAATGAATCACGAATTGGCTTTTTTTTAAGGGATCCTAATTTGATTTGTACAAGGTAACCGCCTAGGAGATTTCAAAGAATAGGATTGCAAAAAAAAAAGAATTATCATATATAGTATATGAGTAATGCTAGAGACATAACTTATTCTCCAACTATTTTATAATTTGTTGATGTGGCATACTCCACCTCAACATACTAATGAACAGATTGCTTCAATGTAGTCTTCGGCCCCACAAAAAAGCTAAGGTAGAGTATGCCACGTCAAAAATTTGTAAAATAGTTGTAGAATAAGTTGTGTCTCTATTATTATTCATGGTATATATATATATATATATATATATATATATATATATATATATATGATGTGAAATAAGATTTAAAAGGAACCTGCAGGAAGTGGGATGACATTACCTGCTTGTTTTTTTTTAAAAGATTACCTTTTTTGAATCAGGTGCACGTTAATATATATATTATATATAATACGGTTATATATATATATATATAATATTCTTAATAATTTTATAATTAAAATAAAGAGTTTATTTTAATCTTGAAATTAGATTTCATGCAAATTAAAACTACTCATTAAATGATACTCATATATATATAGAATGTTTTAATTCATGATATGGTGATATGTATGATAATAAATGAGATTGATTATGTGACTAATTGACCAATATGATTGGATTTTATTTTAGTTGAATGCTTGAGTGAATGAGTTTTATTAAATGGGTCCTGCGTATCTTGTCTTCCCTGGTTTTTTCTCGATGTAAAATTCTATCTCCCTCCTATGTACTTCTCCTTGACTGCTGATCAAGATTTCTATTTAATTTTAATAGTTTATGTAATAGAGATAGTTAGAATTATTTTGAAGAAATTGGAGACCAATGAGCAAGGAGCGCGTGAAGACCCGTTTGTATGGAGCCCGAGTTTAAATGTAATAGTTACGTTTAAATTTAAATTCTTGCACTCCTAGGTTTGACCTTTTGGTTCACTTGGTGGCTCTAGTGAACCAAACTAGAATAAAAGTCCATAATAAATCCGGGTAGAATATAGTATTCTATATGTGCATGCTAAGTATTATATATATATATATATATATATATTATATTTTATGCAAACATGTTTCGCATGTTCTAATAAAATGATGCGTATTTTATATATATATATGTGCATGCGCGCTAAACAAGATGAGATAAATAATAACAAACCCTTCAAAAAAATTATATTAAGACTAAAGCGTTCAATGATATTTGGAATATAGAACATCTCCTTCTAGCATGATAAATTAATAGAGTATTAAATATTTAATACGAGTTTGTTGTGCACACACAAGGCGAGTATTGCGTATTTAAGATATTAATTTAATCACATTTGATGCTTATAAAGTTAATTGAACAATATTATTTTGTTGTGCACACACAAGGACAATATTTTTCTTTTTTGAATATATGGAGTGCTAGGTTGGACTTAACTTAAATCATTTTAGTTCGGATGTGCACACACTTGACCATTATGATTTAAGAGGCAGAATACAAGGAGTCACATGTTGATGTGATTGACAAGAGTTGTCTACCTATTTATTTATATACTGTTTGTTGTGCACACACAAGGCTATATACATTTGAAATGAGATCCTTAATCCTACTATCAAATCTTTAATTAGATTTTGCCGAACTATATATATGAGTGTAATATAGTTTGAAGAAAATAGTGGGAGATACCAATTTAAAATAAGACCTACTTTATTTTGGTATATAAAATTAATTAAAAGAATATTTGCTAAAATGTTATCTTTTCACGTACAGAAATTTAAATATGTCGAAATCACTAATTTCATTGCGTAGCATACTTGATGCATACAAACTGGCCGGGCCGAATTACACGGACTAGTTAAGGAATCTGAGAATAGTTTTCACTGCTAAAAAGATTTCTTATGTCCTAAATTCACCTGTCCCTGGAACTGTTCCAGAATCAGCCTCTGAGGAAGAGATTGCCACCATAACAAAGTGGCAAGATGATGCATCTGTGGCTCAATGCATCATGCTCGCATCCATGAATAACGAGCTTCAGCGTCAGCATGAAAACATGGATGCTCCTATTATGTTGCATCACCTCAAGGAGTTGTATGGTGAACAAAGTAGGACTGCTATATATGAGATATCTAAGGAGCTCTTCCAATCTCGGATGACAGAGGGCATTGCCGTTTAGACTCATGTCCTAAGGGTGATTAATCTGATTGAAAGCCTTGGATAGTTTGGGTTCGTCATAGATGGGGAGTTGAGTCAAGACTTGGTCTTGCAGTCACTCCCTGAGACCATCTCGCAATTCGTTATAAATTTTCACATGAATAAGTTAGATGTCAGCTTGCCTGAATTACTTAACATGTTGAGAACTGCAGAAGGTCACTTCTAATCCAAGAAGAACCATGTCTTAATGGTGGATTCTTCCAAGAAAAGAAAGAGGCCCAAGGTATTTTTCGAAAAGAAGAAATCTAAGAAGGCTAAGGGCAAGGTGAACATAAAGGAATAAAAGAAACCTAATTTAGCTAGCAAAGGAATGTGCTTCCATTGTAACGAGCAGGGTAATTGGAAGAGGAATTGCAAGAAGTTTCTGGCAGGGAAGAAGCTTGGAGAAGCTTCGACTTCTAATCAAGATTTGTTCATGATTGAAATTAATTTTTTAGAAAGTCAAAATTCTAATTGGGTATTATATACCGGCTGTGGTTCTCACATATCTAATACTGTGCAAGAACTGGTCAGAAGTAGAAAGCTAAACAAGGATGTGGTCGTCCTACTAGTGAAAAATGGAGTAAAGATTGCTGCATTAGCTATAGGCACTTACTGTTTAGCACTGCCTACGGGCAAGTCCATTTATTTAAATAATAATTATTTTGTACCAAATATCATTAAAAATATTATTTCTAATTCCTTATTAGATATGGATGGATTTAACATTATAATAAAGAACAAAAGTTGTTCTACTTATAAAAGCAATATTTTATATGGTGTTGGTAATTTGCAAAATGGACTTTATATACTTGACTTGCATGAAAATATATTTCAAATTGAACAAACTAAGCAAGGGAAAAGAGATGATGTTAATTATACCTATATGTGGCATTGTAGACTCGGCCATATCAATGAAACAAGATTATCCAAGTTGCATATTGATAAGTAGGTTTTTAACCTACTTAATAGGTATTTCTTGGCTTGATATGTTGTAATACTTGAGTGTGCATGTTACTTTTCATATGTTTTGTGTGCATGTGCAGGATTGGAGTGGAGCTTAGCTTTAAGGGACAAAAGGAAGGAATAAAGAAGAAAAGAATTATAAGGCAACAATGATGACAGACAAGCGCGGGGCGCGCTGTCTCAAGCTTGCACCTGGCGCGGGCCGCGCCATGAAGGGACTATGGCTACTACATACTAGGCGCGGGGCGCGCCAGGACATGAAGGGGATGAGTGTGGGACGCGCTAGGCATATGGGAGCTGTCAAAACTAGGGTTTTAAATTACAAGTTGAGATTGAAAAGGATTGTAAACTTGCTTTATTTGATTAGAGTTTATTTAGGCTATAAATAGGAGTTATTTTCCTATATTAAATACATCTTTTAATCTTTCATTCTCTATATGCTCTTGGATTGCTTGGAGACTACAAACCTTGGATTTGGAGATTCAAGCATGTCAGGCTAAGTTCTTTATTTCAATTCTGAAGGGATGTTGAACTTATTTATTAATTAATGATTTGATCAGTTATTCTATTTATTTTTCTATCTTGAGATTTATTCTGATTATCTATGTGAACTTTCATATATGTTATCCAATTGATTAATTTGGTTTTTGCAGGATTAAATTAATAAATTGATATCATCTGCTAGATTAAGGCAGATTTTAAGCAAACAAAATGTGTCTAATCTAAGTAGTAATTAACAATATTTTATTTTGGTCAAGGTTTGAAATATTGTTAAGATTTTCAGAAGACAAGTTAAATAATTCCTGATTGTGTAATAATTGCTTGGAATAATCTAATTCTCATCCTTTATGCTTCTATCATATTAAATCTATACTGATAGTTATAGGTTGAACGTTAGTTAGAATCTCTTGTTGGTGATCGTCGCATTAGATCTACACTTAAGGAGAATTTCGGGTAATTTGTGATCGCGGATATCTAGGGTTATTAATTTTAGTGGAAGATAAATAGTGTAAACACTTGATTAAATCATAATTATTAAAAAGGGATACTGAACTGAGGAATTCATCTTTTTACTCATTGATATTTTCTTTAAACTCACTTTAGTTAATTTAATTATTTTCAAACAAAAACCCCCAATTCATTGGAAATAATTGGATTCTTAAAATACAAGTCACTCTATGTGGGATCGATCCTTGCTTATTGCTATACAGATTATTGAATTAGTAGAACCTTAGTAAAGTAAACTTAGTAGTGCTAGACGACATCTACCAAATTTTGGCGCCGTTGTCGGGGAGTGTTATTTGATTTTTAGTTATTCAATTGTTTTCATTTTTTATTTTATTTTATTTTATGCCTCGATCCTCTCACTCTCGTGATTTGAAATTTGATCCAAAAATAGAGAGAACCGCACAAAGGCTTAAAAAGAAGCTCGTAAAACCCATGGTTCACTTGCAGATTCCGATGAAGCTCAATCACCAGGCCTGAACATAGCACTCTCACTTCTTTCGGATCACTTTTCATCATCAAGCTAATCAGACGAGAAGATGGCGGCGCCAAATAACATGACTTTGAAGGAGTTGGCAACTCCTAATCTTACCCAACAATCTCGTTGTATTGAATATCCTGCTTTAAATGTTTCGTTTGAACTAAAATCTGGACTAATTCACCTTCTGCCTACTTTTCGTGGTCTTACAGGTGACGATCTGTACAAACATTTACAGGAATTCCATGTTGTGTGCTCCACTATGAAGCCACACAATGTCACGGAAGATCAGATAAAGCTACGAGCTTTTGCATTCTCACTAGGGGATTTAGCAAAAGATTGGTTATATTATCTACCCCCGGGAGCAGTACGATCATGGGACGACATGAAGAGGCTATTTTTGGAGAAGTATTTTCCTGCTTCACGAGTAGCCAACATCAAGAAGGAGATTTATGCAGTTCGACAATTCAGTGGTGAAACACTGCATGAGTATTGGGAGAGATTCAAGAAGCTGTGCTCTAGCTGTCCACCGCACCAGAGCGACAATCAACACTTCATCATCTACTTTTACAAAGGACTTATACCGATGGATAGGAATATGACCGACGTTGCTAGTGGGGGAACATTAGTGGATAAAACATCAGAGGCTGTAAAGAGCCTAATTGCAAACATGGCCGCTAATGCACAACGGTATGGGACACGGAATGATCATCCAGCAAAAAGGGTAAGTGAGGTAAGCACAACGAGTGTAGAACAGCAGTTTTCTGACTTAACTGCTTTGGTGAAACAAATAGCTACAGGTAATGCACCAGTTGCACAAGCTTGTTAACTCTGTTTAATAGCGGGACCCCCTACAGATGCATGCCCGACATTGCAGGAAGAGAACACCGAACAACAAGCAAATGCAGTAGGAGATTACCAAGCTCAGCCGTAGAGGAAGTATGATCCTTTCTCCAACGCATACAATCCCGGATGGAAGGATCATCCGAACTTCAGTTATGGGGGTGCTAGGCCATAGGCACAAGGATTCTACCCAGTTAAACAACAGTTACAGCCAAATCAGCCACAGTACCAACCTAGACCAGCAGCACCAACCAATCCTGGAACGTCCTTGGAAGACATTTTCAAGGCGTTCATGCAACAGACACAACAATTCCAAAATGAGACGAAATCTTCCATGCATAGCTTGGAGAGTCAGATGAGCCAATTAGCCACTAATGTAAGTCGGTTGGACTCTCAAGGTTCAGGAATGCTTCCATCACAGACTGTTGTGAACCCAAAGGAGAATGCCAGTGCTATTACCTTGCGGAGTGGTGAAAAGATGGATACACCAGCAACAACAATTGAGTATGAGAAAGAGCAAGAAAAGGAGGAATCGGTAAAAACAAAGGTATACCCTAACCCTCCTTGTTCAATGAATGATGTTCCACTTCCTTTTCCTCATAGAAATTCTAGAAAGTCAAAGAAAGATGAACAAGATAAAGAAATTCTAGAAACCTTTAGGAAAGTGGAAGTGAATATTTCACTACTTGACGCGACTAAACAAATGCTACGGTATGCTAAGTTTTTGAAAGAACTATGCACTATTAAACGTAAATTAGAAAGTGATGAGAAAGTCACAGTTGGGGAGAATGTATCCGCAGTGTTGCAAAGAAAAATGCCACCTAAATGTAATGATCCAGGCATGTTTACGATCCCATGTAAAATCGGACACACTAGGTTTGAAAAAGTTATGCTAGATTTAGGGGCTTCAATTAATGTTATGCCATTATCTATTTATAAGTCTCTGAATCTTGGTCCTTTGAAAAATATTGGTGTTATTCTTCAATTGGTTGATCGTACTAACACCTACCCACGAGGGGTAGTTGAAGATGTCTTGGTGTAGGTCAACGAACTAATCTTTCCTGCAGATTTTTACAATGTGGACATGGAAGATGATACATCCCCAAATCCATCACATATCTTACTAGGAACCTTCCTAAAAATAGTAAGGACCATGATCGATGTTCACAACGGGACCTTGACAATGGAGTTAGATGGCAAAAAGATTTAATTCAACATCTAAGATGCCATGAGTTACCCTAGTGATATTTGTCAGGTTTTTGCAATTGATATGTGTGACACTCTTGTGCAGAAGACTTTTGAGCAAATTCAAAGAGACAGCTTGAAGGTAGCTATTTCCAGCAGTTTGGATATGGATGGGACTTATGAACTTGAGCACAGTCAGGAATTAAAGGAAAGTGTAGCTGCACTTCATTCATTACCTAAACACACAGATAGGCATGCAGTGAAATTAATTCAATTACCTGTAACACATCAAAAATTATTACCATCTGTGGAGCAACCTCCAACTTTCGAATTAAAACAATTACCGGAACACTTGAAATATGCATATTTAGGGTCTAATGAAAGTTTACCTGTGATAATTGCTAGTAATCTAACCAAAGTACAGGAGGAGAAATTATTGAAAGTCCTTAGGGACCATATCACAGTATTTGGTTGGACAATAGCAAATATCAAGGGGATTAGTCCCGCAATGTGCATGCACCGAATTTTGTTAGAGGAAGGAGCTAAACTAACAAGAGATGCACAAAGACGATTGAACCCACCAATGATGGAGGTAGAGAAGAAAGAGGTAATCAAATTACTTGATGCAGGAATCATCTACCCCATCTCAGATAGTCAATTGGTAAGTCCAGTGTTAGTAGTTCCAAAGAAATCAGGTATAACTGTTGTCAAAAATGACAATAATGAATTAGTGCCCACAAGGATGCAAACAGGTTGTCGAGTGTGTATAGATTATAGAAGGTTAAATGTTGTAACTCGAAAAGACCACTTTCCTTTACGTTTTATTGATCAAATGCTAGAACGTTTAGTTGGGCACTCTCATTATTGCTTCTTAAATGGATTTTTAGGTTATAACCAGATTGTGATCGCCCTAGAAGACCAGGAAAAGACCACATTCACATGTCCTTTCGGCACCTTTGCTTATCGACGGATGTCTTTCGGACTATGCAATGCCCCAGGTACTTTTCAACGATGCATGGAAAGTATCTTTTCAGATCTTTTGGAAGAATGTATCGAAGTCTTTATGGATGATTTCACAGTTCATGGTGACTCATTAGACGCCTGTTTAGATAATTTGACACGTGTATTAGACAAATGTTTAGAAACAAACCTTGTGTTAAATTGGGAAAAATGTCACTTTATGGTAGAACAAGGGATAGTAGTTGGACATGTTGTGTCAGTCCATGGTTTAGAAGTTGATAAAGCTAAGATTGATATTATATCTGAATTACCTTACCCCATCAGTGTACGGGAGATACGTGCTTTTCTTGGACATGCAGGATTTTCTCGTAGGTTTATCAAGGACTTTGCCAAGATAGCTTTACCCTTATGCAAGTTGCTGCAAAAAGATGAGGAATTCCTGTTCAATAATGAGTGTAAGGAGGCCTTTGATACCTTGAAGAAGTCGTTGTCGTCAGCCCCTATTGTGACATCCCGAAAATTCATAAGATCTTGAATGATTAAATTAAAGGTTAAAAGAATAAACCTGGATGAGAATTTGAGGAATAGTTTAAATTTTTTTAAAGAACCTATATGGTTTGATTTGAATTCCTAAAATGTGTATATGTATAGGTAAACATATATATACTTAGTGATGTGGTATACATATTTTAGCAAGAAGAATGATAAGAATAAATATAGTATGAGATTTGTGGGACATTTCTCAAAGTATTAAAATATTTGGTATGAGTATGTATATTATTTGATTTCTTATATTTGTTTATTATATAATAAGCAAATAAAAAGAAACAAATATAACCTAATATATATATTAGGTATGGAAATTTAAATAACCTAAGGGTTATAATAGAAAAGGATGTTAGTATTTAAAATATTAACTAACATTAAGAGATTAAGTTTATTATCTCAATTTATTAATTTTATTAAAGCAAGTTTAATTGGGTTAAGTAATTAAATGTACATGAGTAAAGATTTGAATTACAAATGAGGGGAATGGAAACCCTAATTAGATGATTAGGGTAGGATAGGATTAAAGGTATTGGACCTAGCCTAATTTTATGGCCCAAATGTTTTAATTAGGGAACCCAAAAGAATTAATTTGGAGACCAAGACTTTAGCCTAATTGTAAGGGACATGATAGACATTTGATTAAGCAAATTATGTAATAAAAGAAAATAAAATTGGAACAAGATAAGGAGGAGAGGGCCGGCCCACTAGGAGAAGAAAAAGAGGGGAGGAATGTAATCATTACATTTACCAAACCTTATCAACTCCTTTCCATGTGTTATCTCTCCATTTTTCCAACACTTTTACTAAGTGTGCAAACAACCTCCTAATGGATTAGAGAGAGAAGGAGCAAGCATGTGGGAAATAATTATAGATATATCAAATATATCTACACACATTACATACACCAAACTCTTTTCTATCTCATCTTTTAATTTATTTCATTTTCCACATCCAAGCTATCAAAATAAAAGCTAGAGAGAGAGACAAGAGAGAGAGAGAGAGAGACAATTCGGTTGGGGAAGAAAAGATGAAGAGGAGATTTTGATCTTCCTTCTACCTAAGATCAACATTTATTTGGAAGAACAAGGAAGGCTAGCAAAAGAAATCAAGGTATATCCCAATTTTTAAAGCCTTTATTTCCAATTCGTTTGATAGTTTGATGGGATCTAGATCTAAATGTTTCTAAATTTAAAAACTCTAGATCTACATGTTTATAAGTGTGTTATGTGTAGATCTATACCTTTTGGATGTCAAAAGTTAGATCAAAAACAAGAAAATGGAAACTATGTTTTTCAAAAGTGAGAAAACATAATTTTCTTAGCCTTTATCGTGTTTATATTATGATTGATAATTGTTTGATGTATTAGATCATAGATCATGGTAGATCCATGATTATTAGAGGTATTATTATGTATTATGATGGTTTATGATGTTTGATGTTTGGCTAATCAAAAGATCTAGGAAGATTTTGTACAAAACACAAAAAACTGGAAAATCAAATTTTGAGAAAACGTAACATGAAATTCAAACGACCATATCTCTTAGTGTATTTTGAATTTTTGAGTTTGGTTAATTTCTAGTTATATCTAGAAGTCTTCTAACTTTTTCAAGTGGAATCACTGAAAAATTCTATGTAGATTTTCGGGTGGACTGTTTTTAGCAAAGGATGCCAAAACTAAAAATGACAAAAAGTAGGCTATCCGAAAATTTCAAGAACTGTTTCGGCCACTTAATTTGTGTAATAAATTCCGGGCTTTTGTAACATGAAAATATATGAGATGAAGTAGCTTGTGTCCAACAATGAGTTCATTCTGACTTAAATTGAGCAAGTTATGACTATTTCAATATTTGTATTTTTTCGACAAAAATCGCTATAACCGGAGTTATATAACTCCGATGGCCACAAAATTTAAACTGAAGGAACATGATAACATGTGTAAGATCCCGCCAAGAGTTGGGAATTTTTGGATTTACGCGTGATGTAGCAAATTTCTTAAGGAATTAACTATAAATGATTTTTTTTTAAATACTTAAGGAAATTGAAAAATTTCTGATAAATTATTTGTGTGTATGGAATATATGTATTTATGTGTGGACAAAAGGTAAAAAAAAAATATGATTTAGTTAAAAAGGGAGAATCCAGCTTGCTGGATTGCAATCTAGTTTATTGGTTGTCCATCAGGTTGCTAGATGGAAGGATTAATGAATCCAGGCTTGCTGGATAAGGTGTTTGGATAATCCAGGATGCTGGATTGGTCTGTTTAGACTATCCAATTTACTGGATTGGATGTTAGTTAAATCCAGGCTTGCTGGATTGGAGGTAAGTTAAATCCAGGCTTGCTGGATTGGATGTCAGTTGAATCCAGTTTGCTGGATTGGAAAATAGTTTACTAAATTGAAATTCAGTTTGAATCCAGGTTGCTGGATTAGTTATATCAGTTTTGTTATGTTGGGAAAAAAATAAATTATTTGAATCTAGGTTGCTGGATTAGGTATTCGACTTACTAGATTATAATGAAAGACTTATAAAATGAAAGAGTAAGTGTTAATTTACAAGTTATATGATACAGTAGTGTTAAGTCTAAGGTCGTACAGTCGTACCCTTTAATGGTTGATGTATAGTAGCTGGGCTAAACGACTCCTTCATATGGGGAAGGGATCTACAAATTAGTAACCAATCTAACTCATTGTGAAAATAGTGTAGACTAGACGAAAACTAATTTGTTAGTTGTTTGTGGGAAACAACTCAGTATACTATATTTAATATTATTAAAGACTCGATGTGTGCTAGGTTTAGACTTATGTATGTATAGTGTTAAGGTTATCTAATATTTGACTATGTGTTTAAATGTTAGATAGTTTACTTATAAAGTATGTTATGCAAATTGAAAGATCAATCTTATAACTGATAGATCTTTACAATAAAGCGATTAAATTATATTGCGTAGCAGTAATCAACGGTACATGCAAGTTGCTATACTCTTTTATTGTGCAAGTTTCCTAAGTCGAACTCGAGTTGTTATTGTAAAGCATGTTCGTGATTAATCATTGTTGATTATATCACATCTATGATTTATTGATTCGCACGTTGTGCATATTATATATGTTCATCAGGTAAGAATGGCTGATCACCTTCATTACCATGTGTTCAGTTAAATTGATTCATGTTCTTTCACAATTCTTATATTGTTGAAAGTTTTTCAGCTTATTATTCTTTCTTTCAATCATGATATATCCTTATTGTATTTAAACTTGTTGGGAAAACTTGTTGCTCACCCTTGCTATATCATGATAAACATTTCAGATTAAAGAAGAAACTTCAGACACAGTCAAAGGCAAAGACAAGTTCCAGGATGAAATTATTATACGGTTAAAATAGTAATAATATAGGATACAAATGACATTGTATGTCGTGTAGGCTATTGAATGCAGGTATTAAGTTAAGATTACAGACCATGGGAATTATGTGTCAGATTTATTGTATAAACAATTGATGTTTATATCTTCCGCAATAGTTATAGAAATGATGTATCGTAACGTACCAGGTCCGATGTTTTTGGGGACCCGGATTTGGGGGCGTTACACCTATCATTCAACCGCCAAATTGGAAGTTTCCTTTTGAATTAATGTGTGATGCAAGCAATTATGCTATAGGCGCCGTCTTAGTCCAAAAGATCGACAAAACTGTCCATGCCATCTACTATGCTTCCAGATCGTTGAATGCGGCTCAGATAAACTATTCAACAATAGAAAAAGAACTTTTATCTGTTGTATTTGCTTTAGATAAATTCAGATCATATTTGCTAGGTACTAAAGTGATAGTCTATTCTGACCATGTTGCCCTCAGATACTTGCTCACCAAAAAGGAATCCAAACCGTGAATCATAAGGTGGATCTTGTTGCTGCAAGAATTCGATTTGGAGATCAAAGATAAAAAGGGTGCGGATCACTTGAGCAGGATTATTAAGGATGAAGAAGCCCTACCGTTGCATGATATGTTTCCAGACAAGCAACTGCTGTCCTTTGGAATTACAACTCCATGGTATGCAGATATTGTGAATTTTATGGTGAGTAAGTTTTTACCAAGTGAATTTTCTTGACCTCAGATAGATAAGCTTAGGAGTGATGCAAAATAATATGTTTGGGATGACCTGTATTTATGGAAATTCTGTGTTGATCAAATAGTTAGACGTTGTGTACCTGATAATGAATTTAACGCTATTCTAACTTTCTGCCATTTCTATGCTTGTGGGGGTCATTTCGGACCTAAGCGAACAGCACGTAAGGTGTTAGAAAGTAAATTCTTTTGGCTCGCTATTTTCAAAGACTCATATGAATTCTGTAAATCTTGTGAAAATTGTCAAAGAACTGGTAAAATATCTCAGAAAAATCAAATGCCACAATATCCAATACTAATTGTAGAAATCTTTGATGTGTGGGGTATTGATTTCATGGGATCTTTTCCTATTTCTTTTGGAAATATGTACATTTTATTGGCAGTTGATTATGTTTCCAAATGGGTGGAAGCTAAAGCCACTAGAACTGACGATTCTAAAGTTGTTACATATTTTGTCAAGACTAACATTTTTCTCTGGTTTGGAGCACCACGGGCCATCATCAGTGATCGCGGCACTTGTTTCTGTAATAGAGTATTAGCGGCCTTGTTGAAAAAAATACAACGTACTTCACAGGGTTTCTACATCCTATCACCCGCAAAGCAATGGCCAGGCTGAGGTTTCCAACCCAAAGATTAAGTCCATTTTGGAAAAGGTAGTCAACTCGAATAGAAAAGAATAGAGTATGAGATTAGAAGATGCACTATGGGCCTATAGGACGGCATACAAAACCCCAATAGGAATGTTACCTTATAGGCTAGTGTTCGGAAAACCATTTCACCTACCGGTAGAGCTCGAACATAAAGCTTTCTGGGCGATCAAGAAATGCAATATGCACATGGAGCAGGCTGGCATCAATAGGAAATTGCAGTTACAAGAACTCAAGGAATTACGGAATGAAGCATACGAGAGTTCTAAGCTGTACAAATCAAAGACAAAAACCTTTCATGATAAGCAGATCTTGTGGAAAAACTTCACCGTGGGACAGAGAGTCCTTCTTTTCAATTCACGATTGAAGTTATTTCTAGGAAAATTGCGCTCCGCTGGGAGGGACCATTTGTGATTACTAACGTTTTTCTTCATGGTGCAGTTGATATCCAGAATCCAACTACAGGAAATGTGTTCAAGGTCAACGGACATAGGTTGAAGTCGTTTCTGGATAGCAGCCAAGTTCAGGAGGTTGAGGTCGTGACACTGACGGATCCTACTTTAGGATAATCGAGAATCTATAAGTCTAGCCAACGACGTTAAAAACGGGCAGCTGATTGGGAGGCAACCCAAGTCTTAATTCTTTCGTAGTTCGTATTAATATTTACATTTATGTAGGGAAGTCTAATCAATCCTATTTTATCCTGATAGTTTACATGATAGGAAAGCACAAAAAAGATCACAACGAGCAACAAAACCACCAGATTGGCGCAGGCCGCGCCTCCCATCTCGGCCAACTCGCGCGGAGCGCACTACCCAACCAGTAGCTCAAGGAAAAATTCATCAAACTGGCGCGGGGTGCGCTACGTGGGGCGCGAGGCACGCAACATATACAGAAAGACCGGACCAAATTTAGCCTCAGGCGAGGGGCGTGAGTCCCTAGGCACAAGGCACGCTAGGTGGCCAGTAACAGTCAATCGATTTCAGCCCCAAGCGCGGGGTACGCCAACTAAAGCGCGTGGCGCGCTAGTCGGGAATATCAGAATTTAAAAAATGATTTTGGCTCTTTATTTCACTCTCTTATTCCAAATCAACTTCTATTATGTCCATATCTCCTACCATACAAACTTCCTAAACTAACTCTAAGTACAATACTCTCCAATTCCAAATCCTTTTCTACTTTTCTTTTCTTGCTACCCTAAACCACTATAAATACTCATCCCACATTCAATAATCATCACAAATTCGGCCATACCACACACCCAATCCCGAATTTACTCACACCCTTACACAAATCTCCATCAGACATTGCTCAATCAAGGAAAGCAAAAAACAATTTGACGCAATTGGATTTAGGAGCAAGGAGTTCAAAGGCAATCCATCATCCAACATCAAATTTTCAAATCAAAGTACAAGGTAACCAATATAATCATCAATTTTCCTTGGTATGATGTGACACCCCCAAAACCGGGTCCTCTGACCCCGGTTCGGTCGCCACGAAACAATACTATCATCCACCTTTAAGTAACATACGATAACTAAAATATGGAATATAATAAACGTACGTCGTTCATTCAAAAGGTGTTACTAGTCCCAAGATTCGATAACCTTAATACATCAATACAAATATACCCTAGAATAAACATTAGGGTTCATATTACATTAACAGTAATTAAACAAATCACAAAGGCAAAGTCTGCTCCTTGCAAACCATCCTAAATCTTTTCTTTACCCTTGTCTTCCCTGAGGGCTCGGGCTTAACTGCAATATAAGTCATGATATAGCAAGAATGAGCAGCAAGTTTGCTCAGCAAGTTTAAATACAACAATAAAGGATATATCATGATGAATGGAAAAATATCTGACAGTGATTTCAACAAAATGAATAGCTTAAAGATTCAACAATATGAATATTAGAATGATTCAATAATATGAATATCTGAACGATTCAATAATATGAATATTAGAACGATTCAATAATATGAATATCTGATAGATTCAACGTTATGAACATCTGAACAATTCAACAATATGAATATTAAAACGATTCAATAATATGAATATCTGATAGATTCAACGATATGAACATCTGAACAATTCAACAATATGAATATTAAAACTATTTAATAATATGAATATCTGATAGATTCAACAATATGAACATTTGAACAATTCAACAATATGAATATTAAAAGCAAAGATAATAATTGCCTTTAGAATGACTGATAGTCGAGTAGACTCTGAACTATAACTTTCTAATGGGTTCAATAGCTAATTGACCCTTTTTAGAATTACTGGCTTCTGGCTACAAAAACTAAGTACCTCGAGGAGATCAGCCTCGGGCACAACGTGAATATGCATAACACTTATATTTGCTTACTCGTATCATATATATTAGATACCTGGGCACACTACTACATATGAGGGGTGTTCTGTTCCTTCTAAGAATCCTTACCATCAATTGGTTTGGATAGCTTCAAAGAAAACTTCATACACTAGTCTGACCGAGCAAAGGTTCAGACTCTTACTGACATAGTTCAAGAAATTTAGGACCTTGAATAATGTACAACTCCAAGACTGTACGAGCTCAAATGCACTAGGTGCGGACATCAATAATATCAATGTGGAATAATTGATAAGTAATTAAACCACTAAATAACATGCTTGGAAATAAAGTTCAAGCAATTAAGTAAACAACTTTCGATTCCACAATAACCTACTCAATACAATATGAGAAGGATAGAGAACTTGCACAAAGTGAAGTTTAGAATTTGCACAATATATGAATTTGTGTAAGTTCGGGGAACTTGCACAATACTCAATATGTGTAAGTTAGGACATTTGCTTACAACGTTCTTTGAGTAAAGTAAACACAATGATAAGATACTTGCACAATATATGAGTTTGTATAAGTTTAGAGAACTTGCATAATGAAGTTCGAAAATTTACAAAATAACCAAAGTGTGAAGTTCAGGGAATTTTCACAATACTCAAAATGTGAAGTTCAGGGAACTTTCACACTACTCAAAATGTGAAGTTAGGGGAACTTTTACAATAACCAAAGTGTGAAGTTCGAGGAACTTTCATAATACTCAAAATGTGAAGTTCGGGGAACTTTCATAATACTCAAAATGTGAAGTTCGGGGAACTTGCACAATACAATAATAACCTGCTCAATACAATATGAGAAGGATAGGAAACTTTCACCAAAAAATAAGTGAAGTTTAGAAACTCGCTTACACGGTTCATTGAATAAGGTAGTACAAGAATTTAGGATACTTGCATTCAATATAACAATCAACTGAAGTTAGGAAACTTGCTTACAATATCTGTTGAATAAAGTAATGCAAGGGTCTAGGAAACTTGCTCAAATATAACTTGAGGAAGATAGGGAACTTGCACTATAAACTAGTGTAAGTCAGGAAACTTGCCTGTTTGCTCAGCTACAAATAATTTTTAGCTTTAATAAAACTGTGTTGGAACGACCTAGCATTAGCAAGTCGGCCTTTCAATTAGCATGTATAAACTAATATAAGTCTACATTTAACAAACATCTAATCATTATATAATTCTATCACATAAGATCACGTTCAATATCAAACATACCATTTATAGCATCATAATATGTTAACTGTTAAAATCTGACTTAAGCAAATTGTTCGGGTCTGAAAGTGTCCCGACGTAACTCTAGCATGCAACTACTAACATTAAACTAATACACATACTTATCATGTTTGTAATTTCTCATTCGAAACTAGCATGCTGATCCTAATCCAATTTCAGAGTCATATGTTTTCATGTCGGTAAACCTCAAGTTAAACAAGTTCATACTTCAAAGGTTCGCTACTCCGATCATACTATCTCATAACAAGGCTAAACAATAACTAATATGTATGCTTGAGCATACTACACAAATATACTTCAATCACGTAGTTCGTGCTTCAAAAATTTATTTCTTATGAATACGTGCATATGTGAAATCCATGCTTTAACCAAAGGATACTCATGTCAATATGTCTATAGGCATACTGAATCCTAATACACATGCTTATATGATCACAACATGTCTCACATGGTATTTAACTTTCAAATCTTAAGTTCTCTTTTGAAATCATTGAAATCTTGCAATCGTGCATGCTAGTGTGTTCAACACTTTAAACATACATATATAGACCATACGGTCAGGTTCATAAAATCAGAATTCATATCTCAATGTAACATGCCAAGTCCATATTCAATGCTCACGTTTCGTTAGTAAGTTTTTCCTAATGAGGTCTAACATGACCGTGCATATTTTTAAACATGTATATACCAATTAACATGCTTTTCATGCCTATCTAGGTCATACTAACTTGCTTGACAATTTAGAATGCATACACAATATCTATATGTTAAAGTTCACCTTTGAAACTTGTATCTTTAGTTAGAATTGTTCAATAGTTGGGTTCACATGCTTATATTATATTATGAAACCCATATACCTAGGTCAACATGTCTCCCATATAATTCTAAGTCATGTTATCATGCTTGCAAGGTCAGAATACTATCATGGCAAGTATACATATCGAGTTTGTTTCCATATTCGAAGTTAGTTTATGAAACGCTAAGTTTATTTCAAACTATAATTACTTGTGCAACTATTAGTGAAACATGCTTACATTGCCTCAATACATCCATATATATATATATATATATATATATATATATATATATATATCACTCATGCTAGTATGCTTAATCCAAACTAGTACCATAAGTTAGCATGAGCAGGAAGCAAAATAGAAAAATTTTCTATAGACAGGCACTGGCGCAGCTGCGCCGCTGGCCAGTGCAACACTGGCGCAGCTGCGCAGGCTGGCGGCCAGGCCTGAGGCAGTGCAGTATTCGACAGACTGTAATTCCAACTCAAAATTTCTCCAACGAAAATCATTCTAACAATTTCTAACATAATTGTAACGTGTATAATAACTTATATGCTACCTAACAATCATGTTCCAATCAACTTAAAAATCAATCCATGCTCAATTTATAGAATCAAGAATTAAGAAATTTACAGGAAATGATGAACAAGAATGGGAATGTACCTCTGTAAAATAGAAATAGAACTTGCTGCTATCAAATTATATAATGCTACTATGCTACTCTCCCTTAAATCAATATAAAACCTCAGCAATTGAAATAAGAGGAAGGGAAGGTTCAATTTATAGGCAAACAAGATAACCAGTTAATGTAATACTCTCCCAAATCAAACCCATGGATTGTAAGGTTGTTCAATAGACAAGAGAGAGTTGGTGAGAGTGGGTGGAACTCATCATGAATCCCACTCCCCTTATAATGATTATGGCTAGCTTGTGAGGAAATTGAGAAGAAGAAGATAGAGTAGCATAGCATGTGGGTTTACACGTGAAGGAGAGAAAATTGGGCTCTCATATTGGGACAATTCTCAGCAACTAGCAAATACCACACTTGGGGCATATCATATAGACTTTGGTTATATAATATGCATACACAATTTATTTCATATAACATAGGTTATAATAATTTAAAGGGCATACAATGTATTTCCTAATTACAAGTTATCAAGTAGTGTACATACATATAATCCATGTACATTTTCTATTAACACCAAATACAATATAATTGTGTTTAATTAATGTTATTATAATAATAACTTATGGGAAAACATTATCAATTAATAATGCTATTGATATTAATGTAAGGTGATAGGGTATTCATAATAGTTTTCCTACCCTCATCATGTCTCATGCTCTAAGTACACATTACACTTATCAATCTCACATAATACAATTAAAATTACTACATATTGATGAGGCATACATTAATGTCTACCACCCATATTATGTTACATAAGTCATAATATAATGTAACTCACATAAAGTAATTAAATTGATTATATAGTCTATATATATATTATATAGCCCTATCAAATATGTTACCCTGCACCTTATACAATATATAAAGGTAACTACTATATATTAAAGGTTTAATATAACATATACTTGCATATAACAATTAATCAATTAACCAAGTAAATATAATATTATATATTTATTAATCTCTTACTCATTAATTATTATTTATTCATAATAATAATTAATCATCACATTATCAATTAATTACTCCCAATTCATTAACTATTATTTATTCATAATAATTATAAATTAACAACAATAATAATTTCATACGTTATCGATTAATTACACCAATATCAATTAATCAATCACGATTAACTCTCTACACTATATTCAAGTAAATTTGAATATATAATTACTAACACTTTTATCAATACTCTGATATAAAAGTCTCAAGGTTAATCTACTACTTTATAAATAACCATTAGTGATTCCTTTAAAAAAAATCCTAACATTTATTCGCATAGGTTAAATTCACATAAGCATATAACCACATAAGGTTAAAATAAGTTTGAAAAATTAACTCCTAAAATTTTTAAATCACATATAAAATTAATAAGCAGCTTAAAATTTCTGGTCGTTACATATGATCTTAAGCTCATAACTTTCATTAAATTGCCTTATTACTTTGGGAATTCTTGGGTTACTGAATGACCCAAGATTAATTGCTTCTATTTGGATTTTGTTGATCTAACAAAGAGTACTAAGTTTGGGGGAGAGACTTTGTCGCCCACCACGTGTTCGATATATTGCTTCAAAAGGATTTTATAGGTTATCATCAATTTATTGTGAGCAATTCAACACCCACCTCTCATCATGACTTCCAAACGAGCATGGACTTCATCCTCTTAAGCCCCGCCATATTTTGATGCTACCCGATTTGTGAGCGAAGGAACGACGACCCAATACGCCAAGGTCATCAGCAAGAAGACATTGGTACTGGAACGAGGACTCAAACCAGATGCAAACCTCGACGGCGACATGGCACTCATGATCGCGGAACATGGATGGGAGCATTTAGTCGCACAACCGGTAGTGATCAACATCGTGAAAGAATTCTACTCCAATGCCATCGAGCACGTTGATCGCATTCTCACGGTTAGGGGCAAGTAGGTATCATTCCGAGCGGCGGCTATCAATGATTACTTTAGGGTGGCAACACCTCATATGGACCGCTACGAAGATTGTCTGTCAAATTTGGATGAGATAATAGCTAGCCTTTGCCGGTCCGGTACTCAGTGGGTGACCAATGCAGACACCGGAGATAAAGTATCTTTTCCACATTATTCATTAAGTCGATATGGGAAGGCTTGGTACGCCTTTATCTGCACTCACCTAATGCTAACACGTTATCAAAATGATGTCACCAAAGAAACAGCGAGGCTTCTCTACGACATAGTCACACATGAGGCCGGTAACAATAACGAGATCAAAATTTTGGACTTCGACACCGACATGTGCATTCAACAGTCCATCGACCGAGCACTGAGGGGGAGCACTACCGGCGGCTTGATACATAGGTTTCTAATTACCGAGCTGTGTCGCCGAGCGGGAGTCCAGTGGCATGCTTCAGAGCCTACTCAACATCCTATGGCTATCATCAACCATCGTACCATTGAACAGTACAAACCATGGACAGGGGTGACTTCACATCCGAGGGGTGAAGGGTTCATCATGATTCCACCATCCACACCAACCTCCCCGCTACCTGATGAGCCATCGGATGACGAGGATGATGCTGAGTCCCCAGCCATATTTTAGCATCGTTGCCAACTGCGGAGTATGCGACTGGCCCAACGCCAAGCAATAATGCATACCTACAATGTTGGGGCTTTTACAACTTTGACCGCTGCTATCTCCTGTTTATTGCCAACCACCGGCCCAGTCCCGATGCCCGATCCTCCAGTCCTGCCTAGATACCCCCCATCTAAAGAAGCTGAATCTTACCGCTTTGACGAGTTTTAACTCATCGCTCAGGGAAGTCCTTCTATTTTTATTTTTATATGCCAAGAAATAAGGACATTCCTTGATTTGAGTGTGTGGGGGGGGGGGGGGAAGGAGAAATTCACAATTTTAATATTTTAGCATATAGATTAGTTTGCATATAGGATAGATTTTGTTTAGATACATTCGTTTAAATTCATATGCATATATAAATACATAAAAAACAATAAAAATATTTTACATTCATGTAGGATTTTGTCAGTAGATTCATGCATTTAGGTTCATACATAAAGATTGAGCAGTAAGTCGAGGTGAAGAGATACCTGGTTTATAATTTCAAATTTTTCACAAAGTCTTGCATAAAATTAAGTTTTATGATCTGATTAGTTTCAAGCATAGCAACATCATTGCATGATTATAGTTTTCTCTCAACTATCAAACACTCCAATTAACTGTCAATAGTGATTAGGAGTTCATATGTATTAGGAACACGGACACTTACTTGATCACAGATAAAAATAAAGAGTTGGCTGAAACATAAGTATGGGGGAATTCAGGCTCAGAAAAAACAAAAGGAAAAAAAAAAGAGAAGTAAAGCAATAAAAAAAATTTTGAAAAAAAAGAAAAGAAAAAATATGTGTGAAATAAAGACTGACTTCGTTTGACCTCGTTGCCTTTGTTGCTCGGACAAGTAAACCCTAGGGATGTCTTAACATCTAGCACCCTAAAGCCTTCGGGCTTGGGAGTCGTTGGCCGAAAGTCCGATACACGGGTAACTTTGAAAAGTCTAAGGAGGTTAAACATTGCACAAGTCAAAAATGAGAAATAATTGGTAGGATAAAGCGTAAAACGCACCCACAAAGCATGAGCTGTGATGAATATTCTGTTATTGCTTAGCCTGATTTCCTTAATACTTATATGGATGCCATGATTGCATAGTTATCTGTGTAAGAGTAAGTTGTTTGTTAGGAATAATCATATGAACCTCTCTAAACTGCTGATACACAATTGGACACACACGCACAAGAGGGAATTAGAGTCATGTATGTGATGTCATGATGTGAGAATTTATGATGGATCATGAGTCAAGATGGACTGTAAGTTTTAGTGTTAATTTCTATTGATTATATTCCTGTGTTTGTTTGCTGAGACATCTGCTCGATTTTGTTAGGATGCATTCATTCTGTTAGTTGCATTTAGTGTAGTTGTTTGCTTGAGGACAAGCAATTATTCAAGTTTGGGGGTATTTGATAAGTAGGTTTTTAACCTACTTAATAGGTATTTCTTGGCTTGATATGTTGTAATACTTGAGTGTGCGTGTTACTTATCATATATTTTGTGTGCATGTATAGGATTGGAGTGGAGCTAAGCTTTAAGGGACAAAAGGAAGGAATAAAGAAGAAAAGAATTGCAAGGCAACAATGATGACAGATAGGCGCGGGGCGCGCTGTCTCAAGCTAGCACCAGGCGCGGGCCGCGCTATGAAGGGACAATGGCTACTGCATACCAGGCGCGGGGCGCGCCAGGACATGAAGGGGACTGGCGCGGGTTGCGCTAGGCAGACGGGAGCTGGCAAAACTAGGGTTTTAAATTATAAGTTGAGATGGAAAAGGATTGTAAACTTGCTTTATTTAATTAGAGTTTGTTTAGGCTATAAATAGGAGTTGTTTTCCTATGTTAAAGACATCTTTTAATCTTTCATTCTCTATATGCTCTTGGATTGCTTTGAGACTACAAACCTTGGATTTGGAGATTCAAGCATGTCAAGCTAAGTTATTTATTTTAATTCTGAAGGGATGTTGAACTTATTTATTAATTATTGATTTGATCTGTTATTTTATTTATTCTTCTATCTTGAGATTTATTCTAATTATCTATGTGAACTTTCATATATGTTATCCAATTGATTAATTTGGTTTCTGCAGGATTAAATTAATAAATTGATATCATCTGCTAGATTAAGACAAATTTTAAGCAAACAAAGTGTGTCTAATCTAAGTAGTAATTAACAATATTTTATTGTGGTCAAGCTTTGAAGTATTGTTAAGATTTTCAGAAGACAAGTTAAATAATTCATGATTGTGTAATTATTGCTTGGAATAATCTAATTCTCTTCCTTCATGCTTCTATCATATTAAATCTAGTTTGATAGTTCTAGGTTGTATGTTAGTTAGAATCTCTTGTTGGTGATCGTCGCATTAGATCTACACTTAAAGAGAATTTCGGGTAATTTGCGATCGCGATTATCTAGGGTTATTAATTTCAGTGGAAGATAAATAGTGTAAACACTTGATTAAATCATAATTATTAAAAAGGGATACTAAACTGAGGAATTGATCTTTTTACTCATTGATATTTTCTTTAAACTCACTTTAGTTAATTTAATTATTTTCAAACAAAACCCCCCAATTCATTGGAAATCATTGGTTTCTTAAAATATAAGTCACTGTCTGTAGGGTCGATCCTTGCTTATTGCTATACTGATTATTGAATTAGTAGAACGTTAGTAAGGTAAATTTAGTAGTGCTAGATGACAGCTACCACATAAGGATGGGCTCTTAGAGCTATCCGATTATGAATCATATTCAACTTATGAATCTTGTCTCATGAATAAAATGACTAAATCTCCTTTTAGTATAAAAGGAGAAAGATTTACAGAGTTATTAGTGTTGGTTCACAAAGACAATTGTGGACCTATGACAATGAATGCACGGGGAGGGTATTTTATTTTATTACTTTCACTAATGATCACTCAAGATTTGGATATATGTATTTAATGAAATACAAATCTGAATCTTTTGAAAAGTTCAAAGAGTTCAGAAGTGAAGAAAAGAAACAAACGGGGAAGAGTATTAAGATTCTTAGATCAGATCGAGGTGGAGAATACTTAAGCGGTGGGTTTCTCAATTGTCTCAAAGATAATGGTATAATCTCACAATGGACTCCACTAGGTACACCACAGTTAAATGAAGTATCTGAAAGGAGAAATCGAACATTGTTGGACATGGTTCATTTCATGATGAGTTTTACCAATCTTCCAATTTCATTCTGGGGTCATACCCTAGAAGCGGCTGCATATCTACTAAATAAGGTCCCCTTGAAATCCGTCCCTAAGACTTCATATAAGATGTGGACAAGAAGAAAATATGGTCTTAAGTATGTTAAGATTAGGGGATGTCCAACTTATGTTAAAAGGTTTCAAAATGATAAGCTTGGGACAAGATCTGATAAGTGCACGTTTGTGGGATATCCTAAAGAAAGTTTGGGACACTGCTGCTTAGAAGGCTTTATGCAACGCCCCTGTTTCGTTGCATAAACCCTAATTTACAGTTGTATTAGCCTTTATACAACGGTCACCTAAGCGCTGCATCTGCCTCCATAACATATTCTCACATGCAACGGTTTTTTGAGCTTATGCAACGGTTGGCAAATCCATATCAATTTAGGTACTATATGCAACGGTTTTTTGGTGAAGCAAATGCCATGGTTTTTTTCCGCAATATGCAACGCTTTTGAAAACAAAATACCACGGTTTTATCTCCAAATATGCAATGCTTTCTTAAGCTAAATACCACGATTTTTTGGAAAAATATGCAACGCTTTTATAAACTAAATACCACGGTTTTATCTCCAAATATGCAACGCTTTCGTAAACTAAATACCACGATTATAAAAGGCAAATGCAACGGTCGGAATATTTAATGCCACAACCACAATATTATATGTAACGCTTATGATAGTTCACAAGTTTTGCTAATGCCACTGTATTTGTTGTCATATGCAACGCTTTGTAACAACTAATGCCACGATTTTTATTTTCATATGCAACACTCAAGTATAGAAAATGCCACGGTTTGCATATCTTTATGCAACAGTTTAAATAGATTTTATGTCCCTTTAATCATTTTATGCAACGCTTTTGGAAATAAAATGCTACGCTTTTCAAAAGTACTCTATATAAATAATAAAAGTTCTTAAGGAACATAGTATATACAACGATTTCATATATAAAATAACTATTCAATAGCTAATAATAATATGAAATCCCAATATATTCGTCTAGATAAGCTTAATCCCAAAACTAATCTGAACATATATAACATATCCAAAAAGAGAGTTTGACAAAAACTAGTAAATACAAAGCATAGAGCTCAAACCAGACTCGGTTCACCTTTAATTTCTCCATTGGCATCCTACAAAAATAAGAAAAATAGAACTGTGATTAACAAAATATTTGAACTAATTCCATGGTCTATTAGAAATACTTAAATCTAATTATTTACATGACATTCGTATTAAATAGAACATAGGGTCATATTTGAACATAGGGCCAGAAAACAATATTTAAGAACCACAAAATCCAACAACCATCAGAAACAGTCTATCACATTATCATAAGCCAGAAATCAATCTTCCCGAACCACCAAAATCCAACCACAATCATTTTAGTCATGCTAACAATAAGTAGAGAACTAACAGATTTTAGAATTAACCATAAACAACGTATCTTACCTTACTTGGAGCGAAATCACTTTCACTGGATAATGGATTACTATTTTGAGGCAGCTGCTTTGGAGCACTAAGAGCATCCCCAGGAGATTGAGCCAATGAAAATAATGAACTAAGAGTGTCATTATTAATGTTAAGACCATGGTTGGCTTGTCGTAAATGCATGACAAATTGGGAAAACATATTTTGTTGCATCAATTGTAACTTTTTATCCATTTGTTCTTCCATTTGTTTTTCCATTGCAGCCTTCTCAACTGCTAACTTTTGTTGCATTTCTTCTTCCAAAGATTGTTTTATGGATTCAATACAATCTCCCGGGACAATAAATGATGGCTTTGATGAGGCTCCTTTATCTCTTAAATCAGATTTTTTAACACCTCTTCCATATATCCGAACAAGACCTTTTACTAACACTCCCAAATCTCCCACAATCTCATTTAACAATTGGCTTTTATCACCATTACATTCTTCAGCTTGAATATTTTCGATGCGAGCCTGAAACAATAGAGTAGTTTGACTAAAGTGATTAAAACTTCTCACAAGACAAATAAAACTTCTAAGTATTTATAAAACACATAAAAGTTGAACCACATACAATTTTATCGCTAACTTCATCTGGCTGCTTGTATAATTTCCCAGCCTTTCTCTTTCTCGTTGCCACAAACATTTCAGCAATGGAAAGTGGTTCATCATTTCCTTTTTCCTTGTGCTATATATAAGTATGGGATTATAATATGCAACCGATTCTATAAGTAAACAATCTTGTAAGTATGAGATTATAATATGGGATTAAAATACTTACAATTTGATTATATAGTCATGCAAAACTTTTTCGGCCAACTGTGTGAGGATTCTTTTGTACTTTGTGGTTTCCCCTATTCATTTTAGCCATTTTTTGTATAGATGCAAGTTACAACAATATGGGTGGGTTACAATAAACGTTAAACATTAAGTATAAGATTGCACCTAAATGTAAGTCTTTAACCTTCACATTGTCGTCACTCCAATATGCTAAGAGATCAGTGAATATATCTTCTGTGATAAAGTCTGGGCTGTGTTGCCGTCTTTCCTCATCAGTTTTATACTTAGTAAAATGATTCTCTTTCACTTGGTGTTTGAAAGTCCGCCAAGATTCTGCAATGCTCTTGAGAACCCAACTCTTACCCTCTTTAGGAACTACAAAAATAGTCTGTAATGCAATAAACAAATATTAGAATAAAATTATATTAAAAACTTATAGGAAGATAGGTTTCTCACAAACTTACATTAACAAATTCCCATATTTGATCTTTAGTTGGCATTTCTGTCCAATTCACATAGTTTAGTGGTGCAAGGTTAGGTTTCCTTGCTATCGTGCCCAAGAATCCACTAAAACTAATCAAAGTTTTTTCATCAGGACTTACCGACAGATGTTTTTCATTTAAGATGATTGGCTGGCGTTCGCTCCTTTTTCGTGCTTGCAAATCTTTCAACATTGTTAGTCCTCTAGTTTTTTTCTTATTTGAGGCTTGCAAATCAGAAGTTGTGTTAGCTTCATTCTCAACAAAAAATAGCTGTGTTTCCACCTACAATGCCTACATTATTCTCATGTAGTTGTCCTTCGGGTTGCCCTGCATTCATCCCACTCTCTTGTGGTTGTTGAAGTTGTTGTGTTTGTTTGGAAGCTAAATAAGTCGACATCGAACCATTGGATGCTGATTTAGCATGGTGGGAGCTTTGCGCTTGTTCACGTCAAACTTCATTGCCATGACTTTCGTCTACATTCGCTGATTTTTTCTGGTTGTCAATTCTTTCTTGCTTCATTTGCTTCAATCTCAGGTAATCCGTAACTGAACCAGTTGAAGTGAATGTTTCCTTCTCTTGTCCATGTTGTTCTTCTTGGACTCTAACTCCCTGATTATAAATAAACAATCATGACATCATAGTCCAATAGGGAAAAACAAGAATGAAGCTAATACAAACCAAGTGCAATGGAAAATAGATCAGCAGATCAACAGCCTCACATATTGCTATAAAACTAAGCAATTATTCCACTGGAAATTAATTTAACATCATATAGCTTTGAAAATTGATATAACAACATTAGGTTTTGGGATAAAATAGATCAACAGCCTTATATATGTTATGATGATTCTATCAAAGCAAGTAGAGTCCACTCAAAATAAATTTAAATATTTTAACATCAAATTTCTCTTGTCCATGTTCAGTTTTACCATTACCACATTTTGCTTGGTTCATTGATGTTGTCGTGTAGATTGAGATTCACGAGCTTCATCCTCCTCATCTTGAAGGATCAACCGTCGCCTTTCTTGTATTTGCTTTAGTTATTTTTCTTTGAAAGAAGAAGCAATTGTTCCTGGTGGACATAATCGTGCTCCTTGTCTCGATGCTTTCGAATTAGGTACCTTAGCTTTAAGCTTCTTTATTTCAATTGCCTAAAATGAAAATATGAGAAAACTGATCAAAGTGATAACAATCAAGAAACCTAAATGCAGCAGGAGACACTTTGTTCTCACTTTGAACAAAACATTACAGGTTCTCATTTGCAGCATTTTGGTAATTCCAAAGCATGACTAATCTACATTGTTGGGAATTGCATATTCATATTTGATATTGAAAGAAAATATAAATGCTTGGGTGTACAGTCCTTCAATGATCATATGTACAAGGACTTAGATGATAGATTAAAAATATTAGGTTGATCTGAGCTTTAATGTTTATCATTTATGTAAATAAATGTATAGAAGAAAAGATTAAATTTGTTAGGTTGATTTATTTAAGCTGTAAAAGTTAAGGCCTTGATAGAATCATAGTATGCCAAGAGTATTACAGTCTGCAGAAGATAAGGCAGAATCGTGGAGCTTAAATGAAGATGTCTAGAATCGTAGTTTGCCAAAAGAATCAAGTCTGCAGAGGCCAAGGCAAGACTTGTGGAGCTTAAACAAAGATGTTCAGAATCGTAGTATGCCTTAGAAGCCCCAATGAGAATCATGAAGAAGATCTGAGCGTCTGCCGAGCCAAGTTGAGAATCACAGAGTGCTCTCGAAGGTGTGGAGTCTGAAAGACAAGCAAGCAGGAATCGTAGCCTACCAAAGAGCTTAAGAGAAATCGTTGTGTTCTTTACGATCAAGTCTGAGTCAAGATGTGCAAGCCAACACACAACGATTATGGTACAATGACCATAATTGTAGTTCTCTTCCAGTCAGCATCAAAGATCATAGTTCTGATGAAGGGAGGAAGAGCAACAAATGAAGAAAGGCTAGTAGCCGTTGACAATTTGATAGTACCAATGATTCTATATTCATCCTTAGTTCAAATCGAAGAAGCGTATTGGAGAAGCTAAGAGAAGGACTAAATCTCCTGCAGAAAATGCCTTTTCAGGTGTTAGGTGAAGTTGTAGTCTGTTGGGTCAGTGGGCCAGTCGACAGTGCAGCAGGAAAGCAGGATGTTAACATTAACTGCACAGAAACGTCTGAAGCATTAAATGCTACAACGGGAGCATTCAAACGGATATATTTTGAATAGCTCTTTTATAAAGAAATCAGACAAGGATTCAGACTAAGCAAGTAAGACGAGAAAAGAAAGAATACATTGAGAAAAGCTTAAGAATACTCAACGATCAACTCTACGATCCTGAAAGAGGAAAGCTTGCTTCGCTACTCAGTTCTTCAGAACTTATGCTTCATTGCAACTGAGTAGCACTCCTCAACAACAACTGTCAATCCAAGTGAGGAACCAAGTCAGAGGACTTGAAGAGTTCAAAAGTGAACTAAGAGCAGATCTAAGTCAGAGGGCTTGAAGATTTCAAAAGTGAACTAAGAGAAGTACCAAGTCAAAGGACTTGAAGAGTTCTAAGTGAACTAAGAGAAGATCCAGGGCTGCTGGCCTTGAAGGAATATAAGTGATTCAGTTGTAAGAGACATCCTTAGTGGATTTTCTACTCGTGGAGTAGAAGAGTGGATTAGGAGCCTTGTGTGCTCTGAACAACTTAAAACCTTGTGTCTCATTGTCTCTCATTAACTGCTATAACTGCTATATTTGTTATAACTGTCATAATTGCTTATCAAATTATAACTGCAATATCTTGAAGGGGAACAAAACATATATTCTGTTGCTGTCAGTATAATCAATACTGAAAAAGTATTTTAAACAAAGAAAATTTTAAAATATCTATTTAACCCCCCTTCTAGATAACTCACGTTCCTTTGGGAACTAACATACATTACAGTAAGGAACCCTGAATTCTCACTATATAAACACCTTTCTATGTTCTTTAATACACAGATTATCCTTGGAGTTGATTTCATGCAAAACTTACTGTTAAACAAATCAAACAGTTGCAGTCAAACCAAATAGAACAAAGATAATTAATATCAATAGACAAAATAGAAGTGAATAGTAGAATTACCAGGCGATTACTCCAATAGCACCAAGGAGAACAAGACCAAAAGCTAATAGTGCAGGAAAACTACAAGCACTTACAGTTCCAGACACGTCGCTCACATCAATTGATGCAAACTCGCAAAATAGTGCAGGAAAACTACAAGCGAAGTGATAGAAGTGTTAGTAAACCAAAGTTAATAAAGAAATAGCTACAATCTTCCCTCACTCTAATATCAACCAGTCACAACATTGTGTAAAGAAGTTCAGAACAATTACTATTCACAACATAAAAGGAATAAAGTAATAATGCCATAAAAGGAATAAAGTAATAAATAAATAAACTAATTTTTTGTACCACTAGTAATGGACTCAGTCATTACATCCAATCAAACTCGGTATCATCAAAATCCGAATCATCTGTATATGTGACATCATCCGTGAGATCATTTGAAGAACTTGTAGACATGTCAACCACCATTCCAGGTATATATTCCCTATGAAAAGTACCACTGATTTCATCAATGCTTCTAGACGGATTAGACCCGACATCATTAAGCTCTCCCCAAAAAGTATCTTGAATGTTGACATTATTTTCTTCCACCATATCAAAAACATCCCTAGGTACATTTCTTATCACATAATGACAGCCTATGTCAGTTGGATCTTTGATATAAAAAACTTGATGTACGTGATTAGCCATTACATATGGGTCCTCCGAATAGTAATGCCGATTAAAAGTAACTTTTAGAAGCCCAAATTTGTCTTTTTCCTCTTGAAACCAAGTGCATCTAAAAAGAATAACACTGCATTGACCAGAATAATTCACTTCAATTATGTCCTCGATTGCCCTATAATAGCTTACATAACCAATGACCGGATTTCTATCTTTCGAACTTGCAAAACTCGGAGTTAATGCCACTAGAGTCACACCACTATTTTGTGTCCGACATTTGTCATCTCGCTTTCTTGTGCGAAATTGATATTCATTTATAGCATAGCCTGCATATTTCTTACAAACCAAGTCAGGACCCTTGGACAACCAAATAATATGACTTGGAACATCCTTTGACATGATGACTTTTAATTCAAACCATTTACAAAATCCTTGGTTGTGTGCTTGTGTTCTAGCCCATTTACTAGTTTTGCCTCTTATATCCGGTAACTGTTGGTGCTCCCTACCTAGTTTTCATAAAATATAAGTCAATTGTGACCACTTAATAAAGTAAAAAGTACACCAGTTAATGAACTAAAATGTATGTAATGGCAATTGAATTAGCAACTCACTTTATATACTTCTCAACTTCTTTGTCTCCACAATTAAATAAAATATAACGGTGCGCATGCTCCTTTTCCTCCATTTTCAATTTAATTGGCTTGCCAAACTTTTTCAATCTTCCCCCTATCGGATGGCCTTCTGTAGGGAAAAGACTAGACAACACATTGTTATAAGAACCCCTTTATCCATTTTCAATTTATGGTCCATCATTCAAAAATCTAGAACAAAAGATCAAGCATTCTTAGGCCAAATAACCTTCAGCTATGGAAGCCTCAGGTCTACTTCGATTGCAGACATATCCATTTAAACGACTTAGAGACCTTTTAACAAAATACATTGAACGACAATGCACAGGTCCACCTAGCTTTATTTGATTCGTCAAGTGAATAGGCAAATGCACCATTATGTCAAAAAAACTAGCTGGAAAGATCATCTCAAGGAGACATAATGTTCCATAAATTTTAGATTAGAGACGATCAAGATCATCTGTTTTGACAACCTTACTGTATACACCTTTAAAAAAAGCACCAAGTCTGATAAGAGCAATGGCCACATATTTTGGCAATGATTTTGTGACAGCAATTTGCAGCAAATGATGTATAATAAAATGTGCATCATGACTTTTATAACCGGAAAGTTTCTTCCCAGTTATATCAACACATCGTGAAATATTCTATGCACATCCTTGAGGCAACTTTGCATCTTTCTAAACAGAGCAGAAAATTTCCTTTTCATGAGCTGTCATGGAGAAACAAGCTTTCGCTAATATCATGTGTTGCCGAGAATTAGATGGAATTGGGTGAAGCTCTGTTCGAATGCCCATATCTTTCAAGTCGAGCCGAGCATTAATATAATCTTTTGTCTTGCCAGGAATGTCTAACAACGTTCTAAGAATGCTATCATATATATTTTTCTCAATGTGCATTACATCAAGATTATGATGACAAATATTCAACTCCCAATATGGTAGATCAAACAATATTGATCTTTTCCTCCATGGATTGTCTTTGTCTGGATTTTTTATTTTTTTTGATTTACCAAAATAATTGGGAAAACCAGATGTTAGTTTGCGAACATTAGTACCTGACAAAGAAGATGGAGCCAATTCATCCTCTAATTTACCATTGAATGATTTTGTATCATCTCTCCAAGGGTGACTCGTTGGCAAAAATATGCCATGATTCATATAGCAAGTCTTTCTACTATATTTTAAATACTGAGAACAAGTTTCGTAATGACATAATGGACAAGCAAACTTCCCCTTGCTAACCCAACTAGCCAACATCGCATAAGCAGGAAAGTCACTAACAGTCCACATTAAATTTGCTCAAAGTAAGAAAGACTGTTTAGTAGAAGCATCATATGTATCAACCCCATCTTCTGAAAGTTCCTTCAATTCTTTGATCAATGGCTGCATGTAAATGTCAATGTCTTTTCCAGGCGAAGTTGGACCAGGAATGATAGACGATAAAATCAAAAATTCTGGTTTAATGCATTGCCAAGGTGCCAAATTATAAATGGATAAAACTATAGGCCATGTGTTATGAGAAATACTCATTGTTCAAAATGGATTGAATCCATTACTAGCAAGGCCTAATATAACATTACGGGGTTCTTTTGAGAAGTTAGGATATCTTGAATCGAAGTCCTTCCAAGCTTGTCCATCAGCAGGGTGCAGCAAAGCACCATCTGTAGGACGTTCCTTTATGTGCCACAACATACTTTTATTTATTTTGGAACTCATGAATAACCTTTGAAGCCTAGGTTTTAGCGGAAAGTTTCGAAAAACCTTGGCAGGAACTTGGTGACCTTTAGAAGAGTTTGTTTGTTCGAAATTTTCATCTACTTTCCACCTAGAAGCTCCACAAACATCACATAACTTGGCTTCCTCATTATTTCCCCAAAATAACATGCAATCATTAGGACAAGCATGAATTTTCTCATAGTCAAGGCCCAAATCCTTAATAATATTCTTGGCCGCATTAAATGAAGAAAGGATATTCGCATCTGGGAAGGCTTCTCTTAGTAACTCTAATTGGGAAGTAAATGCAACATTACTTATTCCATAGGTGCACTTAAAAAGATAAAATCGAATGATGAATGAGAGTTTTGAGAATTTTTTGCACCCAAGATATAGCCCTTGTTGACCTTCTTCTACTAACTTAAAGAATTTTTTAGCCTCCATATTTGGTTCTTCTCTAATTTCTTCTGGTGTACTTTGCAATTCTTCAACAACATCTCTGAAGGTGTTATGCAACAATGCATTTATATCATCCTCGCAATCAACATCATTTCCTTCATCGGTGTTAATTGGCTTCGGATGTAAATCTTCTCCATGAAAATGCAAATTAAGATATCCTGGAGTAAATCCATCTCTAATCAAATGATCATACACAATATTTCTTCGATACCAATAACGAAAACAACATTTCTTGCATGGACAAGAAATCTCATTTCCTTTAGATGATCTAGCGAAGGCCTTATCGAGAAAGTCATCTACACCATTCAAAAACTCTTCTGTTGATCTAGGAAGGCTCATCCATTTCTTGTCAGAAAAATCCATGTTGTTGTCAATAACTTCTTAAGATTATAAAACTAATGACATCATTAAGGCAAACAAAGTTAGCCTGCAAATTGAAAAGTGCAACAGCTATAACAATCAAACCTGTTATTTCCAAAACTTGCTAAATCCTAACTAACACACAAGCAAATGCAGTAAGCCAAAGTAAAAGAAAAATGCAATATAGGTACCGTATGCCCAATAACACATACAAAAGCAGCAAATAATCAAGATCTACTTCTGTGCATGCGAATTTGATTCTAATCAGCCTACTTCAATAAAGTTACTATGAAAAATAGATTAAACCAATCGAACTGGCACACCTTTAATATTTAACCAACGAGATCTAAAATTCACTTTCGTTACTCTCGTCCTTGGTTTTTATAGCAATCAAACAGCCAGAAAAGATCATTATATAGCACAAAAATCTTTCCTCAGTAAAACACATAGATTACAAGAGTAGGCAAATCACACAAAAGAACACACATACAGAACTGAGCCTTGATGACAAAAAGGCAGAAAAAGAGACTTAAAGAAGACATACCTTTCTTGGCCAGCTGTGTCCCAAATCTGAGCCTTTATGACCTTGCCATCGACGTTCAAGCTGGGAGTAGCGAACTCGACTCCAATAGTGGACTTAGACTCCAAGTTGAACTCATTGCGAGTGAACCTAGAGAGTAAATTGGACTTGCCGACACCAGAATCACCGATCAGAAAGGGAACTCACATAATTCCCCCTCTAATCAGCGGCAACAGCAAGGACACTTCAAATAATTCAACAAAGGGCCATTATTTTCCTAAGAAGTTTCAATCAATCACAAACCTATTACTAAATTGCAGTCCACTACAGAACCCAGAAAGAAAAAATAGTTCCAAAGGTCAACCTATAGCTAAAAGGAAGAAAAAGGGAACTCACAGAATTCCTCCTCTGTTCGACGGTAAGAGCAAGGCCAATGACAATCAAATCAAACACAAAACCCAGGAACCCAGCACCAGTAACAGTTCTGAGAAGCCATATCTCAAAACCCAAGAACTAAAAGAGAGGAAGCAAAGCGTCAAAAAATAAGAGAGGAAGAAGAAGAAGAAGAAGAGGATGAGGACAATGTAACTCACCAATTAGCACAGGCCTGAGAGCAGAACAGAAGAAGACGATCAAGACGGAACTCCGTCGAGGCTGAAGGTTCTGGTGGCGGCGTGAATTTGGATCCAAATCGGTTCATGCAGCGGAGGTTTCAATTCGGGGCTGAGTTTTGGAAACGCAAGGCAGAAAGAGAGAGCGAGGGAAATGGGCGAGTGTACCAAAATAAAAGGAGGGAAACAAATAATTATTTATGAAATTATTTACCTATTAATTGTTAGTTTTTGCAACGGTTATAAACTGTAGTATTTGTATATTTTATGCCACATATTTTATAGGTCGTTGTATGTAGAGTATATTTATGCCACGCTTTTTGTAAAATTGTTGCCTATTGCTAGAATATGCAACGACTAATTTAAACCGTAACATTAGTGGTAGAAAAATACCACACTTTTTAACATAGTTGCATTAGGGTCATTTTATGCCATGCTTTATAAGACCGTTGCAAAAAAAGCGTTGCAAAAAGTGACTTATGCAGTAATGGGATACTATTTCTACAATCCTACTGAGCAAAAGGTGTTTGTTGCGAAACACACTGCCTTCTTGGAAAAGGAGTTTACCCTTGAAGGGGCTAGTGGGAGGAAAATAGATCTTGAATAAATTCAAGAACCACAAACCACTACAGATCAATTGGATGAACCTGTCCAAGTAGAGACACCTACTGTATAACACCCTATTCCTAAATCTGGAAGAGTATCGAAGATACCTGAAAGGTACAAATTCGTCATAGTGGATGACGATGAGGTACACATCATAAATGATGATGATCCATTGAATTACGAGAAGGCAATGAGTAATTAAGACTCAGAGAAATGGTAGATGACCATAAAATCTAAAATGGATCTTTGAAGCAATGCACAAGACCATTTGGATTTTACTTGCGATTGCTTCTTATTATTACTAGATCTAGCAAAATAGACGTGGAGACGCCCTTTCCTCAAATATACATTATTAGAGGAGAATGTATATATAATACAGCCAGATGGATTTATTTCAATGGTTAAAGCAAATCATGTATATGAGCTACAACAATCCATTTATGGATTGAAACAAGCTTCTCGTAGATGGAACATTCATTTTGATGAGTCAATCAAAAGAGTTTGATTTTATCAAAAACGAGAATGAACCTGGTGTGTACAAAAGGGTTAGTGTGAGCACTATTTCATTCCTTGTAATATTTGTTGATGATATATTACTGATAGGGAATGACATTCCTATGTTACAATCGATCAAAATAAAGTTATTTAAACATTCCTCCATGAATGATTTGGGTAGAACATCTTACATTGGGGATATAAATCTTTATAGATAAATTTAAAAGGATGTTCGGCTTAACCCAAGGAACTTATATTCATTAGATGCTAAAGGCGTTTAGCATGGAAAACTCCAAAAGGTGTCTCATGATGATGAGCCATGGAGTGTATCTATCTAAAATTGTCCTCAATAAAAGAGAGATCGCATGAGTTACTATCATATATGCAATGAAATATATAAGACTTGATGTTGATCAGTCAGATTCTGGAGAAGATCACTGTATGACAATGATAAACATCCTAAAGTACTTAACTGACACTAAGGATGTCATCATGACACATGATGGGTTTGAATTAAACTAGAGGACTAAACAGACTCAAGTTTTTAGACTGACCAAGATGACAATAAATCCACTTTAGGGTAAGCCGTTACCTTGAAAGGTGGTGTAGTGAATTGGAAAGGTTCAAAACAGCAAAAGGTTGTTGGTTTAGTGATAAAGACAAAGTATATAATTGTAAGTGAAGCTACAAGTTGATATTTCGGATGAAAAGTTTATTACAGAACTAGGAATAGTTCTAAGCCTCATCTTGAATCCAAACATGTGTTGCGACATTTTGATTAAAGAAATCATTGAAAGAGGAGCGTGTAGAGCCTCAAGACAAAATTACAGATCCATTTACTAAAGCTTTAATATAACAGCAGTTCACTTAGAGAAGATGGGTATGAGATACCATGGCGATTGGCTTTAGTGCAAGTGGGAGATTGAAAGTAGTATGCAAACAAGCCAATCATGTATGATGATAAAGAATCTACTTTGGAGATGATTTTATTTATTTATTAATAAAAGTATTAACTTATTAAAGGCATTTAATTATCTACATGACGCTATTTTTATAATATATAAATAACCCATAGTTTTAAGCAATGCTTTTAGAATCATGATGATGATCATGCTAATGAGATCTGAATTCTTAGAAAGCTTAAAATTAAAATAGTTCCCAATCGTGGGATTACTAAAAAGGTGATTAGTAAATCCGGATAGATTGGTACATATGTTGCTTGCTCATTTGATGCGAATGATTGATTTCATGATCATTTATGTGGAGACACTAAAGCAAGAGTAGGTGCTTATTGAAGAATAAGTTCACTGAACGTGACTAGCTATGGAATACCTAATGGAGTTTTACTCACCTGTCAATAGAAATTCTTAATGTGATGGTAGTATAAGTGATCCTTGGACTTGAGATCATCATAGTATCTTGTATATAATGAATTATACTTTGACTTATTCCTTCAAAACCCTTAGGGTATATCAAAGTGTATGCTTGGGTATAATGAGTTACATATGAAGATAATGAATGATCAATAAAGAATCTACCACTTCTAGTAAAAGAAGAGATATGCCGTATGTGATTCGTTAAATGACAACCCAGTAGTCCTTGGCCAAGGCAAAATGAAATTAGAAAGGAGTTTCTAATTTACATTATTTGGAGTTGTGCATTTTCCAATTGAAATATATATGATTAAATAAAATAAGACTTGACAGTAATTGCATGTCTTATATTTAACTGGGACATTGTATGGTGGAATGATTGAATTGTACGGTAACTATTTACTCACAGGTTCTTTTATGATTAATGTTGAAATCTATATTATCTAGAAAGTCGTTGATCGCTAGGGAGGCTTATCCCTATTGTAGAATAAATATTATTTATTTAAATAAATTATTAGTTTAATTTATTTATTTAAATAAGATTAGAATTGTTCTAATTGATTTATTCACAACCGGTTTAATATGGTGAACCTAAAGGGTCACACCATAAAAGGAAGAATAATTATTTAAGAAGGTAATGGCATAATCGTAATAATGCATTAAGTGTAATTAATTTAATCTATGGTGATAGAATAAATTAAATAGCTTAATGTTTATTATTTCATATTTTAGAAATATTAAATAGAAATTAATAAGAGGAGTCTTATTAATATTATTACAATTATTATTATTTTAATTTTCAAAGGAGTTTAGTAATTAATTTTATATTAGTACTCTCATTTATTCCTAAAAAGATTAGGAGCCAAATTAATTAAATGAATTTAATTAATTATTCCCAATGTGGTGGGAAGCCTAAATTAATTAAAGGAGTTTAATTAATTAAATGAAATCTCATGTCTAATAGAATTAGAAGGGTTGACTAATATCTATATAAGAGGAGTCTTATAATAGATATCAGTTGATGCAATTCCAATTGTTGGAGAGTACTTCTTTTCTATAGATGATAGAAAACTAGGGTTTAGCCAACCACCCTCCTTCTTGATAATTCCTCTTCCTTGGTGGATCACCTCTAGAGGCCAAACACTTGGGTGGCTAACGTTGATCAAACAAAGGAATCTAACCCGAAAATTCAAGGAGATCATGAAGAACAAGGAGTTGAACTCGTACCTATAGAAGCTTCGTTCTACAAGGGTATGATTTAATAACTTCTTATTTATCGTCTTAAATTAATAATTTGCATAAAGGATGATCCAGGTAATGGTTTTATAGAAATTTTTTAAACTCTGATATACCATGCTTCCGCTAATTTTTGCAATTTGATTGCACCACAATTTCGTACAAACCTTACACTTATTCTCCAATAAACATCAACGTACTTGCTTTAGTGTCTCCATACAAATGATCATGAGATCAATCACCCTCATCCAATGAGCGATCAATATATGTACCAATATATCCGAATTCAATAATCTCATATTTAGTAATCCAATGATTGGGAACTATTTTAGTTTTAAGCTTTTTAAGAATTTTAATCTCATTAGCATGATCATCATCATGATTCTAAAATCATTAATTAAAACTATGAGTTTATCACATTTATATATAACAACATTATGTCGATAAATTAAAAGTCTGTAATAAATAATTCTTTTATTAATAAATGAATAAGGTTGTTACAAAGTAAATGCTTCATCATATCAAATATGATTGGATTGTGTGCATACTACTTTCAAATTAATCTTCATCACTTATGCAACTTGCCCTTGCCCTTGCCCTTACTCGAGGACGACTCGTCAGTCCTTTCAACTTTAACTGCAATGTTTTTATGCAAGGGTGAGCAAAATTTTCCCACAAGAATCACAATAGCAATAATAATGTATGAATGATCAATAAATAGATCTTAACTGAATAATATAATCTTTCTTGAAATCAGTCAATGATAATCAAGAAATGAAAGTTAAATAGAAAACACGGCTTTTGAATCAAGATTAGAAAGCAAGATCAAAAGAACATCTGAGGGTCACAAGACCATGAACTACGTCTTAGGTTAACAAGTATCTCTACCGTAACCTTTAACAGTCTTACAGACTATAAGGACTATCATCTCGTATTCCGGGGGATCAGCCCTTTGTAAAATGTATTATGCACAACCATTTTAACGCTATTACGTAAATATAATCCCCTATAATAGGGTTGTTTATCTCAGCTTTGATATAAGAATTTAGACCCAAAGGAAGTTTAGTTTGGAATAACGTTAACAGAAGTTCTAAGAATTTAGAACACTCATCAACTATGGACTAGTCGAATCAAAAGGGTTCACTAGCCATATAATAGTTCGATTTCAACAGAAGCTTGAACAATGATATATAATCAAATATAGAACATTAACATTTCACAATTGAATGAACATAGTATAATCAAAGTAGTGCTTTCGAAAGAATTAGAAAGCCTCATTTGAAGTTAGGGACTAGAACAGTTTAAGCTTTGAATAACGAGAAACAATGAATAGAAAACTTGCTCAATATAAGTTTAAGGTTAGAGAGCTTGCGTAATTATAAACAAGATAGGGATAAAGAACTTGCCTCGTGTGTTAGCTATATAATTACAACTCACGTTCTCCAAATATCCTACAAATATATATCATATGGAATCACAATACCAATTAGTTATACTATAACTAACATTATTGGTTTACTTTTCATTTCACTAAACTTAGTTATCTTAACTAAGTTCATAATCTTCAACTTTAGTTAACAATACTATCATATACCATGAATATGGAAACCTTTACTATCATATAACACAAGTTTTAGCATTTAAACTATGTTACTATACTTTACAAACATCAAGGTTTAGGTTTTATATATGTTACCAAACCATAACCTATAATCATCAATTATATTATTACCATGTGCTATTACATCTTATAATCATATTTTACATCTCCTTATAATCTTTCATTAAGGTTACATAAGCATTCCAAGAATTTATACATTTAACTACTCAGCTCTGGGTCATTCTGATAAGTGGCATTGCAGCGCCACCATTTGAACTGGCAACTGGCTCTACGGCTTTGATCAGGTGCTGCGACTCAGCATTTAAGCTTGGAACTAGCGTTGCGGCTCTGTTCAGGCGTTGTGGTGCCCAAACACACTTACCTAGAGGCGCTACAGCTCTGATTCGGCACTGCGACGCCGTATTAACTCATGGAACAGGCACTGCGGCGCCGCGACTCAGAAATAGACACTGAAGTTCGTGAACAGCACAGTTCCAAAGCCAAAAACACCCAAAAACTTCACTCTAACAACAAATTAAACATACCCAGATGCTATAGGCTTTATAGAAACAAAACGTAACATACATAGCATGATTTTAATAACATAAACGACTAATTTAGAAGAATTAAAACTAAAGTTCATGTTATTTTACATATTTTGACATGTGTAGCGAATTCAACCATTATGAATTCGTTATTCAACCAAGTTGATTCATTTTTCCTTCATTGTTTCCGTATTTCAATATACTAACACAATCAACCATGACTTTATAGTTTATATCAAGAATTAACCATCAATTTTAGTCTTAAAGTAAGCTAAAATATACATATTCAACAAAAACTAAATTTCTTCTTCTAAAATAAGTTTTCATGGATTTGATGCCCCAAAAATCGTTTATAGATGATAATTAATATATTACAATCATCCATTAACACATATAACCTATTCCTTAACAAATTGTTCATCAAAACCATTTATAGAGAAGAGATTTTGAGAAAAACCAAAACCAAAACCAAAACTAAGAACTAGAACTAGATTATTACCTTTATGATTTCTCTTTAAGCTTAATTAGATGATTAGAGAAACTTGAACAATCTCCTTCTTCCTCTTGATCATTTTTCTATATGAATACACAAAGTTCCTCTCTCTCAATTTCTCTCTTCTCTCTATTTTTGCTGCTCTGCTTCTCAGACTTAGGAAATATGAACTTAACGTAAAAATAAACTGATAGCCAATTTACATAGCTTTTATTTTAGCCAGTTACAAAATTGAGCGTCTCAGTTGTTACAAACACCAAGGATCACAAACCGTTAGCCAAAATAGATTTTCTAATTTATTTTAATATTCTCTTATAATATGATACATATATGTCACACTCCATTTAATTCAAATCTCAATCTTTATTTAGCCAACATAATATTTGCTTAGCCAATAATTATAATTTTTATTTAATAAATAATTAAATCTCCAATTTAATTATTAAATTAAATTAGAATATTACCATTACACTATATTTCAATTATTTCGCAATTCACTTATCCTTTAATTTAATCCTTTAAATTAAATCAAAATATTACCAAAACATTCGTATAATAAAATACGCACAAATTATAAAATTACTTAACATCAATTTAATTAATATTTTCACACTTAATCAAATTATTCCACTACAATTTTCATCACTTATTTATTTTATTCAATAAATAAACCAACTAAAATATTTATTTAATTCAATAAAAATTTTAGAATTATTATAAAATTCTTGATCGTTACATCCTTCCCTCCTTAAAAGGGTTCTGTCCCCAGAATCGCAAAATAATAAACATATCTATTACATCCTCCCCTTCTTATAAGGATTATGTCCCCAGAATCGGAACACATGGATTAAACAAATAACTCATGATAACTTTTCATCATTTTGTCTTCGAGTTCCCACTTAACTTCTTCAGCGTTGTGGTTCCTCCAAATTACCTTAACAGAAAGTATTACTTTATTCCTAAGAACTTGTTCTTTCCTGTCAATTATCTGAACAGGAACTTCTTCATAGGACAGATCCTTCTCAACTTGCAGGGGTTAATATTCTATAACATGCTTGTAATCCGGTTTGTACGGTCGTAGCACCGAAACATGGAAACATTGTGAATATGCTCTAGCTCTAGAGGTAAAGCTACCTCATAAGCTACTTCACCAATTCTTCTCAAAACCTCGAAAGGTCTAATAAACCTTGGACTCAGCTTTCCCTTCTTGTCGAACCTGATCTTCCCAATCCAGGGAGACATTTTCAAGAAAATAAAACTTTCGACATCAAATTCTCATTTCTGTCGATGCTGATCGGCGTACTTCTTTTGCCTATCTTGAGCAGCTATCAAACTAGCTCTGATCACTTTGACGATTTTGGCAGTCTGCTACACTAGTTCTGGTCCTAGCAATTGACGTTCACCAACTTAATCCCAATATAGTAGAGTTCTGCATTTCCTTTCGTACAATGCTTCGTAAAGCAGCATGCCAATACTCGCTTGAGAATTGTTGTTGTAGGCAAACTCAACTAAAGATAAATGGTCATCTTAATTTCCTTTAAAATCCATGACATAAACTCTTAGTATATCCTCTAAGGTCTGTATTGTCAGTTCACTCTGGCCATCGGTTTGGGGATGATATGCCATACTCATTATCAATTTTTTTCCCAAGCGTTCTTGAAGACTCTTCCAAAAGCTCAATGTAAAACGCTGATACAATTAACACTGGAACACCGTGCCTTGAAACAATCTCCTTAACATACAATTTCACCAACTGATCTAGATTAAATCTAATTTTGATCGGCAAAAAGTGCATTGATTTCGTCAGCCAATCCACAATGACCCATATCACATCATACCCTTTTTGAGTCGTTAAAAGATCTACCACAAAATCCACCGTCACTTCTATTCTGGTATCTCCAACGGTTGTAACAACTCACTCAGTCTCTGATGTTCTACTTTGACCTTTTGACACGTTAGACATTTAGCAACACAATCAGCAACGTCTTTTTCATATTCGGCCACCAGAACTGTTGTCGAAGATCGTGGTACATTTTCATACCTCCACAGAGAATTGAATATATTGAGCTATGAGCCTCGCTCAAAAATTTATCATTGACTTCTTGTACCGAAGAAACCCAAATTCTGCCTTCAAATCTCAATAACCCTTTGGTATCCACTTTAAACTTTACCTCCTCACCTTTAGACACCATCTTCTTGATTTTTTCACACTCCTCACTCTAAAGTTAAGCTTCTTTTACCTTGTCCACTAGGGTTGGACGGGTCTCCATCTGGAATAACTTCGCGTCTGATTCCTTTGGACACTTGACCTCTAATCCAATTTGGCCATTTCTGATATAAGTTCCTCTTGAGTAGTCAGCAACGACAACTTCTCTCGACTCTTTCTTGCTCAATGCGTTAGCAACCACGTTTGTTTTACCCGGATGGTAAAGGATTTCACAATCATAGTCCTTAATATATTTCAGACTCTTATGGTCCATATATATCTTACACTTCTCTCCATAAAGATAGTGCCTCCAGATCTTCAAAGCAAATACTACTGCAGTTAATTTCAAATTATGGGTCGGATATCCTTTTTTATAGTCCTTTAATTACTGCGATGCATACACAATGACCTTACTATTTTACATAAGCACACAGCCTTGTCCCTTATGCGATGCGTTGCTATACACCGCAAAATTCCCTGTACCGTCAGGCAATGATAACACAGGTGCCGAACTTAATCTCTTCTTTAACTCTTAGAAACTTTCTTCACACTTCTCTGTCCACTTCTTAGTTAAATTCCTCAATGGAGTGACGATTTTGGAAAAATCTTGTATAAAGTGTCAATAATAACCTGCCAATCCCAAGAAACTTCTTACTTCTGACGGTGTCTTTGGCTGATCCTAATTTATCATAGCTTCAACCTTTGATAGATCCATTGAAATATCGTCCTTGTCAATTACATGCCCAAGAAATTGAACACACATCAACTAGAATTCACATTTTGAAAATTTTACGTATAACTTCTCTCTCCTTAACGCCTCCAATGTCACCCTCAAGTGTTCAATATGCTCCTCTTGAGTTTTGGAATACACCAAAATATCGTTGATAAACACCACCACAAACTTGTCCAAAAATGGCTTAAACACTCTATTCATCAAGTTCATGAACGCTGGAGGTGCATTCATAAGACCAAATGACATTACCAGAAACTCATAATGACCATATCGAGTTCTGAACACCGTCTTTGGAACATCTTCTTTCCTCACTTTCAACTGATGATATCCACTCCTCAAATCTATCTTTAAGAAGTATTTAGCACCTTTTAACTGATCGAACAAGTCGTCAATCTTCAACAACAGATGCCTATGCTTGATAGTGACTTTCTTCAGCTCTCTATAATCAATGCAGAGTCGATTTAATCTGTCATTCTATTTGACAAACAACATCGGCGCTCCCCACGGTGATACACTTGGCAGAATATATTTCTTATCCAACAGTTCTTGTAACTGCACCATTAACTCCTTCATCTCCACCGGGGCCATTCGGTACGTATCTTTCGATATTGGGGCAGTCCCTGGTGTGACAACCCTAAAAATCGGATTGTCCAAAAATTAAGTTTAAAGAATTAATAATTAATAAAATGAATTTTTATTGATTATATTCTGTGTTATGTGTTTATTAATCATTCTATGACATAAGATGATTAGAAATCGGGAGAATTCTGGCTACGAGCTAGAATGAACGAGTATGAATTTTCAAGACGAAAATAAAATATTTTCGGGAATAAAAATATTTCCGAGAATAAAAATATTCCTGAGAAAAAGACGAAATAGGCACTATTCACATGTGAAACCCTAAGGGTTAGGGTTTGAGGTTAGGGTTTGAACACTAAGCCTTTCTTGGAGATCAGAATGTCGGAATGACATTCTGTCAAAATATTTGACGGTAATATACCGTGAAAAGTTAAGTTAGTCGAAAAAAGTTTTCTCAGAAGAAAATCACGAAAATCACTATTCATCCGTTTTTGTTCAGGAATTTATATTGAAATTTCGAGAAACGCGTATTGATAGTATTATAAGACGAGATGAAATATGTAATAATATTTCATTTATGGCTCGTTTTTGCTTGCGGACTTAAAATCCTAAGGGTTAGGGAAAGTGGAATTGAAGAAGAAAATGGTTACGTAAAATAATAACGATTATTATACATAACGAATACGAGTATAATACTAGTAATTATATGAGTATGGTACGAGGAGAATACGAGAATTGGTACAACGTATAGTACGAATTTTATATGAAGTAAATAGATTTAATTTGAATTAAAATTAAGAACTAAACCCATGGATCGAAACTATGGGTAAACGGGTGGGTTAAACCCAAAGGGCAACCCACGAGGCAACCCATGAGCACATGATTGCACATGGTGGCCATGTGTTAGCATATGGGATGACATGGTTAGCACATGGGAGGACATGGTAGGCAAGTGGGGGGAGATAGGTTGAGGAGGTTTGGTCTAATGACCATTCTACCCTTGATCTTGCTTTGCCTATAAAAGGGAAGCTTAAGCCTTCATTTGTGGGTTTGCAAAATCACCAGTGCATTTGAGAGAGAAGAGAAGAGGAAGAGCTTGTGATGAGCTATCAAGAAGTAAAGGAAGCTATGTAAGACTTTGTCAAGAACACAAAGTCATGGATTCAAGAATAATTAAAAGGAAAAAGTGTTAACCTTAAGATTTCATCTTCTTTCAATTTTTGAATTGATAGAGAAGTGAAAATGGATAAGGCATAAATGGTAGGAAGTAATAAGATTAATATTAGTGGACATTAAAACTCTAATAATCATGATCAGGTGAAGCCATAAAATAATGGTGAAGAAGTTAATGAAGAAATGAGTTAAAATTATAATGAAATGGTTAAATAACTTAATGAAGAAAACCATTAAAACATAGATGTTTAGAATGGTGAGAATTATAGATGAATAACCAATGGATTGATTCCATTTGGTTTGAAGTAAAAATATCGAGTAACGAAGATTCGACGAAAGTTACGCGATTGGACGTTAAGTGTTGAATCGTAAATTTTCCCGTAATAGAATTCAAAAGCCTCCGTTTCATTTAGAAACTTTGGTTTTCGATGGCGTAACGTATAATTAGGTAAATAAAACTTGCGAGAGAAAGAACGAATTAATTCAGAGTTAAAACGAAGAATTGAGCGTCGAACGTTCACAAACGTTTAACGAACGTTCACGAACGTTTAACGAACGCATAAAAATGGACAAAACGATGAATTTTCTGCCAACGAATTCTGACTAGATGGAATCGTAGAACATGAGATATGTGAACTATTGGCTTTGGAACGAGCCAATTCTGAGTTATAACGATCACGTTATGAGCTCAAAAATTTTAAAATTTGAAAAACTTTGAAAAAAATTCAATGGAACAGGGCTGGCGCCGCAGCCCCGCCCAAGCCTAGAAAGCTGGTGCCGCAGCGCCAGACAAGGGTAGCCAGGTACTGCAGGCCGTCGCCGCAGCTCAAAGATTAAGCCTTAGGCCGGCGCTGCAGCGCTCTAAAGGGGGGAAATTTCTGACGCGAGAATTTTATGTACCAACGTTTTACATAGTAATTATGGGGCAAGTATTTGATTAATATTCATGAAGAGAAATCACTTAAACAATATGTTTATAGATTGATTTTAAGAATTAAACATTAAATAAACATATTTAAATTTAAAACTCGAAATCCTAAAACGTGAACCTTGAATCGTAGTCGAGGTTAATGCGCGCATCAAGGTTACATGATATGTAATAGAGGTGTGGCATGCGAGTATGTTAGGAAGTGAAGAGAAAACTTATGTAATTTATATACGGAGTCCGATAACGGTAATACGGTGGAAATATGTGCGACCAAGCGAACTTATTAGGTTTTTGCTTGTCGTGTTGTCTAACGAGGATCGACGAGAGTCGGTTGATGGCATATGAATGATGATAAGCCATAAAAAATGGTAATAAAAAAATGAAAAATAACGTACAATGTTAAAAAATGAGTTAATGGTAATAACTTGAATGAATGTTCTGAGTTGTATGGACCGGATCTGGTAAGAAGTGTAATGAAGATTAACTTAACGACCATTATGGTTATAATGGTTCGGATAAGTTAAGTCTAAAACTGAAATGCAAGCGTAGTCTATAATGGTCAAGATATAGTATCTGAGCTAAACGAATCCGTCAGAGAGCGACGGTATATACGAACTAGCAACCGATCTAACTCACTGTGAAAGACGGTGTAGACGAGACGGGAAACTAGTTTGTTGGTTATTTGTGGGAAATCACTTAGTGTACTATATTTGACTACTGTTAGAGACTCGATGTGTGCTAAGTAAAATATTATTGAAAGAATAAAAGAAATGAATATGGAAGTTGGTTACGTAGATGTAGATTACAAGAACGCGAACCATAAGAAATAAAGTGTAGTTTAAATATGCCTAAGTCATGTATATGACTAATGGATATGTGTTTCCTAATATGTTTTTTATGGATTTTGATGAACGATAAGGCGTAAGCAGTACGCAGTGCTAAGGCAAGTTTCTTAACTTCATTCATTTTCATATGAATGCTAGTTTCTTAAACTTTCCCAGATGTTGAACTTGAGAAGTTTGACCTATGTACAAGTGTGTGATATTTGTACAAGGTGATAGTATATATGAGGCCTTGTGACACAATGTTAACACCTCGGTGTCTCAGTGAAATGAACTGTTCTGTGATCGAACTGTTAAGTGTGAAAGAGTTCGGTTAATTCATGAACAGTTCTTGTTAAGTCTGTGCTAATTATTCTAGCCAAACATAATATGTATGAAAAAGGTAGAAGGATGAAAGTATAACAAAAGAAATATAATGTATGTGTTAAAATGATAGGAATCAGAACGTATTCCTATTATTCGAGCTGTTTCATAACCATTGTTCGATTATTGAAGTCTTAAAAAAATGTTGATTCTTGAGTTGTTAATATTCAACTGCTATGACTTGCTGAGCAATTGAATGCTCACACTTACTTGAAATAAAAACATTTTCAGCGAACGACAGTAGTATGTATTAAAGGACCCTGTGAGAATCAAGATGATCGATGTCCTGCTACTGTGAGATGTTATGGTTGCGAATACCATTAGCGTCATAAGATGAAGTGTCATTCGGCTTATGAATCAGCATGAAGATCAAGCCAAGACTTGTAAAATAGTTAGTTAAAACTATTCTTTAGATATTGTGACTAGTTAAGTCACAATTGTAATGTGATAAGAATAATGTATTATCATTATTTTTAATGAATGAAGATTTTAAGGTAATAGAACTTGAGAATGGAATGAATATATCATTAGTCTTTAAGATATATTGATGTATGTATGGAATGAGAAGTACTCGTAACGTACGAAATTTTGGTGTGAAGATAAATCAAATTTCGGGGCATCACAAGTTGGTATCAGAGTTGATAGGTTATAAACCTTAGGTACAATTACCTAAGGCTATAATCGGAGAGAGAATAGTAAGAAAATTGTTGGGTTAAACGATTAAGGTAGAAGATCACGACATGATCATATTAAATTGTAATCACAGATTTTTTGTTAAACGATAGATGAGTTATAGCTGATTGCTATAAGGAACATGTATTGTGAATAGTACGTGAAAAGGAACTCAGACCGATCGATAGAGGATGAAATACGAGTTAAAGAAAATTTATATTAAGGAAATGGAAATATTAGAGGGTTGTAAATTTTAATTGAGGACTCATGTGATAGTTGAGTTGTGTGAAAGTTATGGGCAAAGGTTTGTGCTTTGGTGTAACAACCACTCAGTCTGTTACAGTGATAATCATTAGAATAGTGATGTCGTGCTATCAATATGTATATGACAAGAAGTTGAATCTTTTCTCATATGTATATTAGATAGTAGAATCTATTACGTTAGGTGCGAGTTCTTGAAACTCATACTTATAAAAAGTTTGTGACTCATAGTTGTATGCTATGTTTCTGAACCCTGAGCATATGGATAGTCCTTGATTTGTTCTTGGATTACATACTGCGAAGATAAGTTCTTAAACACATATGGTTGTGGAAAGTTCCTAAACACATAAAGTGTGGTCAGTTTGATGAACTATACTCAGGTATAAGGATGGTTAGACTGAAAATAAGTTATTTTTGATATAAGTAGCACTAAGGTGCCAGAAGAAGTTAGGATTGTTGCAAGTTTGATAATAAAAGAAGCAGAAGTAGAAAATTCCAAGTCTTCTAGCTACGCTAGATTTCGAATTTATTGACATCGTGCTAATGTGTATTTCCTTGTAAAGAAAAAGGTTGGTTTCAACTTTTGGAAACTAATGGATTTTGAAAAGAACTATTCTTTGTATGTCTATGCTAATCATTTCGGCTAGACAGAATTTGATTTGAAATATCAAAATGAATTTTATATCATCTATGCATTAAATGCATAGATGGTAAAAAGGCGGAGTTATTATTACATTTGAAAATACCCTGAAGTGTATAGCAATATATAGTATGACAAAGTCTTAAACTTACGAAGTCCTCAATGTGTTATAAATCAGTACGGTATCATAACGTCATTAAACGTTTTGAATTATGGTGAAAGAATTTAAAAAGAGTGGTCGATGTCAAGTGATTTAACTAGACGACTGTTTCAAGTTGGTGTCCAATTTATTGGTGGTCTGAGCTATTGATTTGGCTAGACAAGTGGTACGTCATTTTTAAAAGAAATCAAGCTTTCTTTGAGAAGTTGTACCAAGCCAAATTATTTCCGTTCGGAATTTGATAAATAAGTCTGAGGTGGACAAACCCAACGTTATGGGGATATACAATAGGTTGATCACCTAACGTACCAGAATAGGTAGTTTATTTCTTTGTGATTGTGAATAGACCGATCAGGGAATTGGTTGGCTGTAAATACCGATAAATCAAGTTTAATGGTTCATAGTTTCTAGGACCTCTCAACAAAATGTTTTAAAGGAATCTTTATATTCTTAGTCATTCGTCCAAACTTCATAATTAGTGTGTACATTGTGAAGATTATTGAATGTGGGAAGATGAGAACTTCTTGGAAGAGAGGTTGAGAAGAAGAGTGTGTTAGCAATTTCGAGCATACGACCTTAGTGCCGGGATGTTCCTTTATGAATGAAATGCTCTTGAATGGGCGAAGGATGATGACTTCTATAACGAGAAGTTGAGAAAGAGGTTCTATTAACAATTTAGAGGGTGAATTTTTTTTAAAGAAGAGGTAAATGTGATAACACGAGAGTTTAGAAGTATAATTGTTAGGATGTTTATCATCCGACGATTATAACATATAATGATCCTTGGGGGGGAGGATGTTGAAGAGATAATGAGAAGAAATAATTAGGTAAATACCTAACTGAATTACTATGTTGAGATTTTTTTCCAACATAAATAAGAAGTGAGATTAAACCTTCGTGAAAGGTTGTAAGGATGAAGCATCTGGATATGGATGTGGTTTTAGAAATTCCGAGAACATAATTTTTATATGGAGGGAAGATTGTGACAACCCGGAAAATTGAATTGTCCAGAAATTAAGTTTAAAGAATTAATAATTAATAAAATGAATTTTTATTGATTATATTCTGTGTTATGTGTTTATTAATCATTCTATGACACGGGATGATTAGAAACCGAGAGGATTCTGGCTACGAGCTGGAATGAACGAATATGAATTTTCAAGACGAAAACAAAAGATTTTCGGGAATAAAAATATTTTCAAGAAAAAGATGAAATAGACAATATTCACATATAAAACCCGAAGGGTTAGGGTTTACCCCTAAGGGTTAGTGTTTAACCTTAAAGGTTAGGGTTTGACCTATGCTTTTCTAGGAGATCAGAATGTCGAAATGACATTATGTCGAAAGATTTGACAGTAATATACCGTGAAAGTTAAGTTAGTCGAGAAAAGTTTTCTCGGAAGAAAATCACAAAAATCATTATTCATCCATTTCTGCTCAGGAATTTATATTGAAATTCTGAAAAACGCATGATAAGTGGTTTTACACCTACTTATCTAAATGTCAACTAACTTCAATTGTTGCTTAAACTCGTCTGATGTAGTAGTTTTTCATGCATTTTTGATTGCTTTTGTAGATTTCATGATTGGGAACTCTCTTGGTGACATTTGAAGCTGAAAGGGACGTGAGGATGCTAAAAGGAACAAATATGGAAGTGATGGAAATAGGAGTGATGCAGCAGCAGTAGAAGCAGCAGAAAATAGAACTGAAGTGTTGCACGGCTGTACCATAAATGGCCTTTGATTACGCGCGGCCGCACCTGATCATATCTCAAAATTCCTTGATGCGCGGCCGTGCCCAATTTGTACTGCTAAACCGCGCGGCCATGCCTGTTTGGTTTGACCAACTTTGAATTTTCACTTAAGCTGGATTGCTTGGGTAAGGAGTTACGGGAAGTACAAGGCTATATGGAGACATATCAGTATAGGGTAAGGGGAGACCACCCTTTGGGGGATCATTAGATTACTTATGCTCTTCTTTTTTCTTTAATTTAGTTCGGTAGATTAGATTAGAAAAAAATCTAGATTAGATTAAATCTTTAGAGATTGAAGCACTTGGAGAACATTGGATATTCAGATTGGAAGCAAAAGGATTCAGATTTGCTCATCTCAAACCCTAAATTATCTTCTTATCTCTTTGTATCTTTCAATGTTTATTCAATTGTGGATTATGGATTTTATTTCAATCATTAGTTAAACTCCATTTTGAGATTATAATGGTTCTTGTTGTGTAGTTTATTTTGATATGCTTCCTTGTTAGCCTTATTAATTGTTATTGGATTGTCTATTATAATTCATATTTAATTACTTACTTGATTGGCCATCAATTACCGTGATAATCCATACGAAATTGAGAAACAGATTATGGGTTTAGATCTGATCATAATAGCTTGTGTTTGTGGATTCTACATGGTGTTAGACTCCCTAATTTGTGCTTCGGATAGACATATACCGAAGCACCACTTGTAGTTATTTGAGAACTTGTGCTTAAACCCTTATTAATGTTAAGTCACATAGAAATATAGTGGTTTATGTAATTTGGGTGTTCACGTTCATTCTATCATTTGTGGATTTTATGTGATATGGACATGGTACATCGAGAGATGGCTATGTGTTGCTTTCGTGTTCTCGACTAACAATCTGAAATAATCAATTTAGATTAACGGGAAGTGTATTGATTTAGATGAAACAATAAGTGAAATTGTAGTCTCATATCTTCATTATCTAATTTCATTCTAGGGATACTTAATATTAGTTTAATTGCATATTAATATTCAAAATACTAACTCCATCGTTTAAATAAGATTAAGTTGATTACGGGTTAATGTTTGGTAATTCTTGTTAAATAATTCTCCGTGGGATCAATACTTTACTTATTCTATATTACTTGTTGACCACGTGCACTTGCGTGTGTGTTGTTTTGATTAACTTCTAAACAAGCCAACAAGTTTTTAGCGCTGTTGCCGGGGAATTAGTTTAATAATTTTTGCCAACATTAGCTTCAATCAAATTAGTCTTAATTTAAACATTTTATTTTTTTTATTTTTTAATTTTTTTCCTTTATTTCTCTCTTTTCAGGTATAATGGATGACTTTACTTGTCAATGGCCATATACAAGAATAACTCAACCAAGGGAAAAAGAGATTGATGGACTCAATGCAATTTCAGCATTATCAGCACAACTTAAGACACTTTCGAGGAAGTTGGACGTTGTTGCAACCTAACATATTCGAAAGATAACAATTACTTGTGATTATTGTGCTAACAACCATCCGAGTCATCAATGCACAGTCAGTTTTGGACCAGTAAAGTATGGGGGTGATTACCTCAACAACTATGATTATCCCAATTATCATCAAGATTGGGGGTTTACCCAGATTCTTTATGGAGCTATAATTATCAAGACCAATACTGCGCTCCTAGTCCAACATATCCACCAGAATTTTCATGTCCACCTCTATTGCTACAAGAAGAAAAGTCAAATTTGAAGAAATTCATGTCTAAGCTCTAAGCAAACCTAAAGGAGATGATGATGAGTTAGGAAATATCGAGCCAAAATTTTTAGAACCAGATGGAACAACTCATCAATACTTCAGCCACTGGTCCTCAATACATGGATTCCGAGGCTGAAACAGAAAAGTCAAGATTGGAGGAATTGTGGTTCAAGTTCATAGCGTCAAATGAGGAGAGATTGTGTGACACCCCCAAATTTGGGTACTTCGTTCCCACATGATTTGGTGTTCACTTTCTAATTAAAACATACATCTACCAAAATATAAAGACGTGCAAAGTAAATTACAACCTTCATAAAAAAGTATTAAAAATCTTCCTTTAAATAGGATACAACTTGTCCAATAAAATCCCAGGGTTAACTAAACCATAAAGTCAATCAAATAAATGCGGAAAATAAAACATAATCAACTAAGTCTTATTACAAAAGTAACTTGAAAATAACAAGCCTTCACTTGTTCATCTTTGCTTTTCCTTTACTTGTTGACGGTATGTCAACATTCTTGTTCTCAACTGCAAGTGGTGGTAAACATGCAAGAGTGAGCAAACAAAAGCTCACTTGGAAATACAACAGGGATATGAGATATATGAATGGTTTCAAAAGAGTTTGAATAACTTTACTTTCATCAATATAAAGAATTGAATTATAATTCTTTCATCAATACATATAATTCGAATATAGAATCATCTGAGAGTTATAAGACCTTGAACTATTGTCCTAGGTTATAAATATTTCTATTTAAACCTTTAACAGTCAATAAGACTATAGACCTTTAACTCATACTCAGGGGGATCAACCCTTTGTACCATGAATTGTGCACAACCATCTTAACGCTTTCTCATAAATATCCCCTAATAAATAGGGTTGTTCATTATCAGTAATTGAATTCAAGTCCGCACCAAATAAAGTTTGGTTTGGATAGATAAGGGAACTTTGGAGTTCAACTATCATCAACTGGGAGTAGTTGAATAGACTCACAACACTTTAATAGTTCAATGATATAAGAATCATGAACCAATTATAAGATATGACAATAAACTTTATAATAGATAGGCATGCTTTAGAAGTAACTCAAAGCAATTGAAAAAATAGTGAATCTTGCTTAAACAACTAAGTCAAGATTATAATACCTCAATGACACTTCATTATTTGAGCATTAGGAATATTAGAATACAACAACGCTTAACGTAAGAGTATAAAGATTAGAATACTTGCACAATAATAAGTTTAGAGATAGGAAATTTGCTTAACGTTAACGAGTTTAGGGTTTAGAAGACTTGCCTTAAGCGCAAGCTACACTTGAAACACAATTACAATCACTTCACAAACATCCTACACATTTATATTACATTTAAACCATCTATTAGTATCCAACTACAACATTTAAACCGGTGAACTTCATATCCAAGTCCATCTCACATCGAAATTTACCACATTGGTTGCTAACTAGTCAAGTACGTGAGTCTATACTCACGACATACATTCATAAGCTTATAACTCAATGAACCGTGTTGTGTACCTTAGGAAAGTAACACACACACACACACATGTAACATACTCACATAACACTTCATTCAAACTTAAACACATCAAAAACATGTTAACTTATTATATATTTCACTTTCCAAGTCATAGAAACAAGTTAGCTAAACAAACGGGCCATAAAAACTCAAAAATCGAAAAGTAACTTTTTCGGACAGCAAGGAACCCAGCTGGGACGGGTCCTTTAGGCATGGAAGCCCCGCTGGGGCGCTTCCCTGTTCGCGAACTGGTGGAGAAATAAGCCAATTTGGCTCATTCCTTCACACCGAATTCGATTTTTTCCAACATGATAAACATAAAACTTGATACTAACAATATTTTAAACTCATTAACATGATCATACCATATAAAAATCCATACCACACATAATCAAAACCAAGACTTCATGATTTTCGATGAAAAACATAATTTTAAGCATTCTTGACGAAAATTGCTACTACAAACTCGTATTTAAATCAATTCAAGTAATTCCAATTGTAATAACTTCTATTCTTAACATACTAACATAACACATGATCAATTTTAACAATAACTCAAAATCAAACATCAATTTTGTGACACCCCCAAATCTGGTATCTTAATTTCCACAGGATTTAGTGTTCACTGTTCCAATATCATACAACTATCTACCCATAATTAATGAAATTCATTTATTAGATAAATAAATCATCATCTTACATCATCTGACATAATAATACATCATAAATCCCAGGTTATACCTAACGTTAAATCTCTGTTGCAAAAACATAAATAAATAAGTCTTTAGTCATCACACATAAATCTTGAACTTTAACATTCTTAACATCAACACAAGTCTTCAACACTTGTTAGCTTTTCCTTTACCCTTGCTACTAGAAGGTACATCACTTCGTTCATTATTAGCTGCAATGTTATTATGCAAGAGTGAGCACGAATGCCCGCAAGTATAAAAATATGACAGAATAATAACATGCGAGTGAAAGAATTTTGAATAACAGAAAGCTCAACATTTGAATCAAGAATATTAATCAAGAGTCAAATTACTTCTCAATTTTTGAATCAAGAATATTAATTGAGAGTCAAATTACTTCTGAGGGTCATTAAGACCTTGAACCGAGTCTTAGGTTGTCAAGTATATTAGCCTTTCCAAACTTTAACAGACATAAGACTATAGACTTTACTTCTCGTACTTAGGGAGATCAGCCCTTCGTACTGATACTGTGCACACTATCTTAATGCTTAAAGCATCTTCATTAATTCCCTATATTAGGATTGTTCATCTCAGTTTGACATCAGAATCCGCACCAAATAAAGTTGGTTTGGATAACTCAATAAATGATATTCAAATTGAATATTAACTTCTCAAGGTATACAATCGAATGAGTATTGTACACTTAAATGATACTTTTAAAAGAATAATGGCATCTCATGTGAAATTCTAAACTTGGATATTCAAGAGTAAGAATTTGCTCAATAATAGTAATTAAGCATATCAATTGCTCAATTTAAAAAGTTTAGTTTAGGAAACTTGCCCAACAATAATAGTAAGTTAGGGATAGAAAACTCGCCTCGTGCGCAAGCTATAATTATTACTCACTTCTTTAATTACTCTTACCTATCACACATTTACAATATCAATTAATCACAGGTTCGATATGATTATTGATTTACAATTAGTGTTCTTTGAACTCATTATTAGGTTTTTCAAGTAATGGTTCGCGTTGATTAATTAACTTGTTAATTAATCGCATAACTTAAGTTATTAACTTGTATTAACAACTTATTAAATACATAACATGTCTTCATGTTTATTATACTTAAAATAATGTCTTCATATTTATATCACATTATTTAAAGTTTATAAATAATAATTTAAGTCACATAATTAATTCATTAATTAACCACATAACATAATTTAATAAACTCATATCAACATCCTATCATATTTACAACATGTTTTCATGTTCATTAGATTAAAAACATTTTTCTCAAATTTCAACACTTAGCAAATTTTTTGAAAATTTCAGACGGGCGCGGCCGCGCCCCATTTTGCCTTGTACCCGGCGCTGCCGCGCAGCTACGTTTTCCCAGAATTTCCAGTTCGCAAAGGACACAGAAATTCGGCCACTTTTTCAAATTTTACACCAATACACTGATTTATAATATTACCCATGAAGTATAAACTTCACAGGAACATTATATATCACTTATAACATGTTCTTAACATTCCAAGTCATGTAATTACACAATCAAAACATTAATTTTCACTGTTCTTCAAAAGTTTCAAGAGTTTAATGAAAAACATAAAATTCTACTTACGGATTCATTACTACACCGAATCCATTCATTTCAATTCCATTTTCTTTGTTTTAACATATACAATCATATTCATGTATCAATTTAAATATAAACATATGATTCAATCATTAATTTAACCCATATGGGTTATTCACCCATATTCAATACTCTGTAATTTCATAAAACCCATTTATTAACAAAATTACTTGGTGTGATCAGTGTAAATCATGAATACATGATCTAACACATAATACTAACATCTACGGTCACATATATGATAGCCTCATACTTTAATTTCCCAAAATGATTCTTAATAGAGAGTTTTTACAAAGACGTATAAAAACTCTATAATTTTCTTCAAAACCCAATTATGGCCAAATTTAAATAAAATTGATCATTTTAAGTCATTCATACCAATTATAAAACACCTTATAATCATAAACCCATATAGATAAAGTCATATCATAACCCAATTGTGAAACCCAATTTCCACATAAAACTTTAAAACACGTAATGAAGAAATATCAATTTTGAAAACTTGAAAAGAAGGGATTACCCTTAGTAGTGAAGATAAATCAAAGAAACACAATTGATTTCTCAATTCTTCCTTTCTCAATCTCTTCTTCTTCTTCTTCTTTTTTCTCTCTGACATCACAAACTTTCTCTAACTTTCTAACCCAAATAATAATAACAAATGTCGATATGATATGGGTATTATACGTATAAATTATATCCGTTGCAAATTAACTCCTATTAAGGCCTCGTGTGGCTTTCTTATTTTATTCCTTTCCCTTTATTTTAATAAACTCTTATAATATTGTTAATAGTTACACTACTAATTAACTAATTAATTTTATTTAAATCAATAAAATAAAATAATAATAACTTTACATTAATTCACATTGTCACATAATTAATATTTTTATTTATTAATTATGTCAATTCATTAATTCTTTAATTAACTACTAAATTAATTAAAGTACATTATGCTTATTTAATTAATTCATTTAATCTAATAAACTCAATTAAATATATACTTTGAACTATTAAATTACTACACATTAATTTAATTAATGTCACACATATAATTAAATTAATCTACCAAAATTCATGAATTAATTATTTAAATCAATAATTAAATCATTAAAAATATTTATCTATGTCAATAAATATTCAAATATCTTTACAAAATTCTCGTTTGTCACAAATTTGATAGTTTTAAAAAAAACCATTTTTCAAAAATTAATTCATAGAAAACCACTATGAACGCAATTCTTCTTGTTTATCAAAAATACATAGATTGAATTGCTAACACAACCATATAACTCATATATAATAATGTTATATCACATATTACACATAACTCATGCTCACATCAAGGATTTAAAAACAATTTTCAACATAACTTCAGAAAAAGTACTATGAACATGATTTCATAGTGTTCATCATATACTTGTGAATTGAAACTCTTAAATAACTATAAAAACCATATATAAACATATATATATATATATATATATATATATATGTACACATCTCATACATATATCAAACTCAAGAACTTTCACAAAGAGACTTCCACATAGAATTCTAAAACCATGAAAATATAAAAGAACATACTTTGAAAACTTATTTTTACAACAATTGAAATATGAAAATCCTTTCATGGAATACAATTATATATGAAAATATATGAACACCACATATACATATAATTTTATGATTATCATAAACCCAATTTGACAAAGAAGAAAACACAACACATATGAATTGATTCTAGGGTTAAGATTATAACCTTACTAGTTTTGAATAAAGAGATAAAGATGGAGATGATGATGATGGGGCTTGCTTTGTCTTCTCCAAGCTTTCCCTACTTCTTCTTCTTCCTCTTCTTCTTCTCTGATAACTCTCTCTAACTCTCTTCTTCTTTCTTTCTTTGATTTACAAAATTCATGAATTAATTATTTAACTCAATAATTAAATCATTAAAAATATTTATTTATTTCAATAAATATTCAAATATCTTTACAAAATTCTCGTTCGTCACATCTTTCCCCCCTTAAAAGGATTCTGTCCTCAGAATCACGGTTCGATTAATAATTTCGTCCCATCACATTCTCATAACCAAAATATTTATTTATTACAATAAATATTCAAACAACTTTGCAAAACTCTTGTTTGTCACATCTTTCCCCCTTTAAAAGGATTCTGTCCCCAGAATCACGTTCACCTATTCAAGAAAATAAGTGTGGATAATTCTTTATCATATTCTCTTCGAGTTCCCACGTAGCTTCTTCAGCGTTGTGGTTCCTCCAAATTACCTTAACAAAAGGTATTACTTTGTTCTTGAGAACTTGTTCTTTCCTATCAACAATCTGAACAGGAACTTCTTCGTAGGATAAATCTTTCTCAAATTATAGGGGTTCATATTCTATCACATGTTTGTAATCGGGTTTATAACATCGTAATACCGACACGTGGAAGACATTGTGGACATGCTCCTGTGCCGGAGGTAAAGCTACCTCATAGGCTACTTCTCCAATGCGTCGTAATACCTCAAAGGGTCCAATGAACCTCGGGTTCAATTTTCCCTTCTTACCAAATCTGATCTTTCCCTTCCAAGAAGAGACCTTCAAAAATACAAAACTATCCGATTCAAACTCTACATTCTTGCGGTGTGGATCGGCGTATTTCTTATGCCTATCCTGAGCCGCTACTAAATTTTGTCCGAATCACTTTAACTATTTCTGCCATTTGTTGGACTAACTCTGGTCCTAGCAATTGTTTTTCACCAACTTCATCCTAGTACAGTGGAGTTCTGCACTTTCTACCATACAATGCTTCGTAAGGCGGCATACCAATACTAGCGTGATAACTATTATTATAACCAAATTCTATAAGCAGCAAATGATCATCCCAATTGCATTAAAAATCCATTATGCATGCTCTAAGCATACCCTCTAATATTTGGATCGTTCTTTCACTTTGCCCGTCAGTTTGAGGGTGATAAGCGGTGCTCATCCTCAACTGTGTTCCCATGCATTCTTGCAGTCGCTTCCAAAAATTCGATGTGAAGCGCGGATCACGGTCAGAAATAATTGACACTGGCACCCCGTGCCTCGAAACAATCTCTTTTACATAAAACTTCGCCAATTGTTCTAGGTTAAATCTGATTTTGATAGGAAGAAAGTGTGCGGATTTCGTTAATCGGTCGACGATAACCCATATTGCGTCGTAGCCTTTCTGGGTCGTAGGAAGGCCAACAACAAAATCTATTGTAATATGTTCCCATTTCCATTCTGGGATCTCTAGAGGTTGTAGTAAACCACTTGGTCTCTGATGTTCTGCCTTGACCCTTTGGCAAGTCAGACACTTGGCAACACAATCGACAACGTCCCTCTTTATATTTGGCCACCAAAAGTGTTGTCGTAAATCTTGATACATCTTGGTACTTCCGGGATGAATGGAATACCTCGAACTATGAGCCTCGCTCAGAATGTCCTCCTTAATTTCTGGGATTGGCGGTACCCAAACTCTACTTTCAAATCTCAACAACCCTTCGCTGTCTATTTTAAATCTAAGTTCAGTCCCTTCAGATATCTTTTTCTTTACTTCCTCACATTCGTTATCCAGGATTTGTGCTTCCTTAATCTTATCCAATAAAGTTGTACTAGCTTGCATCTGGAACAGTTTCTCGTCAGTCTCCGTTGGACATCCTACTTCCAATTCTAGCTTTTCCATTGCTGAAATCAATTCTTCTTGTGTTGTCAGCATTATCAACTTCTCCCGACCCTTTCTGCTTAAAGCGTTGGCTACAACATTCGCTTTTCCTTGGTGGTATAAGATATCACAATCATAATCCTTTATTAACTCCAGCCACCTTCTTTGGCGCATATTCAAGTCTTTCTATGTGAAACTATACTTCAGACTCTTCTGGTCTGTATATATTTCACACTTCTCCCCATAGAGATAGTGTCTCCAAATCTTTAAAGCAAATACCACCGCAGCTAATTCCAAATCGTGGGTTGGATATCCCTTCTCATAATCTTTCAACCGTCGTGACGCATACGCAATGACTCTTCCGTTTTGCATAAGCACATAGCCTAGCCCTTTATACGACGCATCACTATATACCACAAAGTTTCCTGTATCATCCGGTAGGGACAACACAAGTGCTGTACTCAACCTTCTCTTAAGCTCTTGAAAACTTTCCTCACACTTCTCCGTCCAAACGAATTTTATAACTTTCCTAGTCAAATTCGTTAGCGGAGTGGCGATCTTGGAAAAATCCTGAATAAATCTTCTATAGTAACTAGCAAATCCAAGAAATCTTCTTACTTCCGACGGTGTTTTCAGCTGATCCCAATTCATCACCGCTTCGACTTTGGAGGGATCCACCGAAATTCCGTCCTTATCAATCACATATCCGAGAAATTGTACCCTTTCAATCCAAAATTCACACTTTGAGAACTTGGAGTACAACTTTTCTCTTCTCAACACTTCCAATGTTAACTTCAAATGTTTAACATGCTCTTCCTTGGTCTTAGAATATACCAATATATCATCGATAAAAACCACTACGAATTTGTCCAAAATAGGCTTGAACACTCCATTCATTAGGTCCATAAATGTTGCAGGCGCATTCGTTAGACCAAATGACATAACTAAAAATTCATTGTGACCATATCGTGTCCTAAATGCTGTCTTTGGGACATCTTCAGGCCTCACCTTCAGCTGATGATAACCACTTCTCAGGTGTATCTTCGAGAAATATCTCACTCCATTTAATTGATCAAACAGATCATCAATCCTTGGCAACAGATACCTATTCTTAGTTGTAACTTTGTTCAATTCTCTATAGTCGATGTAGAGTCGCATCGTTCCATCCTTCTTCTTAACAAATAATACCGGCGCTCCCCACAGTGATACGCTCGGTTGAATATATTTCTTGTCCAATAACTCTTGTAGCTGTACCATTAATTCCTTCATTTCTACCGGAGCCATCCGGTATGGTGCTTTCGATATTGGAGCCGTTTCTGGCACCAAATCGATTACAAAGTCTACTTCCATGTCAGGCGGAAGTCCTGGCAGATCATCCGGGAAAACATCCACGAAGTCTCCTACGACTGGTATTTCTTCTAACTTTAGATTCTCTTTACGACTGTCGACTATGTAGGCTAAATACCCAATATAGCCTTGTCTTAATAACTTCCTGGCCTTCATCATTGTCAGACAACTCGCTTGTCTAGGCTACTTGCTGCCATAAAACACAACCTTTGACGGAGTCATAAGGTTAATACATTTCTTCTAGCAATCAATTACGGCTCCATAATTGAATAGCCAATCCATTCCCAAGATAACGTCAAATTCACCAAGTTTAATCGGGATCAGATATACGTTCATAACGTTACCCTTAATATCCACTCTACAGTTCTTGTGTATATACTTAACAGGAATTACTTTCTTATTCGCAATCTCTATGTTTATAGGGATCTCTAATTCGTCTTTAACCAATTCTAAATTCTTTGCAAAGTCATCGAATATAAATGAACAAGTAGCACCCGAATCAAATAAAACATAAGCATTGACTTTATTGATCGGAATGATACCTGACACCACATCAGGAGACTGCACAGCGTCTTGTACGGTCATATTAAATGTCCTTGCAGTTGGTAGATTTGTCGATGTCGGTCCGGTAATGGTAAGAGGATTTCCACTATTATTTTCCTTATTTCCACTTGACGCTGCCCCTCCAGATGCCTTCTTTGGACAGTCTCTAGCCAGGTGATCCTTTGACTCACATGTGTAGCAGGCGCCCTTCTTAGGATTAGGGCAGTTAGGTGCTATGTGGCCTTCCTGACCACAATTGTAGCAAACTCGTTTTTCTTTCACGCAGACTCCCAAGTGAGTCTTCCCACAGGTTGGGCATGGTTCTAACTTTTTCTTCTAACTACCTTGCTGACTTACAGACGACGGGTTGTCATTCCACTTTCGTTTATGATTATTAGTTCCCCCTGTGTGACTGCCACTAGCCTTATTGTTTCCTTCACTATCATTCTTCTTCTTATTTTGATCTTGATTGTACTTGGACACTGCCTCGCTTCCGCCTTCAGCGAGGATGGCCTTCTCCAAAACTCCAGTAAAAGTGTTCAATTGATACCTTGCTATACAACCAGGGTTTCAGTCCCTGTTCAAAATGCCTAGCCTTTCTTTCGTCAGTATGCACCTGATATTGGGCAAACCTAGATAATTCGTTAAACTTTGCCGCGTAGTCGGGCACAGACATATTCCCCTTCTTCAACTCCAGAAACTGCACCTCCATTTGATTCTAGGAGCTGGTCGGGAAATACATCTTGAAAAACATTTCTTTAAACCTTTCCAAGGTTATTACACCTTCTCCTCCCCTGATCTTATTTGCCTGCCACCAGTAGCTGGCTTCTGATTTTAACATAAATGTCGCGTAGGCGGTCTTCTGGTCCTCCCTAACTCGGGCGACCTCAAAAATTTTATCCATTTCCATAACCCAAGTTTGAGCTTCTATCAGGTTCGTGGAACCCTTAAAATTTGGCGGTCCCACTGCCTTAAATTCTTTAAATGAGGTGTTCGGTGGAGCTTGAGGCTAATTGTTCATCGCTCCAGCCAACAGATTTACTAACTGCTGAACGGGGTTCGCATTGGCATCATTTTTGTTACTGTTATTGGATTTCTTGGGCTTGTCGAAGATTTTTTCTCCTTTTTGGCGGCATATTTCTGTTAAAAATATACGCTCATTAGATCTTTATTCAATCTCTTAAATATTTAAGACTGAATTCAAATATTTAACATAACCACTTTAACTATTTTCTTTTCAAATAACCTTTGATATTTTATTTAAATAAAAAGTTTTAAACATAGTACTATAGCATCTCTGCCATTTACCTCAACTATCCCAAGATAAAGAATCTTCAGGATTTAGTTTCTCAAAATATTTCTTTCTTTTTAATCACATCGGAATTTACATTAACTACTCCAAAGAGTATCACATAATGTTAAATACTTTAACATACTCACTTAACCCATATCATCTTGAACAACTTTATTATTTAATTAAATCCAAAAGCACTTAATACAATACGATAGCATTTCTGCCATTTACAGTAACTATCCTGAAAATAAAGTTTCTACAGGATTTACATTATCACAATATTCCTTTGTTTATAATCACATCAGAATTTACATTATTTACGATTATTTATTAACAATATCATATTGTCCTATCACGGCCTACTAAGGCGTCGGACAGCTTCACTACGTTCCTCCTCTATAATGCAGGACATAGTCCTGCGATCTAACATATACCTAGGCAGTCCCTTGAACTAAATTGGATATCTCATAACTCGGTCCTGGGCCTCATCCATTGCCCACAGAAACGTGTAGCATGTCTCTGCAACCTTAACTCTCTTCGCACGCGCATCATTCTCTGCCAGATCTGCACATCGTGCATTTCTCACCCAAGCTTCTTCTACTAAGGCGAGTCTTTCAGATTTCTCTTTCAACTCATTATTTAACTTTTCTATCTCCTCTGTCTTCTGCTCAGTTTGGCCCTTCTCATGAACCAAATCCCACTCCATATTGCCAAGACGGGTGTGGAGTGTCTCAATCTCACCACCCTGAGCAACTGACTGCTCCCTCAACTCCTGAATTATATCTCATAACTCTACGTTGAGATCATACAATAAATCATATATATCAGCACTGACAAAGTTCAGTGGGAACTCCTCAGGGTCTTCCTCCTCCTCGACTGCCTCAGCCGAAATCTCAACCTCTTCAGGGTTCTCCTTTGAGTTCGTCTCTAGCTCATGCTGCTGACCAAAATCTGGAATCACAGGAGATGGCTCTGGCTGTACTAACTGCTCCCAGACAGTATGTATGTCCCGGGGCTCCTCATCTCTAGTCTCTAGGGGTACAACATCCCTGGGCTGACTAGCTCCTCCAGTATCTGACATCCTGACAAAATAAGTTTTAAGACTTAGTTTTTACGTGATGCTAATCAATACTCTAACAAGTATGAACACATAAGCACATAACACATAAGGTAATTTTTTTATCTTTCTTAGAACTCAATCAGAGTTGTCATTACTATCTTCACGAAGGCTACTATCCTAAGGTTTTCGCCCCACCTAAGGTTCATAACCTACGGCTCAGATACCAACTTGTGACACCCCCAAATTCGGTATCTTAATTTCCACAGGATTTAGTGTTCACTGTTCCAATATCATACAACTATCTACCCATAAATAATGAAATTCATTTATTAGATAAATAAATCATCATCTTACATCACCTGACATAATAATACATCATAAATCCCAGGTTATACTTAACCTTAAATCTCTGTTGCGAAAATGTAAATAAATAAGTCTTAAGTCATCACACATAAATCTTGAACTTTAACATTCTTAACATCAACACAAGTCTTCAACACTTGTTAGCTTTTCCTTTGCCCTTGCTACTAAAAGGTACATCACTTCGTTCATTATTAGCTGTAATGTTATTATGCAAGAGTGAGCACGAATGCCCGCAAGTATAAAAATATGACAGAATAATAACATGCGAGTGAAAGAATTCTGAATAACAGAAAGCTCAACATTTGAATCAAGAATATTAATCAAGAGTCAAATTACTTCTTAACTTTTGAATCAAGAATATTAATCGAGAGTCAAATTACTTCTTAGGGTCATTAAGACCTTGAACCGAGTCTTAGGTTGTCAAGTATATTAACCTTTCCAACCTTTAACAGTCATAAGACTATAGACTTTACTTCTCGTACTTAGGGAGATTAGCCCTTCGTACTGATACTGTGCATACTATCTTAACGCTTAAAGCATCTTCATGAATTCCCTATATGAGGGTTGTTCATCTCAGTTTGACATCAGAATCCGCACCAAATAAAGTTGGTTTGGATAACTCAATAAATGATATTCAAATTGAATATTAACTTCTCAAGGTATACAATCGAATGAGTATTGTACACTTAAATGATACTTTTAAAAGAATCATGACATCTCATGTGAAATTCTAAACTTGGATATTCAAGAGTAAGAATTTGCTCAAAAATAGTAATTAAGCATATCAATTACTCAATTTAAAGAGTTTAGTTTAGGAAACTTGCCCAACAATAATAGTAAGTTAGGGATAGAAAACTTGCCTCGTGCGCAAACTACAATTATTACTCACTTCTTTAATTACTCTTACCTATCACACATTTACAATATCAATTAATCACAGGTTCGATATGATTATTGATTTACAATTAGTGTTCTTTGAACTCATTATTAGGTTTTTCAAATAATGGTTCACGTTGATTAATTAACTTGTTAATTAATCATATAACTTAAGTTATTAACTTGTATTAACAACTTATTACATACATAACATGTCTTCATGTTTATTAGACTTAAAATAATGCCTTCATATTTATATCACATTATTTAAAGTTTATAAATAATAATTTAAGTCACATAATTAATTCATTAATTAATCATGTAACATAATTTATTAAACTCATATCAACATCCTATCTTATTTACAACATGTTTTCATGTTCATTAGATTAAAAACATTTTTCTCAAATTTCAACACTTAGCAAATTTTTTGAAAATTTCAGACAGGCGCTGCCGCGCGGCTAAATTTTCCCAGAATTTCCAGTTCGCGAAGAACACAGAAATTCGGCCACTTTCTCAAATTGTACACCAATACACTGATTTATAATATTACCCATAAAGTATAAACTTCACAGGAACATTATATATCACTTATAACATGTTCTTAAAATTCCAAGTCATGTAATTACACAATCAAAACATTAATTTTCACTGTTCTTCAAAACTTTCAAGAGTTTAATGAAAAACATAAAAATTCTCCTTACGGATTCATTACTACACCGAATCTATTCATTTCAATTCTATTTTCTTTGTTTTAACATATACAATCATATTCATGTATCAATTTAAATATAAATATATGATTCAATCATTAATTTAACCCATATGGGTTATTCACCCATATTCAATACTCTGTAATTTCATAAAACCCATTTATTAACAAAATTACTTGGTGTGATCAGTGTAAATCATGGATACATGATCTAACATATAATACTAACATCTACTGTCACATATATGATAACCTCATACTTTAATTTCCCAAATTGATTCTTAACAGAGAGTTTTTACAAAGATGTATAAAAACTCTGTAATTTTCTTCAAAACCCAATTAAGGCCAAATTTAAATAAAATTGATCATTTTAAGTCATTCATATCAATTATAAAACACCTTATAATCATAAACCCATATAGATAAAGTCATATCATAACCCAATTGTGAAACCCAATTTTCACAGAAAACATTAAAACACGTAATGAAGAAATATCAATTTTGAAAACTTGATAAGAAGGGATTACCCTTAGTAGTGAAGATAAATCAAAGAAACACAATCGATTTCTCAATTTTTCCTTTTTCAATCTCTTCTTCTTCTTCTTTTTTCTCTCTGACTTCACAAACTTTCTCTGACTTTCTAACCCAAATAATAATAACAAATGTCGATATGATATGGGTATTATACGTATAAATTATATCTGTTGTAAATTAACTCCTATTAAGGCCTCGTTTGGCTTTCTTATTTTCTTCCTTTTCCTTTATTTTAATAAACTCTTATAATATAGTTAATAGTCACACTACAAATTAACTAATTAATTTTACTTAAATCAATTAAATAAAATAATAATAACTTTACATTATTTCACATTGTCACATAATTAATATTTTTATTTATTAATTATGTCAATTCATTAATTCTTTAACTAACTACTAAATTAATTAAAGTACATTATGCTTATTTAATTAATTCATTTAATCCAATAAACTCAATTAAATATATACTTTGAACTATTAAATTACTACACATTAATTTAATTAATGTCACACATATAATTAAATTAATCTACTACAAATTCATGAATTAATTATTTAACTCAATAATTAAATCATTAAAAATATTTATTTATTTTAATAAATATTCAAATATCTTTACAAAACTCTCGTTCGTCACATCTTTCCCCCCTTAAAAGGATTCTGTCCTCAGAATCACGGTTCGATTAATAATTTCGTCCCATCACATTCTTATAACCAAAATATTTATTTATGACAATAAATATTCAAACAATTTTGCAAAACTCTTGTTTGTCACATCTTTCCCCCCTTAAAAGGATTATGTCCCCAGAATCACGTTCACCTATTCAAGAAAATAAGTGTGGATAATTCTTCATCATATTCTCTTCGAGTTCCCACATAGCTTCTTCAGCGTTGTGGTTCCTCCAAATTACCTTAACAAAAGGTATTACTTTGTTCTTGAGAACTTGTTCTTTCCTATCAACAATCTGAACAGGAACTTCTTCGTAGGATAAATCTTTCTCAAATTATAGGGGTTCATATTCTATCACATGTTTGTAATCGGGTTTATAACATCGTAATACCGACACGTGGAAGACATTGTGGACATGCTCCTGTGCCGGAGGTAAAGCTACCTCATAGGCTACTTCTCCAATGCGTCGTAATACCTCAAAGGGTCCAATGAACCTCGGGTTCAATTTTCCCTTCTTACCAAATCTGATCTTTCCCTTCCAAGAAGAGACCTTCAAAAATACAAAACTATCCGATTCAAACTCTACATTCTTGCGGTGTGGATCGGCGTATTTCTTCTGCCTATCCTGAGCCGCTACTAAATTTTGTCCGAATCACTTTAACTATTTCTGCCATTTGTTGGACTAACTCTGGTCCTAGCAATTGTTTTTCACCAACTTCATCCTAGTACAGTGGAGTTCTGCACTTTCTACCATACAATGCTTCGTAAGGCGGCATACCAATACTAGCGTGATAACTATTATTATAACCAAATTCTATAAGCAGCAAATGATCATCCCAATTGCATTAAAAATCCATTATGCATGCTCTAAGCATACCCTCTAATATTTGGATCGTTCTTTCACTTTGCCCGTCAGTTTGAGGGTGATAAGCGGTGCTCATCCTCAACTGTGTTCCCATGCATTCTTGCAGTCGCTTCCAAAAATTCGATGTGAAGCGCGGATCACGGTCAGAAATAATTGACACTGGCACCCCGTGCCTCGAAACAATCTCTTTTACATAAAACTTCGCCAATTGTTCTAGGTTAAATCTGATTTTGATAGGAAGAAAGTGTGCGGATTTCGTTAATCGGTCGACGATAACCCATATTGCGTCGTAGCCTTTCTGGGTCGTAGGAAGGCCAACAACAAAATCTATTGTAATATGTTCCCATTTCCATTCTGGGATCTCTAGAGGTTGTAGTAAACCACTTGGTCTCTGATGTTCTGCCTTGACCCTTTGGCAAGTCAGACACTTGGCAACACAATCGACAACGTCCCTCTTTATATTTGGCCACCAAAAGTGTTGTCGTAAATCTTGATACATCTTGGTACTTCCGGGATGAATGGAATACCTCGAACTATGAGCCTCGCTCAGAATGTCCTCCTTAATTTCTGGGATTGGCGGTACCCAAACTCTACTTTCAAATCTCAACAACCCTTCGCTGTCTATTTTAAATCTAAGTTCAGTCCCTTCAGATATCTTTTTCTTTACTTCCTCACATTCGTTATCCAGGATTTGTGCTTCCTTAATCTTATCCAATAAAGTTGTACTAGCTTGCATCTGGAACAGTTTCTCGTCAGTCTCCGTTGGACATCCTACTTCCAATTCTAGCTTTTCCATTGCTGAAATCAATTCTTCTTGTGTTGTCAGCATTATCAACTTCTCCCGACCCTTTCTGCTTAAAGCGTTGGCTACAACATTCGCTTTTCCTTGGTGGTATAAGATATCACAATCATAATCCTTTATTAACTCCAGCCACCTTCTTTGGCGCATATTCAAGTCTTTCTATGTGAAACTATACTTCAGACTCTTCTGGTCTGTATATATTTCACACTTCTCCCCATAGAGATAGTGTCTCCAAATCTTTAAAGCAAATACCACCGCAGCTAATTCCAAATCGTGGGTTGGATATCCCTTCTCATAATCTTTCAACTGTCGTGATGCATACGCAATGACTCTTCCGTTTTGCATAAGCACACAGCCTAGCCCTTTATGCGACGCATAACTATATACCACAAAGTTTCCTGTATCATCCGGTAGGGACAACACAAGTGCTGTACTCAACCTTCTCTTAAGCTCTTGAAAACTTTCCTCACACTTCTCCGTCCAAACGAATTTTACAACTTTCCTAGTCAAATTCGTTAGCAGAGTGGCAATCTTGGAAAAATCCAGAATAAATCTTCTATAGTAACCAGCTAATCCAGGAAAACTTCTTACTTTCGACGGTGTTTTCAGCTGATCCCAATTCATCATCGCTTCGACTTTGGAGGGATCCACCATAATTTTGTCCTTATCAATCAAATATCCGAGAAATTGTACCCTTTCAATCCAAAATTCACACTTTGAGAACTTGGAGTACAACTTTTCTCTTCTCAATACTTCCAATGTTAACTTCAAATGTTTAAAATGCTCTTCCTTGGTCTTAGAATATACCAATATATCATCGATAAACCACTACGAATTTGTCCAAAATGGGCTTGAACACTCCATTCATTAGGTCCATAAATGTTGCAGGCGCATTCGTTAGACCAAATGACATAACCAAAAATTCATAGTGACCATATCGTGTCCTAAATGCTGTCTTTGGGACATCTTCAGGCCTCACCTTCAGCTGATGATAACCACTTCTCAGGTCTATCATCGAGAAATATCTCACTCCATTTAATTGATCAAACAGATCATCAATCCTTGGCAACAGATACCTATTCTTAATGGTATCCTTGTTCAATTCTCTATAGTCGATGTAGAGTCGCATCGTTCCATCCTTCTTAATAAATAATACCGGCGCTCCCCACGGTGATACTCTCGGTTGAATATATTTCTTGTCCAACAACTCTTGTATCTGTACCATTAATTCCTTCATTTCTACCGGAGCCATCCGGTACGGTGCTTTCGATATTGGAGCCGTTCCTGGCACCAAATCGATTACAAAGTCTACTTCCCTGTCAGACGGAAGTCCTGGCAGATCATCCGGGAAAACATCCACAAAGTCTCTTACTACTGGTATTTCTTCTAACTTTAGATTCTCTTTACGACTGTCGTCTATGTAGGCTAAATACCCCACATAGCCTTGTCTTAATAACTTCCTGGCCTACATCATTGTCAGATAACTAGCTTGTCTAGGCGACTTGCTGCCATAAAACACAACCTTTGACGGAATCATAAGGTTAATACATTTCTTCTAGCAATCAATTACGGCTCCATAATTGAATAGCCAATCCATTCCCAAGATAACGTCAAATTCCCCAAGTTTAATCGGGATCAGATCTACGTTCATAACGTTACCCTTAATATCCACTCTACAGTTCTTGTGTATATACTTAATAGGAATTACTTCCTTATTCGCAATCTCTATGTTTATAGGGATCTCTAATTCGTCTTTAACCAATTCTAAAATCTTTGCAAAGTCATCGAATATAAATGAACAAGTAGCACCCGAATCAAATAAAATATAAGCATTGACTTTATTGATCGGAATGATACCTGACACCACATCAGGAGACTGCACAGCGTCTTGTACGGTCATATTAAATGTCCTTGCAGTTGGTAGATTTGTCGATGTCGGTCCGGTAATGGTAAGAGGATTTCCACTATTATTTTCCTTATTTCCACTTGACGCTGCCCCTCCAGATGCCTTCTTTGGACAGTCTCTAGCCAGGTGATCCTTTGACTCACATGTGTAGCAGGCGCCCTTCTTAGGATTAGGGCAGTTAGGTGCTATGTGGCCTTCCTGACCACAATTGTAGCAAACTCGTTTTTCTTTCACGCAGACTCCCAAGTGAGTCTTCCCACAGGTTGGGCATGGTTCTAACTTTTTCTTCTAACTACCTTGCTGACTTACAGACGACGGGTTGTCATTCCACTTTCGTTTATGATTATTAGTTCCCCCTGTGTGACTGCCACTAGCCTTATTGTTTCCTTCACTATCATTCTTCTTCTTATTTTGATCTTGATTGTACTTGGACACTGCCTCGCTTCCGCCTTCAGCGAGGATGGCCTTCTCCAAAACTCCAGTAAAAGTGTTCAATTGATACCTTGCTATACAACCAGGGTTTCAGTCCCTGTTCAAAATGCCTAGCCTTTCTTTCGTCAGTATGCACCTGATATTGGGCAAACCTAGACAATTCGTTAAACTTTGCCGCGTAGTCGGGCACAGACATATTCCCCTGCTTCAACTCCAGAAACTGCACCTCCATTTGATTCTAGGAGCTGGTCGGGAAATACATCTTGAAAAACATTTCTTTAAACCTTTCCAAGGTTATTACACCTTCTCCTTCCCCGATCTTATTTGCTTGCTACCAGTAGCTGGCTTCTGATTTTAACATAAATGTCGCGTAGGCGGTCTTCTGGTCCTCCCTAACTCGGGCGACCTCAAAAATTTTCTCCATTTTCATAACCCAAGTTTGAGCTTCTATCGGGTTCATGGAACCCTTAAAATCTGGCGGTCCCACTGCCTTAAAGTCTTTAAATGAGGTGTTCGATGGAGCTTGAGGCTGATTGTTCATCGCTCCAGCCAACAGATTTACCAACTGCTGAACGTGGTTCGCATTGGCATCATTGTTGTTATTGTTATTGGTTGACCCTTCTTGGCCTTGTCGACGATTTTGTCTCCTTCTTTGCGGCATATTTCTGTTAAGAATATACGCTCATTAGATCTTTATTCAATCTCTTAAATATTTAAGACTTAACTCAAATATTTAACATAACCACTTTAACTCTTTTCTTCTCAAATAACCTTTGATATTTTATTTAAATCAAAAGTTTTAAACATAGTACTATAGCATCTCTGCCATTTACCTCAACTATCCCAAGATAAAGAATCTTCAGGATTTAGTTTCTCAAAATATTCCTTTCTTTTTAATCACATCAGAATTTACATTAACTACTCCAAAGAGTATCACATAATGTTAAATACTTTAACATACTCACTTAACCCATATCATCTTGAACAACTTTATTATTTTATTAAATCCTAAAGCTTTTAATACAATACGATATCATTTCTGCCATTTACAGCAACTATCCTGAAAATAAAGTTTCTACAGGATTTACATTATCACAATATTCCTTTGTTTATAATCACATCGGAATTTACATTATTTACGATTATTTAAACATTAACAATATCATATTGTCCTATCACGGCCTACTAAGGCGTCGGACAGCTTCACAACGTTCCTCCTTTATAATGCGGGACATAGTTCTGCGATCTAACATATACCTAGGCAGTCCCTCGAACTGAATTGGATATCTTATAACTCAGTCCTGGGCCTCATCCATTGCCCTCAGAAACGTGTAGCACGTCTCTGCAACCTTAACTCTCTTCGCACGCGCATCATCCTCTGCCAGATCTGCACATCGTGCATTTCTCACCCAAGCTTCTTCCACTATGGCGAGTCCTTCAGATTTCTCTTTCAACTCAATATTTAACTTTTCTATCTCCTCTGTCTTCTGCTCAGTTTGGCCCTTCTCATGAACCAAATCCCACTCCACATTGCCAAGACGGGTGTGGAGTGTCTCAATCTCACCTCCCTGAGCAACTGACTGCTCCCTCAACTCCTGAATTATATCTCGTAACTCTATGTTGCGATCATACAATAAATTATACATATCAGCACTGACAAAGTTCGGTGGGAACTCCTCAAGGTCTTCCTCCTCTTCTTCCTCCTCCTCGGCTGCCTCAGCCGAAATCTCAACCTCTTCAGGGTTCTACTTTGAGTCCGTCTCTAGCTCATGCTCCTGACCAAAATCTGGAATCACAGGAGATGGCTCTGGCTGTACTAACTGCTCCCAGACAGTATGTATGTCCCGGGGCTCCTCATCTCTAGTCTCTAGGGGTACAACATCCCTGGGCTGACTAGCTCCTCCAGTATCTGACATCCTGACAAAATAAGTTTTAAGTCTTAGTTTTTACGTGATGCTAATCAATACTCTAACAAGTATGAACACATAAGCACATAGCACATAAGGTAATTTTTTTATCTTTCTTAGAACTCAATCAGAGTTATCATTACTATCTTCACGAAGGCTACTATCCTAAGGTTTTCGCCCCACCTAAGGTTCATAACCTACGGCTCTGATACCAACTTGTTACACCCCCAACTCCGGTATCTTAATTTCCACAGGATTTTGAGTTTTCACTGTTCCAATATCATACAACTATCTACCCATAAATAATGAAATTCATTTATTAGATAAATAAATCATCATCTTACATCACCTGACATAATAATACATCATAAATCCCAGGTTATACTTAACCTTAAATCTCTGTCGCGAAAACGTAAATAAATAAGTCTTAAGTCATCACACATAAATCTTGAACTTTAACATTCTTAACATCAACACAAGTCTTCAACACTTGTTAGCTTTTCCTTTGCCCTTACTACTAGAAGGTACATCACTTCGTTCATTATTAGCTGCAATGTTATTATGCAAGAGTGAGCACGAATGCCCGGAAGTATAAAAATATGACAGAATAATAACATGCGAGTGAAAGAATTCTGAATAACAGAAAGCTCAACATTTGAATCAAGAATATTAATCAAGAGTCAAATTACTTTTTAACTTTTGAATCAAGAATATTAATCGAGAGTCAAATTACTTCTGAGGGTCATCAAGACCTTGAACCGAGTCTTAGGTTGTCAAGTATATTAACCTTTCCAACCTTTAAAAGTCATAAGACTATAGAATTTACTTCTCGTACTTAGGGAGATCAGCCATTCGTACTGATACTGTGCACACTATCTTAATGCTTAAAGCATCTTCATTAATTCCCTATATTAGGTTGTTCATCTCAGTTTGACATCAGAATCTGCACCAAATAAAGTTGGTTTGGATAACTCAATAAATGATATTCAAATTGAATATTAACTTCTCAAGGTATACAATCGAATGAATATTGTACACTTAAATGATACTTTTAAAAGAATCATGGCATCTCATGTGAAATTCTAAACTTGGATATTCAAGAGTAAGAATTTGCTCAACAATAGTAATTAAGCATATCAATTGCTCAATTTAAAGAGTTTAGTTTAGGAAACTTGCCCAACAATAATAGTAAGTTAGGGATAGAAAACTTGCCTCGTGCGCAAGCTACAATTATTACTCACTTCTTTAATTACTCTTACCTATCACACATTTACAATATCAATTAATCACAGGTTCGATATGATTATTGATTTACAATTAGTGTTCTTTGAACTCATTATTAGGTTTTTTAAATAATGGTTCGCGTTGATTAATTAACTTGTTAATTAATCACATAACTTAAGTTATTAACTTGTATTAACAACTTATTACATACATAACATGTCTTCATGTTTATTAGACTTGAAATAATGCCTTCATATTTATATCACATTATTTAAAGTTTATAAATAATAATTTAAGTCACATAATTAATTCATTAATTAATCACGTAACATAATTTATTAAACTCATATCAACATCCTATCATATTTACAACATGTTTTCATGTTCATTAGATTAAAAATATTTTTCTCAAATTTCAACACTTAGCAAAAAAAATTTAAAATTTCAAAGGGCGCGGCCGCGCGCCATTTAGCATTGTAACCAGCGCGGCCGCGCGGCAACGTTTTCCCAGAATTTTCAGTTCGCAAAGAACACAGAAATTCGGCCACTTTCTCAAATTTTACACCAATACACTGATTTATAATATTACCCATGAAGTATAAACTTCACAGGAACATTATATATCACTTATAACATGTTCTTAACATTCCAAGTCATGTAATTACACAATCAAAACATTAATTTTCACTGTTCTTCAAAACTTTCAAGAGTTTAATGAAAAACATAAAAATTCTACTTACGGATTCATTACTACACCGAATCCATTCATTTCAATTCTATTTTCTTTGTTTTAACATATACAATCATATTCATGTATCAATTTAAATATAAACATATGATTCAATCATTAATTTAACCCATATAGGTTATTCACCCATATTCAATACTCTGTAATTTTATAAAACCCATTTATTAACAAAATTACTTGGTGTGATCAGTGTAAATCATGAATACATGATCTAACACATAATACTAACATCTACGGTCACATATATGATAACCTCATACTTTAATTTCCCAAAATGATTCTTAACAGAGAGTTTTTACAAAGACGTATAAAAACTCTGTAATTTTCTTCAAAACCCAATTATGGCCAAATTTAAATAAAATTGATCATTTTAAGTCATTCATACCAATTATAAAACACCTTATAATCATAAACCCATATAGATAAAGTCATATCATAACCCAATTGTGAAACCCAATTTCCACATAAAACTTTAAAACACGTAATGAAGAAATATCAATTTTGAAAACTTGAAAAGAAGGGATTACCCTTAGTAGTGAAGATAAATCAAAGAAACACAATTGATTTCTCAATTCTTCCTTTCTCAATCTCTTCTTCTTCTTCTTTTTTCTCTCTGACTTCACAAACTTTTTCTAACTTTCTAACCCAAAATAATAATAACAAATGTCGATATGATATGGGTATTATACGTATAAATTATATCCGTTGCAAATTAACTCCTATTAAGGCCTCGTTTGGCTTTCTTATTTTCTTCCTTTCCCTTTATTTTAATAAACTCTTATAATATAGTTAATAGTCACACTACTAATTAACTAATTAATTTTATTTAAATCAATAAAATAAAATAATAATAACTTTACATTAATTCACATTGTCACATAATTAATATTTTTATTTATTAATTTTGTCAATTCATTAATTCTTTAATTAACTACTAAATTAATTAAAGTGCATTATGCTTATTTAATTAATTCATTTAATCTAATAAACTCAATTAAATATATACTTTGAACTATTAAATTACTACACATTAATTTAATTAATGTCACACATATAATTAAATTAATCTACAACAAATTCATGAATTAATTATTTAACTCAATAATTAAATCATTAAAAATATTTATTTATGTCAATAAATATTCAAATATCTTTACAAAATTCTCGTTCGTCACAAATTTGATAGTTTAAAAAAATCATTTTTCAGAAATTAATTCATAGAAAACCACTATGAACACAATTCTGCTTGTTTATCAAAAATACATGGATTAAATTGCTAACACAACCATATAACTCATATATAATCATGTTATATCACCTATTACACATAACTCATGCTCACATCAAGGATTTAAAAACAATTTTCAACATAACTTCAGAAAAAGTACTATGAACATGATTTCATAGTGTTCATCATATACTTGTGAATTGAAACTCTTAAATAACTATAAAAACCATATGTAAACATATATATATATATATATATATATATATGTACACATCTCATACATATATCAAACTCAAGAACTTTCACAAAGAGACTTCCACATAGAATTCTAAAACCATGAAAACATAGAAGAACATACTTTGAAAACTTATTTTTACAACTAGAAGAACATACTTTGAAAACTTCAGGGGGTATCCCACATGCATCTGTTATCACATGGCTTTGTTCTATGCAGGGGTTATATGGGTCGATGCCGAGCCTATGCAGCTGCCCATGAACACGATTAATCATGCTACCATTGAAAAGTATACAGTATAGGACAGAGGCAAATCCCATCCTCAAGGAGCTAGATTCATTTTATATAATCAAAGTGAGGAGGCAGAAGGTGAAGAAGCTTTAGAGGGGACTCCCTCACAGCAGGCTGAATCTTCCCATGTTGCTCACTATTGACTGAATAAAATGGAGCATCATTTACAGCGAAGGATGGATGCTATGAACACTAATTTCCAAACCTTCACGACTGATTTTTGTGGGGCATTGTCCCAAGCATTTGGCCAGATGGGAGTGCAAGTTTAATTTCCTGTGTATGGATCGGTCGTTCCCTATCCTCTACCAGACACACCACCAGAGCAAGCCAAGGAGGGAGGCGACGATGATGCCAACTAGGAGAGTTTCCTAACCTCTATCTCCAATGAGGACACTGTCATTTTCAAGTTTGAGGGTATTAGGTTCATATCATTGTTAATATAGTTTGCATCTATTTAGTGTTCATATAGTTGCATTTTAGTATAATTATATATTATTTAAGTTGTATATTTCATCTAGTTTAATGGAAAATCATAAAAACAATGTACAAATAAATAAATAAATAAATAAAAAGAAGAAAATTTTGCTTTAGTTGATTACATTAGGGCATATTGCATGAATCCAAGTTTTCAGTTTGTGTGAAATTCATTTGGCCTGTGAAGAGATTGGAACTGCATAATTTTTGATCAGTTTTGTTTACTTAGGCTTGGTTGTAATGTTATAGCATGATGTGAATTTTAATATGTTTGAAACTGATGTAATCGAATAGCACTTTAGCGTAGCCATTACGATTTGCTCAGTTTAAATGGTCACATAATTGTCTTCTTTTGGGAAATTTGTGTTTTAATGATAGAAATTTAGTAGACAGTTAGCAATGGCTAGATGATGCAAAAGCATAAGTTTGGAGGAAAACAAGGTGTATGCATGCTATATATAAAAAAATGAGAAAAAGAAAAGAAAAAAAAATGTTGAATAAACACTTTGGCTAGTTTAGTTCTGTGGCCTATGATACTCGAGTAAGTACGCCCTAGGGGATGTTTCTACACCTAGCGCCTTAAAGCCATCTGGCTAGGGAGTCGTTGGTCGAAAGCTCACTACACGGGTATCACTGAAGAGCCTAAGAGAGCTAGACATTGCACAGTCAGGTGTAAACACGGGAAAGTGCGAATATCGCCCTCGTGAGTAAATAAAGACATAATAAACCCCTTGCTGACTCTTAGCTTAGTTGAGGCATAGTCTTGATTGGAGCTTAATTTATTTACTACCTTTCTTGAGTTAAAACTGTGTTTTTCCCTCTAAGAAGCATATTATGTGAAGTATTTGTTCTGTAGCAAGTTTAATGGTTGCTAAGCACACACACACTACATCAGTGATGACAGGTTTTGGTTTGCAGAATAATATGAATTATGGCCTTGTTCTTAGTTGGATTCTCTATTTAAAGATTTTGTAGTTTCTCTGAGGCAGTTCTTGTGAACTTCAATCTAACCGATATTTGGATTCATTTGCATATTAGTGTAGGTTGCATTCAGTTTAGTTAGTTCATTGCATTTTGTTTTGTTCCTTAAGGATAAGCAACAGTTTAAGTTTTAGGGTATTTGATAAGTGGTGTTACACCTACTTATCTAAATGTCAACTAACTTCAATTGTTGTTTAAACTGGTATGATGTAGTAGCTTTTCATGCATTTTTGATTGCTTTTGTAGATTTCATGATTAGGAACTCTCTTGGTGATATTTGAAGCTAAAAGGGATGGGAGGATGCTAAAACAAACAAATATGGAAGTGATGGAAATAGGAGTGATGCAGCAGCAGCAGAAGCAGCAGAAAATAGAACTGAAGTGCAGCGCGGCCACGCCATAAATGGCCTGTGATTACGAGCGGCCGCACCTGATCATATCTCAGAATTCCTTGCTACGCGGCCGCTCCAAATTTGTACTGCTGGACCGCACGACCGCACCTGTTCGATTTAACCAACTTTGACTTTCCACTTAAGCTGGATTGCTTGGGCAAGGAGTTACGGGAACTACAAGGCTATAAGGAGACATATCAGTATAAGGTAGGGGACACCACCCTTTGGGGGATCATTAGATTACATATGCTCTTCTTTTTTCTTTAATTTAGTTCGGTAGATTAGATTAGAAAAACACCTAGATTAGATTACATCTTTGGAGATTGAAGCACTTGTAGAGCATTGGATATTCATATTGGAAGCAAGAGGATTCAGTTTTGCTCATCTTAAACCCTAAATTCTCTTCTTATCTCTTTGTATCTTTCAATGTTTTTTCAATTGTGGATTATGGATTTCATTTTAATCATGAGTTAAACTCCATTTTGACATTATAATGGATCTTATTGTGTAGTTTATTTTGATATGCTTCCTTGTTAATCTTTTTCATTGTTATTGGATTGTCTATTATGATTCATACTTAATTGCTTACTTAATTGGCCATCAATTACCGTGATAATCCATATGAAATTGGGAAACAGATTATGGGTTTAGATCTAATCATAATAGCTTGTGTTTGTGGATTCTGCATGGTTTTAGACTCCATAATTTATGATTCGGATAGACATATACCGAAGCACAACTTGTAGTTATTTGAGAACTTGTGCTTAAACCCTTATTAATGTTAAGTCACATAGATTTATAGTGGTTTATGTAATTTGGGTGTTCACGTTCATTCTATCATTTTTGGATTTTATGTGATTGGACATGGTACATCGAGAGATGGCTATGCTTTTCTTTCGTGTTCTCGACTAATAATCCGAAATAATCAATTTGGCTTAACGGGAAGTGTATTGATTTAGATGAAATAATAGGTGAAATTGTAGTCTCATATCTTCATTATATAATTTCATTCTAGGGATAGTTAGTATTATTCAAAATACTAAATCCATCATTTAAATAAGATTAAGTTGATTACGGGTTAATGTTTGGTAATTCTTGTTAAATAATTCTCCATGGGATCGATACTTTACTTATTCTATAATACTTGTTGACCACGTGCACTTGCGTGTGTGTTGTTTGGATTAACATCCAAACAAGCCAACAACGCGTAATGATAGGATTTTAAGACTAGATGAAATATGTAATAATATTTCATTTATGGCTCGCGAAGTTTTCACTTGCGGACCTAAAACCATAAGGGTTAGGGAAAGTGGAATTGAAGAAGAAAAATGGATACGTATAATAATAACGATTATTATACATAACGAATACGAGTATAATACTAGTTATTATACGTGTATGGTACGATGAGCATACGAGAATTGATAAAACGTATAATACTAATTTTATACGAAGTAAATAGATTTAATTTGAATTAAAATTAAGAACTATACCCATGGATCGAACCGATGGATAAACGGGTGGGTTAAACTCATGGGGCAACCCATGAGCACATGATTGCACATGGTGGCTATGTGCTAGCACATGGGATGATATGGTTAGCACATGGGAGGACATGGTAGGCAAGTGTGGGGAGATAGGTTGAGGAGGTTTGGTCTAATGACCATTTTACCCTTGATCTTGATTTGCATATAAAAAGGAAGCTTAATGCTTTATTTGTGGTTTTCCAAAATCACCAATGAGTTTGAGAGAGAAGATAAGAGTAAGAGCTTGTGATGAGCTATCAAGAAGCAAAGGAAGCTATGTAAGACTTTGTCAAGAACACAAAGCAATGGATTCAAAAACACTTAAAAGGTATAAGTGTTAACCTTAAGATTTCATCTTCTTTCAATTCTTGAATTAATTGAGAAGTGAAAATGGATAAGGCATGAATGGTATGAAGTAATAAGATTGATATTACTGGACATTAAAACACTAATAATCATGAACAAGTGAAACCATAAAATAATGGTTAAGAAGTTAATGAAGAAATGAGTTAAAATTGTAATGAAATGTTTAAAGAACTTAATGAAGAAAACCATTAAAACATAGTTGTTTAGAATGGTGAGAATCATAGATGAATAACCAATCGATTGATTCCATTTGTTTTGAAGAAAAAATATCGAGTAACGAAGATTCGGTGAAAGTTACGCGATTGGACGTTGAGTGTCGAATCGTAAATTTTCCCGTAATAGAAGTCAAAAGTCTCAGATTGATTCAAAAATGTTGGTTTTTGATGGCGTAATGTATAATTAGGTAAATAAGACTTGCAAGAGTAAGAACGATTGAATTCATAGTTAAAACAAAGAATTGAGTGTCGAACGTTCATGAACGTTTAATGAACGCGTAAAAATGGACAAAATAATGAATTTTCTGCCAACGGATTCAGAAATGAATTCCGACCGGATGGAATCATATATGTGAACTATTGGCTTTGGAACGAGCCAATTCTGAGTTATAACGATCGCGTTATGAGCTCGGGAATTTCAGAATTTGAAAAACATAGAAAAAATTTCAATGGAACAGGGCTGGCGCCGCAGCGCCGCCCAAGCCTAGAATGCTGGCGCCGCAGCGCCAGACCAGGGGAGATGGGTACTGTAGGCAGGTGCTGCAGTGCCAAGAATAAGCCTTAAGTCGGCGCTACAGTGCCTTTAAGGGGGAAAATTTTTGACACGAGAATTTTATGTCTCAAATTTTTACATGGTAAGTATGGGGCAAGTATATGATTAATATTCATGAAGATAAATCACTTAAACAACATGTTTAAGAATGATTTTAAGAATTAAACGTTGAATAAACGTATTTAAATTTAAAACTCAAAATCCTAAAACGTGAACCGTGAATCGTAGTCGAGGTTAATGCGCACCTCAAGGTTACATGATATGTAATAGAGGTGTGGCATGTTAAGAAGTGTAGAGAAAACTTATGTAATTTCTATATGGAGTCCGATAACGGGAATTCAATGAAAATACGTGCGACTTAGAGAACAGATTAGGGTTTCGCTTGTCGTATTGTCTAACGAGGATTGACGAGAGTCGATTTATGGCATATGAATGATGATAAGCCGCAACGAAAGGTAAGAAGAGAATGAAAAATAATGTAGAACGCTGAAAAGCGAGTTAATGGTAATAACTATAATGAACGTTCCGAGTCGTATGGACTGGACGTGGTAAGAAGTGTAATGAAGATTAAATTAATGAACATTATAGTTATAATGGTTCGAATAAGTTAAGTCTAAAAGTATAATGCAAGCGTAGTCTATAATGATCGAGATATAGTATCTGAGCTAAACGAATCCGTCAGAGAGCGACGGTATATACGAACTAGCAATCGATCTAACTCACTGTGAAAGACAGTGTAGATGAGATGGGAAACTAGTTTGTTGGTTGTTTGTGGAAAACCACTCAGCGTACTATATTTGACTACTGTTAGAGACTCGATGTGTGCTAAGTAAAATATTATTGAAAGAATAGAAGAAATGAATATGGAAGTTGGTCGCGTAGATGTAGATTACAAGAACGCGAACCATAAAAAATAAAGTGGAGTTTAAATATGCCTAAGTCATGTATATGACTAATGGATATGTGTTTCCCTATATGCTTTATAGGGATTGTGATGAATGATAAGGCGTAAGCAGTATGTAACGCTAAGGCAAGTTTTTTAACGTCATTCATTTTCATATGAATGCTAGTTTCTTAAATTTTCCCAGATGTTGAACTTGGGAAGTTTGACCTATGTACAAGTGTGTGCTATTTGTACAAGGTGATAGTATATATGAGGCCTTGTGACACAATTTTAACACCTCGGTGTCTCAGTGAAATGAACTGTTCTGTGATCGAACTGTTAAATGTGAAAGAGTTCGGTTAATTCATGAACAGTTCTTGTTAAGTCTATGCTAATTATTCTAGCCAAACATAATATGTATGAAAAAGGTAGAAGGATGAAAGTATAACAAAAGAAATATAATGTATGTGTTAAAATGATAGGAATCAGAACGTATTCCTATTATTCGAGCTGTTTTATAACCATTGTTCGATTATTGAAGTCTTAAAAAAATGTTGATTCTTGAGTTGTTAATATTCAACTGCTATGACTTGCTGAGCAATTGAATGCTCACACTTACTTGAAATAAAAACATTTTCAGCGAACGACAGTAGTATGTATTGAAGGACCCTGTGAGAATCAAGATGATCGATGTCCTGCTACGGTGAGATGTTATGGTTGCGAATACCATTAGCGTCATAAGATGAAGTGTCATTCGGCTTATGAATCAGCATGAAGATCAAGCCAAGACTTGTAAAATAGTTAGTTAAAACTATTCTTTAGATATGGTGACTAGTTAAGTCATAATTGTAATGTGATAAGAATAATGTATTATCATTATTTTTAATGAATGAAGATTTTAAGGTAATAGAACTTGAGAATGGAATGAATATATCATTAGTCTTTAAGATATATTGATGTATGTATGGAATGAGAAGTACTCATAACGTACGAAATTTTGGTGTGAAGATAAATCGAATTTCGGGGCATCACACCTGGTGCCAAATCGATCACGAACTTAATTTCTCGATCTAGCGAAAGTCCTGGAAAATAGTCCAGAAACACATCCGCAAAACCCTTAATGACTGGTATCTCCTCCAGTTTCGCACCCTTCTTCTAAGTATCGACTATGTAGGCTAGGTATCCTACACATCATTGTCTTAACAATTTCTTAGCTTGCATCGTCGTCAGATAACTCGCTTGTTTAGGCGACTTACTGCCATAAAATACTACCTTTGACAGAGTCATAAGGTTTACACACTTCTTTTGGTAGTCAATTACCGCCCCATAATTGAATAACCAATCCATTCCCAAAATAACTTCGAATTCCTTAAGTTTAATCGGGATTAAATCTACCATCATCAAATGTCCCTTAATATCCATGCGATAGTTCTTGAGTACAAACCTAACAAGAATCACTTCCCTATTCACAATTTCTATGTTCAAAGGATAGTCTAACTCTTCTTGGGGTAAATCTAGTTCTTAGAAAAATCCTCAGATATGAATGAACATGTACCACCCAAGCCAAATAATACGTACGCGTCTAAATCGTTAATCAGAATAATACATGCCACCACATCCTTAGATTGCACTGCATCCTGCATCGTCGTATTGAATGTACGAGCAGTGGGTCAGATTGATGGCGTTGGCCCGGTAATAGTCATATTGCCACCGCTGCTGTTTCCCCTACCTCCGCTCCTTCAACTGCCTTCTTAAGACAATCACGAGCTAAGTGATCCTTTGACCCGCAAATGAAATAGGCTCCCTTCTTTGGATTGGGACAATTTGACGCAATGTGGCCTTCCTGACCACAGTTGAAACATACTCTCTTACCTTTCTGGCAAGCACCCGCGTGATTCTTCCTGCAGGTAGCACAAGCTTCAAACTTCTTCTTCTGATTTCCTTGCTGACTTCCAGAAGTTGAATTTTCACTCCACTTTCTTTTCTGATTACCGCCACTATGGCTACCATCAGCCTTGTTCTCATTTTCATTCTTCTTCTTCTTGTACTGCTCATGGTTGTACTTAGTCAGAGCAGCACTTCCTCCTTCAACTATAATCGCCTTTTCTAGCACTGCTGCAAATGAATTCAGCTGGAACATCGATACCTTACTATAAAACCAAGGCTTCAATCCCTGCTCGAACCTCCTTGCCTTCCGCTCGTCCGTGTTGACTTGATATGACACAAAGCTAGCCAATTCGTTGAATTTTGAGGCTTACTCTAGCACTGTCATCGTACTTTGCTTCAACTCCAGAAATTGGACCTCCATCTGATTTTGGGAACTCGACGGAAAATACATTTCGAAGAACATTTCCTTGAATCTATCCCATAGTTTTATTCCCTAACCACCTCGACATTTATTAGCCCGCCACCAGTAGCTAGCCTCCTGTTAGGTTTGTAATAATCATGAGCATGCAACAAACTGCATATAAACAACGAAAGCGTGAAAAATTAGAGTTTTAAAATATTACAAATCATATACTCGAATCATCCTTTATGCACATTTATTAATTAAAATGAAATAGATGGATATTAGATTCATACCCTCGTAGAAACTAGCTTCCTCAAGTACGAGTTCAGCTCTAATTCGTTTTCGCATTCAACTTGAATCCAGCGGGTTGATTCCTTCCTTTGATCAACGTTAGCCACCCAAGTGTTTGGCCTCTAGAGGTGATCCACTAAGAAAGAATAAGAATTCAAGAAGATGGGTGTTTGGCTAAACCCTAGTTTCTATCTCTATAAAAATTGTGTACTCTCCCAACACTTGGAAATATCATTAACACCAAATCAAAATAAGACTCCTCTTATTTATAGATGTAGGCAACCCTTCTAAACAATTTAGGATTAGGGTTTTATATTAATTAATTAGCCTCCTTTAATTAATTAGGCTTCTCAATCCTATTGGGAATAACTAATTAATTAATTAGCCTCCTAATCTTTTAGGAATATATATATGAGAGAGTATCTTATTAATTAATTCTAAAACTTCTTTAGGAATTAAATAACAATAATAATAGTAATAATAATAAGACTCCTCTTATTAATTTATATTTAATATTTTCAAAATATTAAATAATAAATATTAAGCTATTTAATTTATTCTATCACCATAGATTAAATTAAATATACTTAACTTATTATTACGATTATGCCATTTGCTTCTTTAATAAATAATTTTCCTTTTATGGTGTGACCCTTTAGGTTCTCTATATTAAACCGGTTGTGAATAGATCAATTAGAACAATTCTAATCTTATTTAAATAAATAAATTAAACTAATATTTTATTTAAATAAATAATATTTATTCTATAATAAGGCTAAGCCCCCTTAGCGATCAACGACTTTCCAGATAATATAGATTACAACATTAATCATAAAAGAACCTTTGAGTATATAGTTACCGTACAATTCAATTCTTTCACCATACAATGTCCCAATTAAATATAAGATATGGAATTACTGTCAAGTCTTATTTTATTTATTTATATATATTTCAAACCATAAATGCACAACTCCAAATAGTGCAAATTAGAAACTTCTTTCTAATTTCATTCCACCTTGGTCAATGATTCATGGGTTGTCATTTATCGAATAACATAGGACATATCTCTTCTTTTACTAGAAGTGGTAGATTCTTTATTGATTATTCATTATCTCCATATATGACTTATTACACCCAAACATACCCTTTGATATACGTTAAGGGGCTTAAGGGACATGTCAAAGTATAACTCATCATACACAAGATACTATGATGATCTCAAGTCCAAGGATCACTTGTACTACTACCACTACAAGAATTCCTATTGACAGACAAGTAAACCTCCATTAGATATTCCTTAGCGAGCCATGTTCAGTGAACTTATTCTTCAATAAGCACCTACATACTTGCTTTAGTGTCTCCACACAAATGATTATGAGATCAATCACCCTCATCCAATGAGCAAGCAATGTATGTAGCAATCTATCTGGATTCACTAATCCCCTTTTTAGTAATTCAACGATTGAAAACAATTTTAGTTTTAAGTTATCTAAGAATTTAGATCTCATTAGCATGATCATCATTATAATTCTAAAAGCATTGCTTAGAACTATGGGTTTATCACATATTATAATAATAGTATCATATAGATAATTAAATACCTTTAATTAAATAATACTTTTTTTATTAATAAATGAATAAGATTGTTACAAAGTATATGCTTTATCATCAAATATGATTGGCTTGTGTGCATACTGCTTTCACCTCCGACTTTAACATAAACATCGTGAAGGAAATTTTCTGGTCATCATTAACCCTAGCGACATCGAACACTTTCTCCATCTCCGTCACCCAAGTTTGGGCTTCGAATGGATTCATGGAACCTAAGAATTTTGGTGGTCCTACAACTTTGAAATCTTTAAATGTTGTGCCTTGAGCCTGCGGCTGATTCGCAAACGCTCCAGTCACTAAAGTCACCAACTACTGTACTGGATTAGCATTGGCATCATTGTTGTTATTAGTAGACCCCTCAGGGGTTTGTTGACGTGGTTGTCTTTTCCTTGGCATCATCTTTCTGTTTAAAGAATTTGTGTTACTAAATCATTACTCAATTATTTAAACATTTAAGACTTAACTTAAACATTTTTAAACACCACAACATTTCAAATAATCTCTTGTATTTTATTCATTTCCACTTAAACACATAAGATAGATAATATCATAGTCATTTACATCATCTATCATAAAAATAATAAAATTTCGTGATTACATCATCGTATCCCATTATTTATCTCAAAATCTGGGATTTACATCTTTATTAACTCTTATAGCTATTCACATATCATATTATTTCCTTATCATTAACTAATAGGACATTCCACGCCACACTGCTTCTCTGTACTTTTCCTCCATGATACGAAACATCATCCTACGATCCATCATGTACCACGATAAATCTTTGAACTGCACTGGATACTAAAAGACTCGGTCTTGAGCTCTACCAATCGTTGTATGGAAAGTGTACTCCATTTCATATATCTTGGCCTTCTTTAACCTAACCTCACCTTCCACAAGTTTTGCACGCTTAGAAGCCTTCAATCAAGCGTCTTCGCTCGCTTAGTTGATTCCTCATTCAGATCATCCTGTATATTCCCAACTTCAGCCAATAGCTATCCTTTGTGATTCTCAGACTGAGTTAACTTCTATTCTACCTCTACAAGACGTGCATTGAGATCCTCAATCGTCTCATCCTTCTACTCCAACGTAGTATTGTGCTCTTCGACTTGTCCTTTCAGCATCTCTACTCTATCCTGTAACTCTATGTTACGGACATATAACTCATCATACATTTCAGCTGCAGCAGAGTTAGGTGGAAACTCTTTGGGATCCTGCTCTTCCTCATCCTCTACCTCTATCTCCTAAGAGTCCCCCTTCGGATCAAAATCAGGCTCATGCTCCTGACCCATAACTGTGATCAATGGGGATGGCTCCCTCTATACGAATTGCTCCCAAATGGTATGGATGTCTTGGGGTTCCTCATCCCTAGGAACTCGGGTCTCCTCCTCCCTAGTCTGGTTGGGTCCTCCAACATCAGTCATCCTTACAACAAAGTTGTTAGTTTTAATTACTACTCGATACTACTCGCGATCACATAGGTTATTAACATATAAGCACATAAAGTCTTTTATTATTTAACTTAAATGGATTTCCTTAATTCATTCCTTAAAACTCGATAAGAGTTTATCACCACTATATTGTCGATCTCTTATAAGGTTATTTCCTAAGGTTTCTCCACCTAAGGTTCATAACCTAAAGTTTTGATACCAACTTGTGACACCCCAAAATCCGGGTACTTCAATCCCACAGATTTGGTGTTCATTGTCCAATAAAATCACATCTATCTACCCATAAATAAAAATATAAATAGAACTCACAAACTTAATAATTTATCCTCCCATTAAGGGTTACATCAATAATACTCAATCCCAGATAATCTAACCTTTATTACAACTTTGCAGAAATAAAACATAATAATAAATTTGTCTCATTACACAAACTTTAGCAATTGAAAGTAAATTAATCTTCATCACTTTTGCAACTTGCCCTTGCCCTTACTCGAGGATGACTCGTCAGTCCTTTCAACTTTAGCTGTAATGTTTTTATGCAATGGTGAGCAAACAATTGCCCACAAGAATCACAATATCAATAATAATATATGAATGATCAATAACTAGATCTCAACTGAATAATATAATCTTTCCTGAAATCAGTCAACGATAATCAAGAAATAAAAGTTCAATAGGAAACTCGGCTTTTGAATCAAGATTTGAAAGCAAGATCAAAATTACATCTGAGGGTCACAAGACCATGAACTACATCCTAGATTAACAAGTATCTCTAGCATAACCTTTAATAGTCTTACAGTCTATATGGACCTTTATCTCGTACTCAAGGGGATCAACCCTAGATACAATGTATTATGCACAATCATTTTAACGCTATTGAGTAAATATAATCCCTTATAATTGGGTTGTTCATCTCAGCTTTGATATAAGAATCCGTACCCAAAGGAAGTTTGGTTTGGAATATCTTTAACAAAAGTTCTAAGAATTTAGAACGCTCATCAACTATGGACTAGTCGAATCAAAAGGGTTCATTAGCTATATAATAGTTTGATTTCAACATAAGCTTGAGCAATGATGTATAATCAAAGATAGAACATTAATATTTCATAATTGAGTGAACATCGTATAATCAAAGTAGTTCTTTCAAAAGAATAAGAAAGACTCATTTGAAGTCAGGGACTAGAACAGTTTAAGCTTTGAATAACGAGAAACAAGGATTAGAAAAACTTGCTCAATAAAAGTTTAAGGTTAGAGAGCTTGGGTAATTATAAACAAGATAGGGATAAAGAACTTGCCTCGCGCGTTAGCTATATAAATACAACTCACGTTCTCCAAATATCCTACAAATATTATATTGAATCACAATGCCAATTAGTTATATTACAACTAACATTATTGGTTTACTTTTCATTTCACTTAACTTAGTTATCTTAACTAAGTTCATAATCTTCATCTTTAGTTAACAACACTATCCCATACCATGAATATGGAAACCTTTACTAGCATATAACACAAGTTTTAGCATTTAAACTATGTTACTATACTTTACGAACATCAAGGTTTGGTTTTATATATGTTACTAAACCATATCCTATAATCATCAATTATATTATTACCATGTGATATTACATCTTATAACCATGTTTTACATCTCCTTATAATCTTTCATTAAGGTTACATAAGCATTCCAAGAATTTATACATTTAACTACTCAGCTCTGGGTCATTGTGCTAAGTGGCGCTGCGGCGCCACTATTTGAACTGGGAATCGGTGCTACGACTCTGATCAGGAGCTGCGGCTCAGCATTTAAGCTTGGAACCAATGCTACGGCTCTGCTAAGGCGATGCGGCGCCCAAAAACACTTACCTAGAGGCATTGTAGCTCTTATCTGGCGTTGCGGCGCCGTATTAACTTATAGAACAGGCGTTGTGGCTCTGCGACTCAGAAACAGACTCTGAAGTTCTTGAACAGCACTGTGACGCCCCCAAATTCCAGGACCGCCACTTGGTCTCTCAAATTCGGTTCATCACGTGCTCATGGTAATACATCATAATAATAATAACTAAATAACACACATCACAGCCGAAAATCTATTCTAGAATAATTTACAATGATTTATTATAATTATTCCCCCAAGTCTCGCAACCTACAGTACTTAATAGATTACATAATAATATCAATTAACGACTTATTACATAACTTAACTTAAGCTTAAACATAATCAAAACCAGTCTTACTACATCATCTTAATACAACAATAAAATATTTAAAAACATAAAAGAGACAATCTAGTTGGTAGCCTTGCCCTTGCCCTTATCAACGCCCGAACAAATTGCCCAGAAAGTAATATACAATAAGGGTAAGTGATATAATCCTTAATTTTTGAAAGGGTATAACAAAGTTTGATAGTTCAAGGATAACAAGAATATCAACAGTTTTCAATAATAGTCGCTAAGGACAGAATAATATCAATGTGATTCAATAACAAATCAATTCAACATTTCAAGATAACTGAATACTGAGCAGTCGCTAAGGACTATGAACTTCTACTAGAATTAACAGTAATAAACTGAAAATCCAACAAAAACAGGTACAACAGGTGATCAGCCTAAAGCACCATCGTTATGCATAACAATTGTAATAGATGAGATTTTTTTTATGTGTGATTCTAGGGACAGAATCCTTTTAAGGAGAGAAGATTGTAACGATTGAGATTTTATATTTAATTTTAAGTATTTATTGAATTAAATAAATATTTATGTGAATTATTTATTGAGTAAATAAATAGATTAAGTAAATTATGGTAATGATTTAATTAAGTGTTACATATTAATTTAATGAATGTTATTTAATTGATATGTATATATATTAATGTTATATTATAGTTCTAATTTAATTGAGATAATTGAATTAGATGAATTATGTGATGAAGTGTTACATGAATTATAATTAGCGAGTAATTATAATTATGTGGCAAATTTTATGTGATTAATGGATGTTAGATTTTAATCAATTAAATTAGATTGTAACGATTGAGATTTTATATTTAATTTTAAATATTTATTAAATTAAATAAATATTTATGTGAATTATTTATTGAGTAAATAAATAGATTAAGTAAATTATGGTAATGATTTAATTGAGTGTTACATATTAATTTAATGAATGTTATTTAATTGATATGTATATATATTAATGTTATATTATAGTTCTAATTTAATTGAGATAATTGAATTAGATGAATTATGTGATGAAGTGTTATATAAATTATAATTAGCGAGTAATTATAATTATGTGGCAAATTTTATGTGATTAATGGATGTTAGATTTTAATTGATTAAATTAGATGATCAATATTTAATTGATTAAAATATGACATTAAAGTATGTGTCAAAATGATTTATTAAAATAAAAGGAAAATAATTTTTAAATAATTTTTACCAAATAAGGCCCTTGTATTTGTTTTAAACCTATTTCTACCAAACAGGGCCCTAACTATCAAAAAGCTATTTTTAAATAAACTGTTTACCAAACATGACCATAGTATTAATAATCAATTTTTGAAAATAACCTTGTTTTGCCAAACAAGGCATTGTGGTTTTTGAATTTTGTAACTTATATAATAAATGTATTTATTATATATATTAAGTAATTAGCAGTTACATATATATCATTAGTATATGTATATTATATCAGTTATAATATATCTATACTACGTTAGATTAGAAGTTAGTTTGTAAAGCTAAGAACAAAAAGAGAAAAGAAGAGCAGAGAAGTTAGTGAAGAGAAGGAAGAAGAAACTTGTGAAGGCTAGAATTCAAGGCAGTAGGACCGCCTGAGTTCAAAGGATCGACTAACCCTATTGAAGCTCAGACATGGGTTATGGAAATGGAGAAGGTATTTGACGTGGCTAGGGTAGGAGAAGACCAAAAGATAATATTCGCGGCTTTCATGTTGAAGTCGGATGCTAGCTTTTGGTGGCAGGCCAACAAGACTCGAGAGGGAGAGGGAGTCATCATGTGGGAACGTTTCAAGGAAATGTTCTACGAGATGTATTTTCCAGTGAGTTCACAGGACCAGATGGAGGTCCAGTTCCTAGAACTTAAGCAAGGAGGGATGACGGTGTCTGAGTATGCCGCTAAGTTTAACGAGTTGGCCAGGTTCGCTACATACCAAGTCAGCACTGAAGCTAGGAAGGCGAGAAGGTTTGAGCGGGGACTAAAGCCCTGGCTCTACAGCAAGGTTTCCATGTTCCAGCTGAATACCTTTGCAGCGGTGCTGGAGAAGGCCATACTTGCTGAGGGAGGAAGCGAAGCGGTGACGAAGTTCAACCAAGATAAGAAGAAGAAGAATGAGGTAGAAACCAAGTCTGGAGGTAGCAGCACTGTGAACCAGAAGAGGAAGTGGTTTGATAATACCTCTGCTGGGAGTCAGCAAGGAAGCCAGTAGAAGAGGAAGTTCGAAGCATGTCCTACATGCGGTAAGAATCACACTGGCGTGTGCATGAAGGGGAAGCGGGTGTGCTTCAACTGTGGTTAGGAAGGCCACATCGCGCCTAATTGCCCAATATCGAAGAAAGGAGCTTGCTTTACATGTGGATCCAAAGATCACATGGCTCGCAACTGCCCGAAGAAGCTGACGACAGGGTCAACAGGGAGCGGATGGAATGGAAGCGGCAGTACCGTTACTATCGCTGCACCATTGCAAGCTGTTCGACCCACTGCACGGACATTCAATATGACGGTGCAGGATGCTGTGCAATCAAAAGATGTGGTGTCAGGTATTATTCCGGTCAATAGTATAAATGCATATGTATTTATTTGATTCGGGTGCTACTTGCTCATTCATATTTGATGATTTTGCTAGAACCCTAGACTTACCTGTAGAGGAGTTAATTTACCCTTTGAACATAGAGATTGCGAATAGGGAGGTTATTCCTGTTAGGAGCGTTTATAAGAACTGTAGATTGGACATTAAGGGTTAGGAGCTTAGAGTAGATTTGATTCCGATAAAGCTTGGGGAATTCGACGTCATACTAGGTATGGATTGGTTGTTCAACCATGGGGCGATAATCGACTGTCAGAAGAAGTCGGTAAACCTTACGACTCCGTCGAAGTTGGTGTTCTATGGTAGCAAATCGCCTAGGCAAGCGAGTTGTTTGACGGTTACGCAAGCCAAGAAACTTCTGAAGCAAGGCTGTGTAGGATATCTAGCCTACATAGTAGATTTGCATAAGGAAAGCCCGAAGGTGGAGGAGATATCGGTAGTTAAGGAGTTTGTGGACGTTTTTCCAAGCGATTTGCCAGGACTTCCGCCAGATAGGGAGACAGAGTTCGTGATCGATCTAGCACCGGGAACTGCTCCAATTTTGAAGGCTCCGTACCGAATGGCTCCAGTCGAGATGAAGGAACTGATGGTTCAACTGCAAAAACTGCTAGACAAGAAGTATATTCAACCTAGCGTTTTGCCGTGGGGAGCGCCTGTCTTATTCGTGAAGAAAAAGGATAGGTCGATGCGTCTTTGCATTGATTATAGAGAGTTGAATAAAGTTACGATCAAGAATAGGTATCCTTTACCTAGGATCAATGACTTGTTTGATCAACTGAAGGGTGCGAAATACTTCTCAAAAATTGATTTGAGAAGCGGGTATCATCAATTGAAGGTGAGGAAGGAAGATATACCAAAAACGGCTTTTAGAACTCGGTATGGTCATTACGAGTTCTTGGTGATGTCATTTGGTCTCACGAATGCCCCAGCTGCATTTATGGACTTAATGAACAGGGTGTTCAAGCCATTTCTGGACAAGTTCGTGGTAGTGTTCATAGATGACATCTTGGTTTATTCCAAGACTGAGGAGGAGCATGCTGAACACTTACGACTAACCTGGGGAAGAGGTGATGGTCAGCCCAATAAGCAACCTAATGATCAGATTAATGCTCAGTTTGCTACCTTGGTGAATCAGGCGGTTAATTAGGCCTTACCGCAGTTGGTGGCACAGGTTGTACAAGCAATGCAGCAGCTGCCAGAAATTTTTGAGCAGGAAAACTCAGAAAATAATGGTCCATAGGCAAACAAAGAGGAAGGGAATGTGGATGGTGTCGATCAACAGGTGGTTCCAATGTATGTATGGTTGGAAAGATTTCAGAAGTAGAAGCCACAGTCATTTAGTTTTGCTCCGACTCCAATCGATGCTGAGAATTGGATTGGTCACTTAGAGAATATCTTTAATGTGTTGGGGTGCTCAGATAATCAGAGAGTGTTGCTTACTGCTTATAAACTAAAGGGGGATGCTCAGAGGTGGTGGAAAGCGCTGAAAACAACAAAGGGTGATAGGTATATGGAGACACTTTGTTGGGCAGAGTTTTGTGAGGTCTTTTATCAGCAGTACTTCCTAACTGCTGATAAAGAGGCCTATTCCAGAGAGTATCTGTCTATTAGACAGAAAGATGATGAGTCCATCACAGATTTTATGACGAGGTTCACCAGGTTGGTAGGTTTTGCAGGAACCTCTGCAGGGACTGCAGCAGAACAGGCGGAAAAGTTCAAGTGGAGGATTCATTATAGGTATCGCCAACACCTCATTAACACCCAGTTTGCAGATGTGTCAACCGTGGCTAATGCGGCCAAGAACATTGAGATGGAGCGACAGGACTTTCGGTCTTCTAAACCGGATGGAAGTCGAAAGAGGGACAGAGATGACCAGCAGGGTCAAGCTTCGGGTCAGCATGGGAAAAATTAAGGTGGTCAGTGGAATAGAAATTGTGGTGTCCTGCAGGGGCAGTGGCGTGGCCAGAATCAGAACAGGGGTAATCAGCAGATGCCTCATCAGGGGCAGAATCATTAGCTTCAGCTACCTTGGTACGGTTAGAATCGCCAGAAAGGGCAGAATCGTCAGCAGGGACAGAATCAGGGTCGATATCTCGGACCAGCTGGTGGGGGTAACCCAAATCTTATTTCGATAGTTCCTTGTGCTATGTGTGGGGCTAATCATCCGGGGAGACAGTGTCATAGAGTTACCGATACATGTTTCTTGTGTGGACAGATGGGTCACATGGCTAGAGATTGTACCGAACTATGTGATAATGGTGGAGGTGGTGATAATGGTGGCAATGGAGGTCAGCGTCAAGGTGGTCGAGTGTTTTCCTTGACACATAATCAGGCGGCAGGTGCGCCAGGTACTATTTCTGGTACTCTTTTAGCTGGCAGTCGTGAGGCTTCTATTTTATTTGATACGGGTTCTACTCATTCTGTTGTTGCTCAGTCTTTTATTAGGCACCTTGGTGTGCCATCTCAGTCTTTAGATTTTGTTATGTCTATTGCTACCCTGATTGGAACTTCTGTTGTTATCTCTGATTTGTATCGAGGGTTTGCGATCAGTTTTGGAGATAAGATTCATAGGGCTAATCTTCTTCTGTTGTGTATGCACGATTTAGATGTTATTCTTGGGATGGACTGGTTGGATAAGTAACAGGCCACTATCGACTGCCAGGCGAAGAAGGTTATATTTGGAGATATGAAGTCTCCTGAATTCGTGTTTCAGGGTTCACAGCCGACTAGAGTGGTGAAGTTGATTTCAGCTTTGAAGATTGGGAAGTTAGTGGCAAAGGGTTGTGAAGGGTATTTGACATTTGTGAAGGATACCTCCAAGGATGAGTCTCATATTGAGGATATTTCGATTGTTCGTGACTTTCCTGATGTGTTTCCTGAGGAGTTATCAGGGTTGCCACCACAGCGGGAAGTTGAGTTTACTGTTGAGCTTGTTCCTGGTGCGGGGCCTACCTCTAAGGCGCCGTATCTGATGGCACCATTGGAGTTGCAGGAGTTGAAGGAGCAGTTGCAAGAGCTGTTAGATCGTGGTGTGATTCGGCCAAGTGTTTCGCCGTGGGGTGCTCTGGTTTTGTTTGTGAAGAAGAAAGATGGGTCTGTGAGGTTGTGTATAGACTACAGGTAGTTGAACAAGATTACTATCAGGAATCGATATCCATTGCCGAGGATTGAAGACTTATTTGGCCAACTTTAGGGGGCGAAGTATTTTTCAAAGATAAACTTGAGGTCGGGTTATCATCAGTTGAGGGTGAGCGATGAGGATGTCTCTAAGACAGCTTTTCGTACTCACTATGGGCACTACGAGTTTCTGGTGATGCTATTCGGGTTAACTAACGCTCCTGCAGTGTTTATGGATTTGATGAATCGGGTGCTCAAGGAGTACTTGGACCAATATGTTATTGTCTTTATTGATGACATTTTGGTTTACTCCAAGTCTAGGGAGGAGCATGAGGAGCATCTTCGAACAGTGTTGTGAATTTTGTAGAAAGAGAAATTGTATGCTAAATTCTCTAAGTGCAAGTTTTGGTTGGAGCAGGTTGCATTTTTGGGTCACGTTGTTTCTGCTGAAGGCATTAAGGTGGATCCTGCGAAGGTTGAGGCTATCACTAAATGGCCGAGACCTATTACTGTGACAGAGATTAGGAGTTTCTTGGGTTTAGCAGGGTACTATAGGAGATTTATGGAAGGATTCTCTTTGCTTGCCTTACCATTGACTCAGTTGATGAAAAAGGGCACGAAGTTTGTGTGGAATGAGGAGCGTCAGAAGAGTTTCGAGGAGTTGAAGAAACGGCTGGTGACAGCTCCTATACTTACATTACCGTCGGGGATAGGAGGTTACCAGATTTATAATGATGCTTCTAAGAAGGGCTTAGGGTGTGTTTTGATGCAACACGGTAAGGTGATTGCTTATGCTTCTAGGCAGCTTAAACCTTACGAGGTGAATTACCCCACGCATGATTTGGAGTTGGCAATGGTGATCTTTGCCCTAAAGATTTGGAGGCACTATTTGTATGGAGAGACTTGTGATATCTTCACTGATCACAAAAGTCTTAAATATATTTTCACTCAAAAGGAGGTTAACATGAGGCAGAGGCGTTGGTTGGAGCTTCTAAAAGATTATGACGCGAAGATTCAGTATCATCTAGGGAAGGCAAATGTGGTTGCAAATGCTCTTAGTTGAAGGAGTTCAGGAAGTGTAGCAGCTCTTATTATAGAACCTCAGCTTATTTCGGATATGGAGCGGCTAGAGTTGGAGTTGTATGTCCAAGGTTCTGATGGGCATTTGGCAAGTATGAGAGTGGAGCCCTCTCTTATCTCAAGGGTTAAAGAAGCTCAAAAAAAAGATGGGGAATTATGGAGTATGGCGCAGAATCTAGAAGAGGGCAAGCAGCCCGACTTTCGTATTGATAACTATGGAGTGATTTGGTTGGGTGAGCGGTTGTGTGTACCGTCGGATCCAATCATTAGGGAGGCTGTGTTGACGGAGGCTCATAGTTCGCCATTTTTTATTCATCCAGGTTCTACAAAGATGTACAGGGATTTGAAGGAAATTTTTTGGTGGAATGGGATGAAGCGAGATGTGGCTGAATATGTTGGGAAGTGCCTCACTTGTCAACAAGTGAAGATAGAACATCAACGAGCTAGTAGTTTGCTGCAACAGTTAGACATTCCAGTGTGGAAGTGGGATGATATCACGATGGATTTTGTGACTGGTTTGCCGAAGACTTTCAGGAAGAATGATGCCATTTGGGTTGTGGTGGATCGGTTGACCAAATCGGCACATTTCTTAGCTATCCATGAGGGTTACTCGGTGGATAGGTTGGCCCAGATTTTTTAGCAGGAGATTGTTAAACTTCATGGTACTCCGGTGTCTATTATTTTGGATCGGGACCCACGATTCACTTCACTGTTCTAGAAAGGGTTTCAACGAGCTTGGGGTACTCGGCTTAACATTAGTACTTCTTTCCATCCGCAGACCGATGGGCAGTCCTTGCGGACTATTCAAACGTTGGAGGACATGTTGAGGTCTTGTGCATTTGAGTGGTCAGGTAATTGGGATGATTATTTGAGCCTAGTTGAGTTTTCTTATAACAACAGCTGGCATGCAAGTATTGGGATTGCTCCGTTTGAGGCGTTGTATGGTAGGAAGTGTCGGGCACCAACTTGTTGGGATGAAGTTGGCGAGAGAGCCATAAAAGGGACTGAGTTAGTTTAAATCACTACAGAGAAGGCAGCAGTGGCTAAGGAGAAATTGAGGTCGGCTCGATCACAGCAAAAAAGTTATGCTGATAAGTATAGGAGGACCTTAGATTTTAAACCTAGTGAGCATGTGTTTCTAAAAGTTTCTCCTTGAAAGGGTATTCGGCGATTTGGTCTGAAAGGAAAACTTAGTCCGCGTTATATTGGCCCATTTGAAATTTTGGAGAGGGTTGGTGAAGTTACATATCGGTTAGCTTTGCCTCCACAGCTAGCTGTGCACAATGTGTTCCATGTGTCGGTAATGAGGAGTTATAAATATCATCCGTTGCATGTGGTGCAGTATCCGCTAGATAAGATTCGGGAGGATCTTACTTGTGAGGAGAAGGCCGAGGCAATTTTGGACTGTCAAGAGCGGGTTATGAAATGGAAGATAATTTCGTTTGTTAAGGTTTTATGGAGAAACCATTCGGAGCGAGAAGCTACATGGGAGATGGAGGAGTCTATTCGAACGGTGTATCCACATCATTTCGATAATTAGGTTCATTCTTTTCTTTTGATTCCGGGGACGGAATCCTTTTAAGGGGTAGGTGATGTAATACCCGAAAATAAATAAATAAATAAATGACATTTTAAAATTTTTGTTTTAAATATTTTAATTGGGCTTTCTTATGTTTGGGTAAAACATTGTATTTAATTTATGTGGGCTAATAAACATTAATAAATGATGGATCAACTAATTTGGTAAAATTGGGCTTTTAACTAATTAGGTCTAACTTATATTTGTGTGTGATTAAAATCCTAGTATAATTAAGAGAAATAATAAAACAATAAGCAAAACCTAACCCTGCTGTCATTATTTTTTTTAATACAAATTGAGGAGAAGAGAAGTAGGCGAGCGGCAAAAAAATCAAAGAGGGAAAATTCGTTAAAAACTCTTAATACTTGAAAAGACCCATTTTGTAAGTGATTGTTATTTCTTTTTAAATTATTTGATCTGTCATATAGAAGGCAACATCATGAGATATTGAAATTCATATTCTATATGTATACTGCTTCGGTAAAAGTGTGGATAACATGTTGGCTTTATTGGGATGAGTTGGTTAATGAAGATAGCAATCATTATAGAAATATTTATATATACATATATATATATATATATATACACTATAATATATATCCTAATATGTAGTGATATTAAGATGCTGACGAATTGTGATGCTTGGCCAGTGGGCCGTTAACTAAGATATGTATATATGTAATATTTTAATAATTATTTAGTTATAGTGTCAAGACCGAATTGAAAGCAGTGTATATTAATTTGATTAATTAATTATGTTATTAATGATTGGATTGTAATAAAATTTTATTAAATTATTTAGATTGAACGGAGAGAGTCTAAACGAGTTTTTGGGAATATACTTTTGGTATTACATTGCTTAATTCCTGGTACGAATTCCGTACTCCTTCAGCGATAATCCTTTAATTTTTTTTGTGTTCATTTTGCTTTCGTTTAGATTTTATTTGTCGTTTCACATGATCGTTCGTTTTTAAATTCATGTGATGGTTTCGTTTAGTCGTTGATATTTAGACTCATATTTGTACTCTTTAGACTAGTGTATCATGTCTAGAATTTATTTCGATATTTGTAGTAATGTACATGTTAATATATTTTTGGAGAATTTATGTTGTTGATTCATTTTGATTTAACATGTACGTATTAGAACCCCTTTGTGTTGATATTATGTCGCATCTGTTGTGACATGATAATTTTTTTAGAATATACCATAGGGTATACCTGAGCTATAACCACCTGTGGGGGTACCACAGGCATGTCCTCTTGGCACCGAGGCATGACACCTTCCGTGGCGGTGTGATCAGTCCACGACGTCTCCACTTTGTGTTCCGGTGGAAGTTGGCCATTTGGTGTTTTGTTGTGGGAGGCGTACGGGTCGACCCTAGTTTTTTGTTCTGTTCTGTTCCGCGGAGTGGCGATGTTTGTGCCAAACATGCCTTCCAATTTTGCATGCATTGGATTCACGATACAATGTGTGTAACTTGCCTGTGTGGCATTATTTGACTTGTCTGTGTGGCAAGGTATATTTTTGTTTTGTTTTGAGCTCGGAATGAAATAACACCCAATCATTTGATTCAGCCTATTATTTCATTGTGTTAGTTTTGTTCGTTTCAGTTCAGTTCAGTTCATTAATTGAGTTAGTTATTTCAGTTCTCTATTTTGTATTCTATATTCGTACTTGGCATTTGGCTCATGCTGTGTTTTTCTTCCGGCAGGTAATCAGGGGGATCAAGGGCAAGTGTGATGAAAGCTCCATTCGATCCAATTATTTAGATGTTTTGTTTAGGTTGTCGAATGGTTTATTTGGAGTTTTAATAACTATTTCAGATTTTAGTTTGGGCCAGCTTGACATTTATTCTAGTTTGACCTTTTGGTATTTATTGGTTATAAATACAATTCTTTCGTGGCCTAGAACTTTTGTTCAGTTTTGTTCTGTTTTGAGTAACCTCTCTTTCTATTTCGGAAAGGGGGTGTTACAACTATAATCTTCCTCTCTCTTCAAATGCTCTTTCTCTCAAAAAATGCTGAAAATTCGCACATATATAATGAGCTAGGGTAGCCGCATGTACAATTAAGGTTGGCCGCAGGTACAACTGAGGCTGGCCACATGTACACCTGCGACTGGCCTAGGGTGGGGCCCACTTGATCGGTTTTCTTACCGCGAAATCATTTTTTCGTGTTGTTCGCTTGAACGTCTATAACTTTCAATCCGAGAAGAATTAGGAGACGTGTCATACCATTTCGAAAAGCTCTTTCTGAGAGCTTCATAAGAACATATTATTTGCTCAATTTCAAGTTCAGGAAGATAAAGAAAAAGGGGAAAAACCACCCCTAGACAGATCTCGGTTAGTCATTCATCTTGCTTTGCGTAGTCGGTTGTTTGGAGGCCTTTGTGGGAGCTTTGAATACTTGTTCTTGACCTTGTAATCTTTGTTTGGAGATCTTAACCTTCGGGAAAAATGACATTTTTGCCCTCCTGCCATTGTTAGAGAGAAATACGCAAATTTTGGGTGTCTAAAAAGAGGTAATTTAAGACTTGTATTTTGTTATCCAAATTGGGTATTGACAATTTACGCACAAGTATACGCAATCAACAAGTAATATATGGTAGTAAGTAGAGTGTCAATCCCATGAGGAATATGCTAATAATATTCACCAAGTACTAACTTTGTATCAATTTAATTTTATTTAAACAAATGATTAAAAATTAAAACTAAATTATTAAACAAGGGTTGATATCAGATTTAAAATCTAAGATTACAATTTCGTCCAATGTCTCGTCTAAATCTCTTTACTCTCTTTTCAATTATTCAATCATAGCAAATTGTTAACCGAGAATTCAGAATTATTTATAAGCCTCTTTCGATGGACATATAAAAATATCCTTTCTAATTAAATCACAATATGTCTCTATGAAATAACTTAGAACAATAGTTATACACGATATAGAGGTATATTCCTATCACTACAAAAAAAAGGGTCATTGCCGATGGGCCAAACCGTCGCCAATGACCCTCATGCCGTCGCCAATGGCCTCATTGCCGACGGCAGTTCCCGTCGCCCCTACCGTCGCCCCAGAGGTCGTCGCCCCTGGCCTCCGTCGCTCGCCATCGGGAATTAAGCCATTGTCGACGGGGGGCATTGCCGACGGCACGCCGTCGGCAATGAGTTATTATCGACGGCACTAGCGACGGACATGACGCCAGTAATTAAATTTTAGATACTGTCATTGCCGACGGCACTGCCGTCACCAATGAGTGTATTTACCGTCGCCAATGACATGTAGGTCATAGCTGACGGCACCCCGTCACCAATGACCTGTTTAAAAAAAAATTACAAAATTCCCCTGTTCATTTACATATACATAATTGTACCTTTTATAAATTAAAAATAAATAAATAATGACAATGCACGCATATCAATAACAATCATATCTTTTACTATAAACAATCAATATAGTTAGATACAAAACTCTATGTCTGTACAACTCAAAAGCTATATAAATACATACACGTAAGTCAAAATATAACATAAACTAACTATAACCCAAGATCAGGAATGTCAGTGCCATCATCACCGCCATCTATCGTACGACCGCCGGTCCCATCGCCGGTCCCACCCTCCATAGTCTCATCAGCATCAGCCCGGCGGTCATCACCATCTCCTCTACGGGAATCGCCTGTGACGCAGCCTCCACCCCCACGAGTCTCATCAACAAGACCCTACAAAAGTAAAATATTAATAACGAGTTGAAAATAGAGTACATTTAATTTTAGTTTGTGTTCTACAAGTGTTGGCAAGTTTGGAAACAGGCTGATAACTCGGCCTACGTATATCGGAATCGAGTCCTGTAAGTTATAACGCGTGCCTAACACCTATGCGGTGCTATGTCTGTGTTTGCGTGTCATTTCGACTACCGAGGCGGGTTTCGGTCTCTTTTTCGACTTTTTGCCTAAGTGTTGACAAGTTTGGAAAACGGGCTGATAACTCGGCCTCCGTATATCGGAATCGAGTCCCGTAAGTTATAACGCGTGCCTAACACCTATGCGGTGCTATGACTGTGTTTGCGTGTCGTTTCGACGACCGAGGCGGGTTTCGATCTCTTTTTCGACTTTTTGCCTAAGTGTTGGCAAGTTTGGGAAACGGGCTGATAACTCGGCCTCCGTATATCAGAATCGAGTCCCGTAAGTTATAATGCGAGCCTAACACCTATGCGGTACTATGTATATGTTTGCGTGTCGTTTCGACGACCGAGGCGGGTTTCGGTCTCTTTTTTCGGCTTTTTGCCTAAGTGTTGGCAAGTTTGGGAAACGGGCTGATAACTCGGCCTCTGTATATCGGAATCGAGTCCCGTAAGTTGTAACGCGTGCCTAATACCTATGCGGTGCTGTGTCTGTGTTTGCGTGTCGTTTCGTCGACCGAGGCGGGTTTCGGTCTCTTTTTCGACTTTTTGCCTAAGTGTTGACAAGTTTGGGAAACAGGCTGATAACTCGGCCTCCGTATATCGGAATCGAGTCCCGTAAGTTATAACGCGTGCCTAACACCTATGCGGTGCTATGTCTGTGTTTGCGTGTCGTTTCGACGACCGAGGTGGGTTTCGGTCTCTTTTTCGGCTTTTTGCCTAAGTGTTGGCAAGTTTGGGAAACGGGCTGATAATTCGGCTTCCGTATATCAGAATTGAGTCCTATAAGTTATAACGCATGCCTAACACCTATGCGGTGCTATGTGTGTGTTTGCGTGTCATTTCGACGACCGAGGCGGGTTTCGGTCTCTTTTTTAATTTTTTGCCTAAGTGTTGACAAGTTTGGGAAATGGGCTGATAACTCGGCCTCCGTATATCGGAATCGAGTCCCGTAAGTTATAACTCGTGCCTAACACCTATGCGGTGCTATGTCTGTGTTTGCGTGTCGTTTCGACGACCGAGGCGGGTTTCGATCTCTTTTTCGGCTTTTTGCCTAAGTGTTGGCAAGTTTGGAAAACGGGCTGATAACTCGGCTTCCGTATATCAGAATTGAGTCCTATAAGTTATAACGCGTGCCTAACACCTATGCGGTGCTATGTGTGTGTTTGCGTGTCATTTCGACGACCGAGGCGGGTTTCGGTCTCTTTTTTAATTTTTTGCCTAAGTGTTGACAAGTTTGGGAAACGGGCTGATAACTCGGCCTCCGTATATCGGAATCGAGTCCCGTAAGTTATAACTCGTGCCTAACACCTATGCGGTGATATGTCTGTGTTTGCGTGTCGTTTCGACGACCGAGGCGGGTTTCGGTCTCTTTTTCGGCTTTTTGCCTAAGTGTTGGCAAGTTTGGGAAACGGGCTGATAACTCGGCCTCTGTATATCGGAATCGAGTCCCGTTAGTTGTAACGCGTGCCTAATACCTATGCGGTGCTGTGTCTGTGTTTGCATGTCGTTTCGTCGACCGAGGCAGGTTTCGGTCTCTTTTTCGACTTTTTGCCTAAGTGTTAACAAGTTTGGGAAACGGGCTGATAACTCGGCCTCCGTATATCGGAATCGAGTCCCGTAAGTTATAACGCGTGTCTAACACCTATGCGGTGCTATGTCTGTGTTTGCGTGTCGTTTCGACGACCGAGGCGGGTTTCGGTCTCTTTTTCGACTTTTTGCCTAAGTGTTGGCAAGTTTAGGAAACGGGCTGATAACTCGGCCTCCGTATATCGAAATCGAGTCCCGTAAGTTATAACGCATGCCTAACACCTATGCGGTGCTATGTCTGTGTTTGCGTGTCGTTTCGACGACCGAGGCGGGTTTCGGTCTCTTTTTCGGCTTTTTGCCTAAGTGTTGGCAAGTTTGGGAAACGGGCTGATAACTCGGCTTCCGTATATCAGAATCGAGTCCTATAAGTTATAACGCGTGCCTAACACCTATGCGGTGCTATGTCTGTGTTTGCATGTCATTTCGACGACCGAGGCAGGTTTCGGTCTCTTTTTCGACTTTTTGCCTAAGTGTTGACAAGTTTGGGAAACGGGCTGATAACTCGGCCTCTGTATATCGGAATCGAGTCCCGTAAGTTGTATCTTATGGGTTTTTATATCTGTCGGATAACTGTTTGATACGCAACTTTATATAAGCAATATAATTACAAATTTCATAAATTAAATAAGGAAATACATCAATAATTGTTTTTACCTGTCGAATATGTGGTGGGAAGATGTTGGCCAAGACAACCGCACATACACGGATGGCCTCCTCCCGTACTACACCCATGAGGTCGTCAGCGGCAGCTGTAGGATCTATGAAGCCATGGACAACCTCCTGAGCTAGCTGGTAGATCCGCTCGCGTGATGGTGCGCCTGACTGCACAACATTGCTCGCCATGCACCCCTCTATAATCCGCCGAAAGAAATCGTCGGATAATGAAGGGCCGGCTCCCGATCCACTCGCACCACTACCTTCAGTGGGTGGGCGCCGCCGTGATCTCGCAGCAGGGACTAGGGTGTAGGCTGGGACATGGGGAATGCCCACAACTCTACCCTTCTTCGGTCCCCCTATAGCCTGCAGCCAGTCCTCCATCTCCTCATCCGCACGCGTAGAATCATCGACTGGAGTGTCACCTCTCTGGCTGCTTCGGGCCAGAGCAAGGTCCTCGAATCGTCCCTGAAAAAAACACATTAATAGATGATATGCAAAATATAAAACAAAAAAATACAAAAGAACATCCGAATTTTAAATACATTCTAAATAAGAGAATTAAATAACTTACAGCAATGCGTTCTGCTTCAGGTGAGATATAACCACCTTCACCTTTCTTCTGGTGGGCGTGCCACCAAAACTCCAAGCGGGAGGGTGCATGCTTTAGACTCACCTCGAGTCTCTCCCGGTAGAGGTCGTACGACTGAGACCCCGTGCAGTGCGAGAGACGACTCTGCTGTCGGGCAGCTGTACGCTGTGCCGACATCTTCTTGAAGGCCTCGCCGTCCCAAATGCTGCACATCTGGTCCCACACCGCAGCAGAGATGAAATCTGGCCGGACATCCTTAAGTTTCTGTCCATCAGCCATCTTCGTCTGGGCCTTCTTCTTCCAGTCGTGGACCCACTTGTGCCAATTCATCTCCAAGTATTTATGTAGAACAGTCATGCCATGGGCTTCCTTTCCGTCCTCAAAGCGGTAATATCTCTGCACATTACACATTAAGAATCTTAGTAGACAACATAAATCAAACTAACATATGAATGATCGAATGAATATAAAACTAACATATGAATGAATATAAAACGAATGAATGAATGAATATAAAACTAACATATGAATGAAAATAAAACTTAGTAGACAACATAAATCAAACTAGCATATGAATGTATATAAAACTAACATATATATGAATGAATGACATCTTACCTTGAACTCTGCAATAATCAGCTGGCGTGTGCGGTCATCCACATCCGCCCACCTCATCCACGGGCTTGAGAATCGGTTGCGGACGATCCCAAGCAACGTGTTCCTCGGCGTCGCGTCAAGGATACTACAATTGAAATTAATACATTTGCAAATTAGAAAGAATTTATAAGAACTAAATACTTATGTTAATACTAAAATGAACTATGAAATTTACCTATTAGTCCCAACACGACAAATAATCGGCGCCTGGGGGGGATTCCCTAGCAAGCCACGTGCTAGTCCCCGCGGAGGCCTACCTCGATCACCTATGTAGTGAATACATCATTATTTATATAAACGAATATAATGTCAATACTATATAAAATAAAAAATAATCAGCTGTATCCCAACAAAACATGTAATTATACCTGACGATCCGGCCTGATCATCACCCCCACTACCTCCACGGCCCCCACGACTTGCACGCCCACCACGATCGCCATGTGGTGTACGCGCCATATGTCATCCTAAAAGGTTACAACATAAATAGTCATCCTAAAAGGATACAACATAAATAGTAACCTAAAACAACTAACACCAGATTTAGTAGATTAATATAAGTTGAAAATAATGATTGCACTACTACAAACTATTACATTTGAATACAACTAAAGGGTACATACTCCTAATCATTTATATCGTCGAAGCCATCAATATCAGAATCGTCATCTTCGAGCAGTAGATCTTCAATATCGTTGTCATCACCATCTTCATCATCCTCAACGATTTCTTCAATTATATCTACCTCTTCAAGAACATCATTTTCACTTTCGACAGCGACGACATCATCCTCTTCTTCACTAGACTCACTAATAATTGTCACATCAGCAGGTGTGACACTAGTAGACTCGACTTGTAAAGGTTCATCGTCTGGACGAAGGGTTGTGCCGTGAAAACCACGGGCTTTGGTGGTTATAACAGCATACCATGGGCTTGCAAGAGTCTTAACACTCCGCGCGTAGTACACCTGTGTTGCTTGACTTGCTAAAATAAAAGGCTCGTTTGAGTTTAGTTTTGACTTAACATTAACAGTCACCAGTCCCGAATTTTTATCTACTCTAACTCCATTCTCAACATCAAACCAATGACAATTGAAGCAAACTAACTCTTTCTGACCCCAATATTTGAGAACGACAACTTCTAGCAATCGTCCATACCAGTCATCCCAAAGATTATCGTAGCAGCTACCTTTAACCACAACACCAGAATCAGAAGAAGCGACTTCCCCAATATCGCAGCACTTAAATCTGTAACCGTTGACAATGCAACATGTATAAGTATCTACAGATCTTTCAGGGCCGTCGGCTATAAGCTTTAGCCGAATATCAGCTAACTCATCTGTGAGGACCTAATGTACATGAACACAACATATTATAAAGTTAATTACGCCATAAGATTATGTCTATGATGGTAGATTCATTGAACTGCAAATCGGTTAAACTTACATGATCTTTAAACCATTGAACAAATTCTCTATTCCTCAAATTTTGCAAATCCCCATCCGATATAATCGGATTCGCTTCACGTATCTCAGCATCATATTGACTGCAATACAGTTATATACTTAATTTGTATGGAAGGAACTTATAGGCGCAGTAACACAAGACATATATAGTTATGGCTACTTACTTAATGTATGGCGCTACTTCATTTATGTTGACAAGTGCATACAATGTGGCAGCTGCATACTCACTATCGGTCAAGAATCGCCTTTTTTTCCCGCCAAATGGTTGTACAGGATGACTAAAGGCCGTTAATTCTCCACTTTCCTCATGCGTGACAGCCTCATTCCGACGTAAGCGATTGTGCCTCGTCTGAACATTCGGCTCAAAGTACAACGAGCAGAAATTAACAAGTTCCTCCATAACATAACTCTCAGCAATTGACCCCTCTACACGGGCTCTATTCTTCACCTTTTGTTTTAGACGTCGCATATACCTATGTGTTATATATGCACGTATAAATTAGTAAACAAGAATGCAAATTTCAGCGTATTAAAAACATTAATGTCATTACCTCTCGAATGGATACATCCATCTATATTGCATGGGACCGCCAAACTTGGCTTCGTATGGCAAGTGAATAGGCAAATGCTCCATTGAATCAAAAAACGATGGAGGGAAGATCATTTCTAACTTGCACATTATTTCCACTATCTGCATTTCCATTTTATCTATGTCTTTGAGTTGGAGCTCCGTTAAGCATAGATCTCTAAAGAAATTAGAAAGCTCCGTCAGTGCTTCAACCACACGTTTCGGTAACAAGTCGATAAATGCCACGGGGATCAACTTCTGCATGAATACATGACAATCATGACTTTTGAGACCCTGAAACTTTAGCTCTTTGACTTTACAACACCTTGCTATATTCGAAGAATATCCATCTGGGAATTTTAGTCCACTGATCCAATTACATCTCAATAGCAACTGTTCCCTAGTCAAAGTATAATCAGCTTTAGGCGTTACCGTCTTAGTACCCTCCTGATACAGCCACAGATGTTCCCTAATGTTCATTTCTACCAAATCAAGCCTCGACTTGTTGTTGTCCTTTGTTCTACCACTTGCATTTAGGACTGTATAAAAAATATTATCAAATACGTTCTTCTCAGTATGCATCGGATCTAAACAATGACGGATGCATAGTGTAGCCCAATATGGAAGGTCAAAGAACATGGATCTGTGTGTCCAGTTGTGAACCTTGCCGTAACCATAAGCTCGCTCTAATCTGTGATTCTTCCTTGGAAGTGGAAATTTCAAGTGAGTAATCCAACTCAACACTGATGTCCCAGAAAGACGTCCAGGTACTTGACGTTTCTCTATTTTTCGATTGAATTGTCTACTCATCCGTCGATAACGATGTTCAATCGGCAAAAACTGTTTGGATGTTGCAAAAAAACTCATTTTCCCCCCATGTTTGAGCCGCATAGCTTTAACTGACCCCATGCACACGGGACATGACAAGGCCCCGTGAGTCGACCATCCACTGATCATTCCTAACGCCGGGAAGTCATTTATGGTCCACAGTAAAGCTGCCCTCATGTCAAAATTCTGTTTAAGAGATACATCATAAGTTTGAACCCCTTTATCCCACAACATCTTCAACTCATCAACTAACGGACTGAGGTATACATTGATGTCTTTACTCGGACTCTTATCACCTGGAATCAGTAAAGGCATGAACATGTAGGGATCTTTCATGCACATCGAAGGCTGGAGGTTATACACAACAATAATCACCGGCCAAGTAGAGTAGGGCTTGGTGTAAGGCCCATTAAATGGATTAAACCCATCAGTAGCAAGTCCAAGCCTAACATTGCGAACCTCTTCAGCAAACGAGGGGTGATTTTTATCAAAAATTTTCCACTCAAGCCCATCTGCCGGGTGCGTCAGTTGACCTTCAACTATGTCCCGTGTAGAGTGCCATCTCATATACTCGGCAGTATGTGTTGACATAAACAACCGCTGAAGCCTCGGTGCAATGGGAAAGTAACGTAAGATCTTTCTCGGCACGTCTTTTCCCTTTTTCTTGCGCTGTTCACAGTATCTACTTGTACCACAAATATCACATGACCTCTTATCTTTATTGGCATCACCGTAATACAACATACAATCATTCTCACAAGCATCAATCTTCTCATACCCTAGATTGAGCTTTTTGACCATTTTCTTCACATCATAGTACGACTCCGGTAACTTATTGCCTGCAGGTAAGCACTCCTTCACAATGTTTAGCAGTTCATTAAAACCTCTCTCGCTACAGTCATGCTCGTTCTTGAAGTGTAAAAACTTAGTCACGGCAGATAAAACTGTGTGCTTTTCGTGCCCGTCATATAATGGGGTCGCTGCTTCATGCAATAACTCATAGAAACCCTTAGCCCCGTCATTCGGCTCTTGCTCGACGCTACTGTCATCCCTGTCTGTATTCCACTGGAAGTATGAACCAGCAGCTTCGACTATCATATTAGTACAGTCAAAGGTTTCGTCACCTCTAGATTTCGGTTCTGATTCATGTTCATCCAACCAGGTTTCCCCATGATAGATCCATGTCGTATAACCCTGCTTGAACCCATACGCAAATAAGTCGCACATGACATCACTCCTTTCCTTCCACACTTCATTCACACACCTCTTACAAGGACATCTGATCTCATCGCCACTGACTTGCTCAAACGCGAAATTGAGAAACTTTTCAACCCCACTACGGTACTTAGAGCTAAGCCCACTCTTATCAGTGGCTACCCTACGTTCCATCCAACTTCGATCAACAGACATCTTGGACAACTGTCTACTATATATATGGAAAGGTAGACAAACACAATCAAGTGTCCAAGTTAATGTATATGCAAGCTTATGAGTTTCAAACTGTGTCACAGTATATGATTCAAACAATATTGTCCCCCTTCTTAGAATTTGCTATGAACCTTCTTAAGGGAAACACCAGCACAAAGGTCACACGTCTTCCATAACCACCTACATTAGTGGATTCACATTACTGACACCAATATAACAGAAAAAGAATTCATATTATCTGGGAATTTTGTTTTGAAGTCCATTGAATAAGTACAAAAAAAAAGGAACTGCCTATCACTTCATAAACAACAGGCCCACATGTGATATATTGACTCCATAAACAAACATATTGAATCCAGTAAAATGGAGTACCAAAATAGTCTTATGTGTTTTATGTAAACTGTCCAAAAACCCAAAAGAGACCAAACACAACTGAAACAAACGAATCTATAACATTTATACTTCAAGATAAGTGGAGACAGAGAAAATCGAGAGGTTCAAAATACCTTTTCAAACCAATATATGTCTGACTTTGGTTTACTTTTGCCATCATAGGGCTTGTCCTATAGTTTGGGGTTTGGCCCATTTACTTTGTACATTTCCTTTCTTTTTAATACAATTTAAATTTAGCAAAAGAAAGAAAGAAAGACATGACAAGTACCAATCAAGAGGTTCAGTTGGATAATTAATATTTTGGTGCCACTCACCCTACAAACAAATGAAAGAAATTAATTGGGTAAGCAATTCAGCATTATGAAATAAAGATATTATCAATTTAATTTTTTTATAAAGTATTTTCTTTACTGTAAAGAGGGGTTTAAAATGTGTAACGGATATACACCATAACTCATGTGGAGTAGGTTATGGACTAGCCTACAAATTTGTACTGCATTTTGTATAATACTCCTAAGGTTTTTGATAGATAATAGTTTTCTGTTTTTCCTGCTACTGTGTTCAGTTATCAGACGAATTAGCAGCAGCATCATCAGTAAAGTTGCAACACTTGAATTTAGGAAATGACCTAGCTATACCATAATGACTATCAAATCTATGTAAAAGACAGTAGAAAAAAATAAGCATCTTGAATGAACTAAGGCAATACTAAGGTCCAACCGTTCAAGGGAGAAATTGGGGTGCCCTAAAAATTAATATTAAGAAAAAAACAATACATAAACAATCAAAAGAATGGTTTAATTTGGTCCACCTAAACTATGTTTGTGATATATATATATAGAAGTGTTAAATGGAATTGAAAAATTTACCAAAATGAAGTGTAGAACAACTGTAGAATCAACTGGGGGCGAAATGGGGGCGAAATGATGAACGAGTTGCAGCAAACAGGGCGGTACACGGCGGCGAACTGGGCGGCGAACTTGGCGGCTGATAATTTGGGCGAAAATGATGAGCGAGGAACCAGATTCAATTGGACAAATCAATTGAGCTAGCTGAGAATCAAAAGCTCTGATATGCTAGCTTAGAATCAATTGGGGTGAAATGGCTAAATGAGAGGGAACGAGAAAATTAAGAGGGGGAATGAAAAATATAATCGTTACCGTCGAACTAGGGTTTAAAATATAAGACTCATTCCCGACGGCATCCCCGTCGGTAATAACATTATTTCCCGTCGCTAATGAGGTTTCCCTCCACCGGGAGAGTCTGGCGCCAAATAATAAGACCATTACCGACGGCATACATTGGCGACGGCTAAACCGTCGGCATTGACATTATTCTCGACGGGGATTTTGTCGTCGGCAATGAGCCCGTCGCCAATGCCCCTTATTTTTGTAGTGTCATATACACATATCACGTTATTCAATCCTAAGAAGATTAATCTACACATACGTTATCCTATTCAAATCTAAACATATAATCCATCTGTCAATTTTATATAGGTTATCAAATTAATAATTGATCAGACAATCATACATGCAACACAAAATATGATAAACAATTTATATATGATCAACAATAACCAAAAATGAGAATAAATTAATTAAAACTAAACATCGGGTTCCATTGCAATCTTAATTAAAGAGTTAGTTCATAGCGTAGTAAGAAAACATAAGCAACATCAAATTACAAAAATAAAAAGGAAGATAAGAGGTAAAATCTATAATAGCGTGCAATCCTCCAATTTCTACTCTCTTTCTGTTGCTTCCCTTCTTGCTTTCGAAAATCTAATAGCAATCTAAGATTTAGTTGTATGTGTATATATCCCTCTGAGAATCAGACATTTGAAGTATATTTGTAGCCTTCGTGTCGGTCATAGATGCCTCTTCCAAATTGGACTCGAAAATAGCTCAACATCACAATCCTAGCAAAACACAATGCCATATACGATATACGATATAGACATTAGCAGTCAACATTGTAGCATTTATCACCTTATGGAAAACAAATACACAACATTTTTTAGAAAAAAAATGGTGTGTGATGTATCAAACTACAACGTTTTTGACAAAATAAACATTATTGCGTGCTAAGGTAGAGATCCAAAAACGTTGTATATATGAATGTATTACAACGTTTTCTAGTCAGAAACGTTGTGGAATCATACTATCTAAAATGTTTTCACCCATCCAACACCTTATGGAAAACAAATAGACAACATTTTTTAGAAAAAAAAATGTTGTGTAATGTGTCAAACTACAACGTTTTAAACATGTTGTGTAAATGTATCTAATAGATGACACAGCCAACCATGACATTTTTAGGGGCCCAATTACAATGTTTTTAAACGTTACCTATTTACTTTTTTCTATTAATGCAAAGCAACACGACCCAGCAAGTCGCCCAACGACGCAGCGCCTAAGCTCAGCACAGCAGAGCTGGGCTACTGATTGGCTAGCGGAGCAGCACCCATGTACAGCGTTGGCACACCTACTTCACGCTTCCCTAACACGCTACACTCTGTCGCACGCTCTAGACAACTGTCGCATGATGTTAATGACTGCCGATACCTGACGATGTCTGATGCACTTGTTTGCATGCTGAGCCAATTCGCCGCACGCCGCTGCATGTTATTGCCTAGTAATGACTGATAATGCATGACTATTTATTCCAAACACCATTCCAAGCTTGGTTCCCATTCCTGCACCAAAAACAAACAAAACACATAAAAAGGAACATAAAATACCCAAGAATGCACAATTCAACAAGCCAAAAATACTCCATGACCAAGTATAAAACCAACTCATCAAATACCCCCAACATTAATCTTTGTTTGTCCTCAAGCAAAACACTAAGAAAAAAAACTATAAAAATATTTCTAAATAGCAACTACCAAGAGTAAGGAATCGATATAAATTTGTATAACGGCCTTAAAGATTACTATAAATGATAACTCAAAATAGTTCAAAACAATGCAATGTTTAGATTTTCAATATATCGGTTAGTTTTACCTCTGGCTTTTGACCCTTTAAGTGTTTGTGTGTGTGTGTGTGTGTGTCCAAACTATTTAAACTAGTCATAACCTGGATAACTTAAATGGTCAAACTCTTCATAGCAGATATCTACCGTCCACCCTATACGCTTATTTTTCACATCACAATCTACTAATGAAGACAACCTATAAACTAGGGGATGAAAAGGATTTTTCAAAATTTCAGCTCACTAGGATCTTTATTAATGTTCATTTTCCCCTTCCCAAGTATACCATTAATGTGACACCCCCAAATCCGGGTACTTCGTTTCCACTTGATCTGGTGTTCACTTTCTAAATAAACATACATCTACCCAATATAATTTCAAAATAAATTACAACCTCCTTCAAAATAATGAAATCTCTCTTAAAACAAGGTTTACAACCTTTCAAAAAAAACAATCCCATGGTTTAATCTAACCTTGACATAATAAACAAGTGCGGAAATAAAACATAACATTAAAGTCTATTACAATCATTTTAAAATAATAAAACAAGTCTTCACTTGTTTTGCTTCCCCTTGCCTTTACTCATAGACGGTGCATCAACATTATCAACCATAGCTGCAATTGTTATTTAATGCAAGAGTGAGCAAACAACAGCTCACTAGAGTTTAACAATAATAAATACGTGAGAAGATATCTTTAAAAAGTATTGAATAACTTAACTTACTTCAACATTAAAGAATTGAATAATAATTCTCTGCCAACATTACAATTCGAATATGGAATTTATCTGAGGGTCACAAGACCTTTGAACTCTTGTCCTAGGTTATAAACATTTCTATTTAAACCTTTAACAGTCAATAAGACTATGGACCTTAACTCGTACTTAGGGGGATCAGCCCTTCGTACCATGTATTGTGCACAAACATCTTAACGCTTTCACGTAGTAACCTCCCCTAATAATTAGGTTTGTTTATCTCAGTATTTTGAATACAAGTCCGCACCAAAGAAAGTTTGGTTTGGATAAGCTTACAAGGGTAATTTAGAATTCACGTTCATCAACTAAGGATTAGTTGAATCGCCTTTTAATAACTTAGAATAATTCGTAAGTGAAAGAACTACGAACTAATATATGCTTTAGAAGTAAATTTAAAGCATCTGAAAAGAATATACAGACCTTGCTTGAATAATAAGCCAAGGTTACATTAATTACATCATGAACTTTCAATAATTACTTGTCCAATAAACGAACAATCTCAAACAATGAATAATTGAATTTAAATAAATAAACGAGTTTAGGGTTTAGAAGACTTGCCTTAAGCGCAAGCTACTTAACACAATCACGTATTTTAACACTTCTTACATATGGACATATTCAATCACAATAACCTAAATTAGTTAACACATAACTAATTCACATAAGTGGTTAACCCTCATGGTTAACCCATTTTAATTAAATAAATAATAATAATCAACCATCAAATAGTTAATTACATTACATACATACTCACATAATTAAATCAATTATGTATTTAGCTAAATTATAATTAAACAATTATAATTCAAATACTTAATCAAATTATAATTACTTAAATTATAATTACCTTTTAAATTACAATTTATAATCAATTAAACTATATCATGCATTATAATTACACAAATTATAATTAATCATGCTATTATCAATTTATAATCCATAATTAAACATGCATTTATTAAATTATAATTACATAAACTATAATTTAAATTAACATCTAATTGATTAAAATAAATCAACTACTACTCATAATAATTTAACAAAATTATACTTTAAATTAAACACTTACTCTTAATTATAATTAATCAAATTATAATTAAGTAACTCATTTTACCATTAAACAATTATAATTTAATTAAGATTTTCAAAACTCTTTTCTCTAATTATGAAATTGTCCAACTCATACTAGCAACATGTTATAGCCACTGAATTCATGCTCATTATCATAACCAATTAACATAAGCTATCAAATAAAACTGCACAAACAAACTAAACTTACTGCCTTTGCACAGCCAGCGGCGCAGCTGCGCAGCCCAAGGCTTTGCCACCGGCGCAGCTGCGCAGGTGTGTAGTCTGAGAAAACCAAGTGGCGCAGCTGAACTGCTTCTGCCCTTACTACCGGCGCAGCTGAGCAGGAACACGGACAAAAGCAGGCAGTTCGGCACTCTGCTTCACTGCTCGACCCCCATATGCCAACAATCGACAAATCATAGCAAAACAAACAACATAGGATACGTCACAAGGGAATCAATTTGAAGAACTGATACCATATTGAACAGCCACGGCTTCAGCCCTTGTTCGAATCGTTTTGCCTTCCTTTCCTCATCTCCAACTTGGTGTTCCGCAAATCGTGCTAGTTCATTGAACTTAGCCGCATACTGCGCCACCGTCATACAACCTTGCTTCAGTTCTAAGAACTTCACCTCCATTCGGTTCTTCATGCTCTTCGGGAAGTAGTTCTCGAAAAATAGCGTATTGAATCTTTCCCATGCGATTATCCCTTCCCCCGCTCTTTGTTGATTAGCCTCCCACCAGTAGTTGGCTTCGCCCCTCATCATGTACGTAGCAAATACAGTCTTCTGGTCTTCCCCCACTCAAGCGATGGTGAAAGCCTTCTCGATTTCGTTGATCCAGGTCTGTGCGATAATTAGGTCGGTAGTACCCTCGAACTCTAGGGGTCCTACACTCCTAAAGTCCTTAAAACTTGTCACTAGAATAGCTTGAGGGTTGGGGCGAACGGGTTTGTTGTTCCTTCCCCTAAGAGCCTCTCCTAACAGATCAACTAGCTTCTGGATCGGGTCTACTTGTTCCCTCTCATTATTTACTGACTCCTCAGGTGCAGTCAATCTACGACTGGGCGACATTTTCTGCATCACAAATTTTCATTTTATTATTACTCAATCATATCACTTAAGTATTTCTTTTAATACTAAAAAGAAATAAAATTATAACACGATTTCTGAAATAACTTTATTTATATTTATATGCCGAATAGTTTCATTACATGATCATTCCTAGCATATTTCTATAAATGTTATCACATATATCCCTTAACATCACAAAAGACGGGGAATACTAACACCTTACCCCTCTAACATAAGCTTACTCAGAGTTTACATAACTATCCCACACTTTACACAAAAGTTGGGATTACAACATAGTATATACATCACATAAGATAAATACTAAAAAGTTACTACTAGTCTAGCTAAGGGACTCATTCCATCATCCCACGCTCCACAGCGCTTTTGTAATCCATCTGTGCTATGTACGCCACCAACTCTAGGCTCAAAGTATGTAGGGTCTGTCCCTGCTCCGCTGGGTAGTGGTATACACCATCGATCACCCACTCAAAATTTGAACTGAATACATACCCCATCTTGTTCATTTTCCTCTTCTTGCATCTGACCTCATCCTCTAGGTCATCAGCTCTCTCATTAGCAGCTTCCCACTTTTCCTCAAAGTATATCCTATCCATAACCTCCAACTCTAGCTGAGTACGGAGTGCTTCCTTCTCTGTCTTCTCACTTAACTCTCTCTATTCTACCTCTTCTAACTTTTCTGCCAAGTCTACATTTCTAGATACCGACCTGTGGAATAAGTTTCCCATCTGGATCCCTGCCTCCCTACGGTAAGCAATCTCTACCTCTAACTCCTGTATGTCTAACTTCCTCTGGTGGTCCTCATCCCTCAGCTTCTAGAACTCATACTCTCTTTCTTGGGATTCAGCCTCCAACTCCTGGACTCTGCAGTCCAACTCTAGAATACGCTCCTCGTACTTTCCCAGTATATGCTCCTCTAGGTTAGGCTCATAGGAGTCCTCTATGGGCTCCTCCTCTAGGTCGAACTCCACCTCAATCTCATCCTCGTCGTCAGACTCGGATGGTGCAACAGCCTGCACTGGCACAGCCTCTAAAGGTGCCTAGTATACTATATGTATATCTCTGGGCTCCTCCTCGGCCACTCTACTAGGTACTCCTATATCTGCCATCCTACAATCACAAACACGGGACAAACAAACAGCAATTCCATTAGAATGTTAAATAAAACATAAGTTCATTGTATAGAATGAAGTTACATTTCATAACATACTAAGTCTCTCAAGAAAAACTCTACATGAGTTTTATCCCATTCCTAACTTCTAAGTTCTCCTAAGTTATAATCTAAGGACACTCGCTCCTAAGGTTTATAACTACAGCTCTGATACCAACCTGCGACGCCCCCAAATTCGGACCGCCACATGCTCACTCGAATTCGGTTTGTCACGTTCTATAATCTAACACCGTGAAAATAATATTACGACTAAATGTCGCATCGCACAGCGGAATAATACACATTACTATTACCGAATAGATTACATTTATTTAATATAATTTATTCAGGTCCCAAGGTCTCGTAACTTAAACATTGATTACATAGCTTAGATATGACTTAAGCATATATAACCTTAACTAGTACATAATAGAATAAGTTCTTATTACAATCATAATTCCTACATAATATTAAGTACTCAGTAGCCTTTCCCTTGCCCTTGTCGGTGCCCGAGGGTCCGCACTGCTCTGCCTTAACTGAAATGTTTTAGGGAAAGCAAGAATGAGCAACAAGTTTGCTCAGCAAGTAATATAACAATAAGGGTGAGTAATATAGTTCTCGAAATCCAAAAGGGTATAGCAAGGTATGATAGTTCAAGGATAGCAAGAAATATCAATAGTTTTCAATAACAGTCGCTAAGGACATCAGAATATCAATAAGATTCAATATTAATTCACTTCACGATTTCAAGATAACTGAATACTGAGCAGTCACTAAGGACTATGAACTTTTACTAGAATTAACATAAATATACTGATAATCCAATAAAAACAAATACAACAGGTGATCAGCCTAAAGTACCCTACGGTATGCATATCGTTCAATCATACTAAAGTGCGCACGTCGGTCTCCCGACAATATATAATTTCCCTTCAAAGAAGGTTGTTCTTCTCAGTCAATATAAGACTCCGCACCAATCAATTGGTTTGGATAGCTTTCAAATCATGATATAAGTTTTGCTGAATCGAATGCCATAGACCACTCTTTATAAATTCAATACTTGACATTAAAGTTCGAAGAATATAATCGACTTTATCATAACTATGACGCAATAAGTCATGATTTAAATAACTTACTTGCACAACAATAACTTAATACGAATTTAATAAGAATAAAGTTCAAATGCTTGCTTACAATATCCGTTGAATAAAGTAATGCAAGGGTTTAGGAATACTTGCACCGTAAAAGAGTTTAAGTTAGAGAACTTGCCTTAAGCGTAGATTACTAAAGTAAAACTTATCAACACTTTCGAAACCTATTAATATAATTACGCATATAGGATGTTCATTAGTATTTGTACATTCGATCCACCAACTCAGTATGTGAGTTAAATATATACATTTGATTCTAACTTAGCCATATAGTCCCATGCGTATGTTACTATATATTTAACATGCACATAGTACCACAGTAGTTAATAAGACACCACTAAATCACATACATGGTTCGTAATCGTTATTATTACACTTGAAAGTTTATAAATACCTCCTCAATTCAATATGGTTTCAACATAACGTGCTCATTGTTACTTAAACACTGTATTGGACATGTATTACAGATTAAGGTAACAACACAAGTATGCATTAAGTTCAGATTGCAATTAAACAGGCTCTGGAATTTCTGCATACTGGCGCGGCAGCACTTGGTTTGCACTAAGGAGTGGCGCGGCTGGCGGCTCCTGGTGCAGACCAAGACAGGGCTACTCCTGCAGAAAACCAACTCAATACGCATTGCACACATAAGAAAAATCATGATAACTACACATGTCAGGAACCGATAACTAAGTTCAATTCGTTATCCATTCTTATCTAATCAAAGCTTTAAGTGTTCAAGTAAAAGCATCATTTACGTTTAATTGCTATACATATGCCATGAGGTCACTAAGTATCATATACACATGTTCAAGTTACTTTAGTCATGCATTTCATGTTCTTTGTTTCACTTCCTTGAAACTTGTTCTTAATCATGCTCAACTATTGTACGATGCATAAGACTAACTAGTCATTCATGTTAATCATATCTATAGGCATGGCACACCTAATCATGAAGTCACATTCTAGAATACTTACAATGTAGTTATTGACAAACTAGTTTTCAAGATTTCTTTTGAAAAACTTATGTTAAGCCACCAAGCATGCAAAGCTACTTCACTTGATATTCCTCATACTTTCATATATGCATAGCTAGAACACATAAACATGCTCACAAGTTTTAAACTCAAAGTGTAAATAGTTCATTAAGTTCGCCTTTGAATTCTATGCTATCAAAATTATTTAAGCATATAAGGTAAGTCCACTCATATCATGCTTTCATGATTTCACGCTTTCTTGTGCTTGTATATATATGAAATCAAATCATGATACCAAGTTCGGAATTCAAGTATAGATAGCTTATTGTACATATAGCAAGTATAGTCTTTTACTTGAAAACTTATTTCAATTCATGCTTGGATAGTCTAACAATATAACTATCATATTGTCACATGTCAAGGCATATCAGAACGTAATACATTTGCACATAAAGTCAGAACATGTATTACACCATGTTTATCAAACTAGTTTCCAAATCTTTAAGCTTTCTTCAAAATACTCAAACTAACATGTCTTACTATATACATACCAATCTTATTCCACATGTTAAGGTGATTTATATGTATACTCTAACTAGTACAACATGCTCAATACATCAGAAGGCATAACAAAATCACCAACTGTTTCTGCAGAAGGGCGCGGCCGCGCCCCATTTGTATTAGGGTGTGGCACGGCCGCGCCACTCCGGTTCCAGACCAGAAAGTTCTCTGCATTTGCAAAGCTCCAGCCAAACATCACATTCCCTCATGAAGCAAGCTTACTAACTATCACATTGCATATATAATACATCTATATACTTTACTAACTATGCTAGCACCTTATACCACATCAATTTCAAGTATCTCACGTTCATTTTTATGAATTGAATTTCAAGGTGGGCTTAGAGATTATACCTCTTGAGCTCAAATTTGTACAAGACTTGCTCCCTAATCTCAGAATTCTTCTTAAGCAATATCCTTACTCTCTCTATAACACTTAGCAATTAATCTAGCAAAATGAAATGAGAAGGGGAGCTTGCCATTTATAGAGAATTAATTGTCCATACAAATGCTTTACACCATGAATCAAACTATTGGAAGGAAGAAGAAATCCATGGACATTAGATAGTTGTTGAGGAGTTGTTACATTCCATCATGAAGCCCACTCCCCATAAATTATGATAGTTAAAATGGAACTTGGGAGAAGAAGATGGAATAAGCTTCTAGCCTTTTTGTATTACACGTGAATGAGAAATGGAGAGTGACTCTCTATTAGGGACAAGCCATTATCAGCATTTGCAAATTGGTATAACACCAATACAAAGGTCTATTATACATATGCATATATATACTTAGGTCTAAGTTCACTTAGAAGTATACATGGACTCTAATTGAGATAATGATATTACAAAATAGCAAGTTGGGGATATATTTCTATACACATCATATAATCCATATACATTTTTATAATACTTTGATATAACTTAATTGGGCATTATTACACCACATTGTTACAACCTCTATTATTATTTCAATTTCATTATTCTTACAATATAGTTTCCATATTGTGTAGTCTCACTAAAGTGTCACATTACACTTTATGTAATATGGTTTGGTTCTATATTGTATAATGTACATATAATATGTATTCTCATAAGTCCTACCATGTGACTCACTTCCTTTTATTATATAGTTTCTATCAAAATGTCACCTCATGCTTTGTATTAAATAGTTGTAGTTACTATACAATATGCGATTACATAACTTTACACTAAACAATTCATTGAACAAATATTAATCCCAATATTAATTAACCATTTATTCGTTAATATGTTATTACTAATAATAACCCTTAATTAATAATATATTATTAATTAATCATCCACTCATTAATTCTTTCTTTAATTAACTTAACTCATCGTAATTCTCATCACTGTGCCACACCAGGCATTGATCGAGCTTTTCATAAACTCCACATTCTTTCTTAATTATTATAAATTAAATTTAATATAATTGAGTTAACTCATCTCATAACACATACACATTTATATACAAATAAATATTCATTTCCATTAATATATTCATTTAATAATATTCGAAATTTCTCGGGTATTACAGTTAATACTATGAAAACATTGAAAAACATAAAACATAATTTTATTAATTATAGAGTTAGAATTATACCCTTTTTAGCTTTCAAAGAAGATGATGATGGTGATTCTTTGTTTATAAAATCATAGAGTCTTCTCCTTCTTCTTCTTCTTCTCCCTAACTTGCTCTGTTCTTTTTAACTCTCTTATTATCTAACGTAGTTTAGAATATACATATAACAGATAATATATATATATATATATATATATATACGTATAATAATATATATATATAACTGATGTACTTAATTCTTTTTAATAAATATATCAGTTACTAATTTTTCAAAATCAAAAGCCATAAGGCTTTGTTTGGCAAAAACCAATTAATTTTAAAAATAAATTTTTAGTAGTTAAGGCCCTGTTTAGTAAAACAGGATTAAAACAGATTTAAAGGCCTTGTTTGGCAAAACTAATTTAAAATCCTTTTAATTTATTTTAATATATCATTTAACACATAGTTTTTAATGTCACACTTTATTGAATTAAATCTTACTATCCAAATTTAATTAAATTAAAGCTAACATCAATTAACTAAATAAAATTGTCACATAATACTAAATTGCTACATAATTATAATACTCATAAATCATAATTCTATGTAACAAATACCACATAATATTCATCTAATTTAATTATCTCGATTAAATTAAAAATATACCACAAAATTACTTACACATCAATTTAATTAACATATTGCACTTAATTAAATTTCTCCCCAACATAATCACATAAATTATTTATTCAACTCAAAAAATAATTCAATTAAAATATTTATTTAATTTAATAAATATTTAAAACTAATATACAAAATCTCATTCGTTATAGTTCATGGTCCATATTGACTACTCAGTATTCAATATTTATTAATTTGGAATTTGCTAAAATCTTTGGATTCTTCTGGAAAGTTTTGGTCCATAGTGACATTTAGTGACATCTATTCATTCACTTGAAATTGTTAAAACCTTTAAATGCTTTTCTTGATCTTTCAGTCCATAGTGGCTCTTTATTGACTTCAAAGGTTAGATTTGGAACATTTGATAATTTCTTTGTTCACAACATTATTCTTTAAATTTTTGAGCTATCAATTATCATTATACTCTTGATATTATGAGCTTATTATATGCCTGTTTACCCTCATTATATATTACTTACTGGGCAAATTTGTTGCTCATTCTTGCTTCCTTAAACATTTCAGATAGGACAGAGCAAGGTGGAACCTCAGTAAAGGACAAGGGCAAAGGCAAGGCTACAAAGTAGCTTTGTTCTTCCATGCTAGGAATTTATTCTTATGATGTATTAAGACTTAATTAATATTATGTATTAAGTTATGTTTTAGAGTAAGTTATGAAGTGTATTAGTAACAGTTTCGTGGCTTGAGACGAGAATATTTATACTATATCAATAGAAATTATTCTATTTTTCGCTATTGGTTAATATTAGTATGTTATTAGAATTAGATCGTGAAGCACTAGATTTGAGGTACATGTATTTGAATTTGGGAGCGTCACAGGTTGGTATCAAAGCTATAGGTTATAAACCTTAGGAGCGAGAGTCCTTAGGCTATAACCTTAGAAGAAATTTAGAAAATAGAAAGAGATAAAACTCATGTAGAGTTTTCTTAGAGAACTAGTAGTGTTATGAAATATATTTTTATTCTATACAATGAAAGTATGTTTTATTCGGAGATATTACTAAAGTTTATTGATTTTGTGATTATGGATGTCAGAGATAGGTAAACCTAGTAGGACCATGAGGGAGTAACCACGTGACATACATGTGATGTTCGAAACACCCCTTGTAATTGAGCCTATTACGGTAGTAGCCCTAACCTAAGAGGAGATGGAGTTAAAGGTGGAGTCGAAATCCAAGCATAAATCTACGGTGAAAGTTTTCTTTCGGGATTAGGACATGTGCGAGAAACTTAGTAACTAAGAACTCAAAAATGAAGAATAAGATACAATAGTTGAAGGCGAAAGTTCTAGACCTTTAGATTAGTAACTAGTAAATGAAGACATAGTGAAAGAAAAGGTAGTTAGGTAGTTATTGGATTAACTGTCGCGAATGATACGATAGATATTTATAGATGCAAAACAGTTGTTGTAAATCCTAATTTTAGGGATCATATGGGAAGTATCTTTATAACCCCAACTTTAGTAGTACCCGAGAGGGGTATGTAATGAAACTAGCAGAATGCCATATGATGTAATATGTTTTCATGTGATATGTTTTAATATAATTAAACGTGCTCGTCAAGACAAGATTTTTTTTAATAGTAATAAGAGAGGGTATAATAATATAAATTATACGTCTTAAGAAATATTAAGAAGTATTAGATATTTAACAAGGAAATAATAATACCATTTTGCTTTCATGCAAAAATGTCGATAAGAATACCCCAAGAAGAAGGGACTAATCAAACAACAGAGAATGGAGATAGAGAATTGAATCAAGAACCCTTGCAATAATTGGTAAATCTCGTAGTAAGTGCTTTTGAAGAGGGAATCAATGATTTTAGTAAGAGACAGACGAAAATTTCAGAGGTAGGAAAAGAAATTAATTTGACTAAAGGAGGAGAGGTTAATATTTTAAAGAAAATGAAAGAAGGTAAGATGGAAGAAAGTAGTAGTGGTAGCAGCAAGAATTTTAAGAGGAAGTGGAATAAGATTAAATATGTAAGAAGTGGACAACCATGAAAGAAGAAGGTAGAAACATGTAAGAAATGTAAAAAGAACCACGTGGGAGGGTGTTTGAAAGGAAAAGATATGTGTTATGAGTGCGGGAATTTCTCCTAATTGTCCTAAAAAGAAGGAGATCAAAGAGCATTTTGAGTATGGATCTGAAGAACGTCAAATATGTAATTTTCAGAAGGAAGCAAACGTGGAGGGAAACCTAAACCAAGGAAAACGAGATAACAACAACGACAACAACACCAACAACAATTCGACGGGAAGTCACCATGAAGGACTCAAGAAAAGAAAAAAGGTGTGTCCAAAGTGTGGAAAGAGTCGCGTAGGAGAATGTTAGAAGAGACGAGACATTTGCTATAACTGTGGCCAAAAGGGGCACATTTCGCCGAATTGCCCGAACTAGAAGAAGATCCGAGGATGCTTCGCTTGTAGGTCAACAGATCATCAGGTTAAGAACTGTCCAAAGAAAGGAAGGAAAAAAGAAAGCGGCAACAAAGGAAGCTAGAACGGGAATGTAACAAACGAGATTTTTGTATTTTAATTTTAAATATTTATTGAATTAAGTAAATATTTTAGTTGAATTATTTATTGAGTTGAATAAATAATTTATGTGATTATGTTGTGGAGTAATTTAATTAAGTGCAATACATTAATTAAATTGAGGTTTAATATTAAATTGATGTTTAAGTAATTTTGTGGTGAAATTCTAATTTTATTGAGATAATTAAATTAGATGAGTTGTTATGTGGTGATTTGTTAAATAATATTTTATTGATTTAGTGAATAATTATAGTAATGCCTAATTTAGTTTAAAGTATTAAATTAGATATTTACTAATTTGTTACATGGAATTATCATTAATGAGTAAATTATAATTGTGTAGCAATTTAATTTATGTGGTAATTTTATTTAGTTAATGGATGTTAGCTTTAATTTGGTTAAATGGGAATATTGAGATTTAATTAAATAAATTATGACATTTAAAACTATGTAGTAAAAGAGTTATTACAAATAAACTAAAAAGGGTTTTAATTCTGTTTTACCAAACAAGGCCTTTAAATCAATTTTAATTCTGTTTACCAAACAAGACCTTAGTCCTAAAAATCTGTTTTTAAAAATAAAGGGTTTTGCCAAACAAGCCTTGTGGCTTTTGATTTTAAAAAATATTATAATTGATATGTATTTAGTAGAGGGATTAAAAATTATATCTCTTATCTGTTATATATATTATATGTAATTATATGTATTTATCAGTTATATATATATATATATTTTATAACTACGTTAATTTAGTCAGAGTTAGAAATATCAGAGAACTAGAGAAGAAAAAAGAGAAGAAGAAGAAAGAAAGAGGAAGAAGAAGTTTTGAGAAATCAAAACAGAGAATTATCATCATCACCGTCATCTTCTTCTCCTGATAACAAAAAGGTATTATCTAGCTCTATAATTGTTAAACTATGTTTTTCATATTTTTCATATTTACACTTCTCTGTAAAATAGTTTTTCATGAAAATCATGTGGTTATGATTTATACATGTTGTATTGTATATATAAACTATTATATATGTGTTATATGATAATTTAAGTGGTTCAATTCATGTAAATATGATGAACATGAAGAAATCATATTCATAACAATTTACAGTGAACTATTTTGAAAAGATGGGTCCTTAAATATCAAAATTGGTGTTTGATTATGCTATGTTAAATAAATTGATCATAGATTGTAATAATATGTTAAGAAACGAATTAACATGCTTTGAATTGTGTGATTTAGTTTAAAAACAAAGTCACAATGTTTATTTTCTTTAAGAACAATTAATAATGTTGTTTTCCTCAAAATCATAAAATTAATGGTTTTGATTATGTGTTTTGATGATTATATATATTAAAACATGTTAGAAGTTTAAAGTTATGATTTTATAAAGTTTTATATGCATTACATGTACTAAATTATGAGTTTGGTGCGAGAAAATAAGCCAAATTAGCTTATTTCCTGCACAGTTCACGAACTGATATTTCCCACAGCAGGGACACCTGCCCCAGCGGGCCCTTTGCAGTCCAAAACCCCCGCTCCGGCGGGGTGGGGGGGTGCAGTGTGGAAAATGTTTGTTTCATGTAGTTTTTATGCATTATATGATAAGCTAACTTAATGTGATTAACTTGATAACAGGTTAAGCATACATTGAGATGTTAGAACAATTCATTAACGTATTTCACATGATTAACTTGAAAGTTAGATACGTTATGTAAACCGTTATTCGTAAAGTCTATTAACGCGTTCAAAATCGATGTTCGTGATTGATCAGACATAGAATTAATTATTACTGCAAATGTAATGATATGTAGGGTTAATTGAGTAACGAGAATTATAATTTATAGCTTGTGCACGAGGTAAGTTTTCTTACCCTAACTCGATTATATTTACTATGGTTGAGCAAGTTTCTAAACCTTACTTTTATGTTACGCAAGTTTCCTAATCCTTATTTTATTTGAGCAAGTTGTTCTATCCTTTCTTGTTACGTTTATGCAAGTATTCTATCCCTAATTTACTATTGTTGAGCAAGTTTCTAAACTTTACTTTTATTAAGCAAGTTTTTCTACCCTAACTCAATTATATTTACTTTTAATTGAGCAAGTCTTTTTATTCTACAATGGACAAGTATCTTATTGAAATAATGTAACATTGACTTAATTGTTCAAGCAAGGTCTTATCGTATTTTTTAAATGCTTTAAGTTTAATTCTAAAGCATAAGTTGTTTCATAATTCTTTGGTTATTGAATTCTTAACTATTAATAGGGGATTACCATGCAAAAGCGTTAAGATGTTTGTGCGCAATACAAGGTACGAAGGGTTGATCCCCCTAAGTACGAGTTAATAGTCCATATAGTCTAACGGCTGTTAAAGGTTTAAATAAAAATATTTATAACCTGGGATATAGTTCAAGGTTAAAACCCTCAGATGAATTCTAAATTTTATATTCAATTCTTGATTATCGATGATAGAAACGTCATTCAATTCAGTTGAAGTTATTCAGTAATATGTCATCACTATTGATTGTTATTTCCAGTGAGCTTTTATTTGCTCACTCTTGCATTTATATAACCATTGCAGTCAAAGTTGAGAGTGTTGACGAACCGTCAACTAGCAGAGGAAAAGGCAAGGTGAACAAGTGAAGACTTGTTCATATTTGATATGATTTTTAATAAGACTTTAATTGTTTAAAATGTTTTATTTTTGTCGCATTTGATGTTTATTAAGGTTAGAAACTGGGGAATGATTTGAAAAGTTGTAATCCTTTTTAAGGAAAGATTTTATTTGTTTAAGGTTGTAATTTATTTTGCATTCCTTATTTATGAGCAGCAGTTATGTTTTATTTAGATAATGAACACCAAATTCTATGGAAATGAAGTACCCGAATTTGGGGGTGTCACAAGTTGGTATCAGAGCTTTAGGTTATGAACCTTAGGTGGGGAAATCTTAGGTAATAGCCTTATAGGAGATCGAAAAGATAGTTATGATAATTAAGATAATAAACTACCTTATGTGCTATGTGTTTACGCTTATGTACCCAAGGAGTATCGAGTGACATCACGTAATAATTAAACTTTAAAATTTTATGTCAGGATGACGAATGTTGGAGAGTCCAATCAGGCTAGGGACGAGTTACCCCAGATGTGTAATAACCAAAATTTTCTGTGTTACATTGTAAATAAATATATTAATTAATCTGTAATATATTATAGATGACTAAGTGATTATGTGAATAATATGATATATGTATTTAAAGGAAGTCCCACTAATAAGTTAAATAAGTTAGTGGACTAACCTAAGTTTTTTAAGAATCCAAAAAATTGATTCAAGGTGTTAAACCCTAATTACATACTCAATAAACTTGAATACGACAAGTCTAATTAGGTTATGTAAGTGAATTAATATTATTGATGTATAAGAATATGTAAATATCAATAAAAATTGGAGACAACCGAAGACCTAGACAGAGATCAGAAGTTTCTTGGGATTAACAGGATATTATTGAAGGTTTATTCAGGATTTCTCGAAGATAAAGACACCATTGGCTAATATGACGAGGAAGACTGTTAAGTATGTATGGACAGAAAAGTGTCAACAGAGTTTTCAGAAACTGAAGAAAATATTGAGTGAAGCACCTGTGTTATCCTTACCAGATAGTACGGGAGGTTTTACAGTGTATAGTGATGCGTCATACAAAGGATTGGGTTGCGTGTTAATGCAGAATGGTAAAGTCATTGCGTACGCGTCACGACAATTAAAGGACTATGAAAAGGGATACCCTACCCATGACCTGGAATTGGCTGCGGTAGTATTTGCCATTATGATTTGGAGGCATTACCTCTACGGAGAAAAGTGTGAGATATACACAGACCATAAAAGTCTGAAGTATATCTTTACGCAAAAGAAGTTAAATATGAGGCAGAGTAGATGGTTGGAATTGATCAAAGATTATGATTGTGATATTCTATATCATCAAGGGAATGCCAATGTAGTGGCAGATGCTTTGAGCAGGAAGACCCGAGAAAAGTTGTTTGTTTTGATAAAACAAGAAGAATTAGTAAGGGAAATGGAGAAAATGGAGTAGGAGGTGAAAAATCCGAAGGATTCGGATAGAGTAATAGAAACGGAAGCAAGTCCGATTTTATTAGACAAGGTGAAAGAATCACAAGAGAATGATGAAAAATGCGGTAACATCAAGAAGCGGTTACATGACAGCGAAGAGTTGAAGTATAAAATTAACGGCACTAGATTGCTGAGATTTGAAGAAAGAATTTGGATACCTGCAGTACCAGAGTTAAAAGAGGAGATTTTGCAAGAAGCGCACAATACGAGATACTCAATACACCCAGGAAGCATGAAGATATATCAATATATGCGTCAACATTATTGGTGGCCTAACATGAAGAGAGAGATTGCTAAATGCATCAACAGATGTTTAACTTGTCAAAGAGTCAAGGCAGAGCATCAACGACCAAGTGGACTATTACAGCCGTTGAAAATTCTGGAATGGAAATGGGAGCACGTCACGATGGATTTTGTGGTAGGACTTCCAGCGACACAGAAAGGTTATGACGCCATATGGGTGATTGTGGATCGTCTTACAAAGTCAGCACACTTTTTGCCTATCAAGATTAGGTATGCTTTGGATCAGTTAGCAAAATTGTACATCAAGGAAATAATTTCGAGACATGGAGTGCCAGTATCAATTGTGTCTGATAGAGATCCGTGCTTCACGTCAAACTTTTGGAGGAGTCTTCAAGAAAAAATGGGGACACAACTAAGGTTAAGTACCGCGTATCATCCACAGACAGATTGACAAAGCGAGAGGACAATTCAAACACTAGAAGACATGGTCTGAGCCTGTGTGATGGACTTCAAAGGACGTTGGGAGGATCATCTTCCATTGGTGGAGTTTGCCTATAACAATAGTTATCACGCGAGCATTAAAATGCTGCCATATGAAGCCCTGTATGGGAGGAAATGCAGAACGCCCTTATGTTGGGACGAGGTAGGTGAACGAAGACTGTTGGGGCCAAAATTGGTGCAGCAGACCGTAGAGATCATCAAAGTGATAAGAGCTCGATTAGTAGCAGCCCAAGATCGACAAAAGAAGTATGTAGACCTTTATCTCAAGAAAAGAGACTTTGAAGTGGGAAGCTATGCATTCCTCAAAGTATCTCGCTGGAAGGGGAAGATAAGATTTGGGAAGAAAGGTAAACTGAGTCCGAGATTTATTGGACCGTTTGAGATACTAAAGAAGATAGGTGAAGTAGCGTACGAGTTAGCTCTACCTCCTGAACTGGAACATATTCACAATGTGTTTCATGTGTCAATGTTGCGTCTGTATAAGCCAAATTACAAGCATGTGATATCCTATGAGCCGATTCAAGTCGAGAAGGACTTATCATACGAGTAGATTCCTGTAGAAATTTTGGATAGGAAAGAGCA